>CM059190.1:63458325-63587517 GCA_030323885.1 Branchipolynoe longqiensis | reverse complement strand
TATACACATACACTCTCCCTGTATACACATACACTCTCTCCCCCTCTATACACACGTTGGGCATAATTGATTAATCAACTCGGGTGACCCAAGCCACTTTTTGGCGCATGCGCACATCCTACAGACTCGGGTTGAATAATCGAATACGCTTCTCCACGCTTGGGGTGGGGAAAATGGTGGCTTAATCCAAAACTTTTTTTTTTTTAATAACCGATATAACTACAGAAAAATTGGGATTTAAAGTATTTTATGATTGCATAGCTTACTTATATTTCCATTTCATTAATCTGGCTTATTACAAATAAAAAGACATGTAGGACTGGTACTGGTAGCTGTTATCTTACAGGACGGTACCAGCGCAAATGTGACATCATCGTTCCTAGCCACCCCCAGCCAAGACGTGGGTTACTGGGGTCGGGACTTTTTGCACACGGCACATGTTTTTGTCAACTCCACTCGCGGTGTTCGATTTGAAATTCTAGCAACTCGGATGACCCGAGTCGCCAGGGTCGTGTTAATCGATTAGGGCCAGAGAGACTTCATTGTGGGAGGCCACTTTATATTCTGGTTCTGGAATTGTTTGGACAGCATCTGAATATGAGCATTTCTTAAAGCTGCATACTCTGATGAAAGCATCACATTTTCTTAGCCAAAACTCTGATCTATATCTGATCCTACAAAGGCAACTTAAGCCGTGTTCACACGGGCCATGTAAATCGATTCGTAGAAATCGACTTGCCTAGTTTGGGTTACATTTCGCTGTGAACGGGCGTGTGAGTCGAATTAGGGCTGAATCGATTCCTGTGATCCGGTTACTGTAAACTACTTGTCGAGGTAGTGTACGTGAATCGATTTCTGTGAATCGATTTATTTTGCCCGTGTGGACGCAACTGACTTACTTGAGGCGGATTAAGGACGTGACAGTCGAGACCTGAGTGTGTTGACTTTCCGGTAAATTTGCTGTATGAAGCTGCTAGCTGTGCACAGATATTTTTTTCATCATTTATTTTTAGGGTTTCACTCCCCAGCAGAAGTTTTGACCGTTCCAAACCAATACGATTCAGTACATACATATCTAGGTCGAACCCACTCTCTCGTGGTGATGTTGCCTAACCGAAAACTGGCGCTGGTCAGACTGTACTTGCTCATGCACAGATATCGATTTCCGGGCCAAGTACTGCCCGTGTGAACGGGCCGCTAATTCGACTCCTAGTATTCGCCTTGGCTGAATCGCTTTACTTTTTTCCCGTGTGAACACGGCTTTAGATACTGGTGCACTTCTTAAAGCCGCATAGTCCGATGAAGCATCAAATTTTCAAAACCAAAACAATTATCTAGATTTCATTCTACATATCTAGCTTAGATACTGATGCACTTAATAAGCATTTGCTGCCAAATAGAAGCAGATACCGGAATTTTGGCAAGCATGCCACACCTCTGACACCATAAGCTTCTGCAGTATCAGGTTCTATTAAATTGGCTCAGTATGTACTCCCTTCTATGTTGTGACAAATGTTTAATATTAATAAGTGCACCAGCATCTAAATTAGATATGTAGAATTAGAATTAGATAATTGTTTTGGTTTTTTCAAATTTGATATATTCATCGATCTAGGCAGCTTTTAAACAGACTTGCAGCCATCGCTGACAAAAGTCCTGATATGACCTTAGATGTTGCTAGAAGGTAAAACTCCAACAAACAAAACAAAACTGTTTGTTTGTTTGTTGTTGTTTATGTCCTAGCAACATCTAAGGTCATATCAGGACCGGTACCGACTTGTGACAGTGCGCACTCATGCCGAATTTATAGTGTTTTCCCACTGAGAAACCAGGCCTCCAGCACCATGACCTGGTATCCCACTCAGTCACATTATCCTGACACTGCTATGTGCTTGAAGCTGCATGTTCCGATGAAAGCACTAACATTTTTTAACCCAAAGCACTTACCCAGAATTGAGCGTACCTATCCAACGTAGGTACTGGTGGACTCCCTACACATTGAATGCAGTTTGCCGCCCCTGTTCTACATTGATATGCTCTGAAATAGGAAACCAAAGCCTATTTTCAGAACTTTGATGTGCACGCCAACATTTATTTGGCTTGCTTTCACTTCAAATTTGAGAAAAGATTAACTTTTGACAATACACGTTACATTAAAATTAAATTAAAGTCAAATATATCATTGCCGCCAGTCTAATATATTTATATAGAAGTATGGTCATAGTTCATCAACCATCGGTTTACTAAACGTTAATCAGAGAGTCCATCGATATGTAATAACATTTATGGAAATTGGTTAATTTTGTTTTCATTCACATGCTTTATTGCCTTTGGGCATCTTTTGAATATGCATGCATATATATTATATATATATAATATGTATATATATATGTATATGACATAATTATATATATATGTTCAGAAAAACAATATGGGAGAGTTAGAGCTTGCTCTTGCGAATTACCCTGCAAATTCCCTAACAATATCACAATTTTCAAAGTTCAAATTTCAAAGTACTGAAATTTGGATGCATTACAAATTTGCTATTTCACTTGCCGGTAATCACAATGACTTACTTCCAACCTGGTGTGTCTATCTAATCTAGAATTCTGTTCGACGGTCTTTTATCACCTGTCATAAGTGAAATATGTTCATTTGTAGCTGAACACCTAATGGCTCCTTGACTGTTGTTTTGTTATAATCACTTAGTGATTGTTGTTTTGTTAGTCTCTCCGCCATAAAAACAATAGGCACCTGACAGTAGCAGACATGGCGATGAGATGGTCGGGTAACAATAAGAGTGGCATGGTATTTCGATGTAAATTTGAGCTGACTAAAATTTGGAGAAGTATCGATAAATGAAAATGGAGTTGCTAATGGAGCACCTTTGTTCCTGCAGTAAGCAATGTTACCAACATTGAATATTACTGAAGATGTGAAGTGAATTTTGGTGAATAAAAAATAAAAGTTGAAATAGAAAAAAGAGTCTTATTTAAAGGGGTTTGTTTGCTGTTGTTCTGCATTCTAGCAACATCTAAGGTCATATCAGGTAATTATATATTACTCGCCCACTGGGAAATCAGACCGCCAGCACCATAACCCGATATTGCACTTTATCCTGACACTGACCTAACCAGTCCTTGCCCTATCCGATTAATGCTTAGTACCAGGCTAGGAAGCGACACGTATATATTTTTAAGTCATTGGGTTAAACTCGACCGGGAACCAAACTCCCGATTTTGCTAGGCCCACGCTCTACCGATTAGGCCACCGTGCCCGGTTTTAAAAAGGGGTAGTATTTAAAGGAGTAGTAACATGACCAACACACCTTTACATATTCACAATCATCGTGATTTAATATGAATTTGTACAGTTTGTATTATCTTGATACATAATACTTTAAAACCCTCCTATGCAACTAGTGTTCCATGAGTTTAAACATGAAGCAAGGCCACTTCCAAACCCTCCTTTACAATTAGTGTCCCATGTTTTTAAAAGGAAGCTATGCTACTTCATAACCCTCCAATAGAATTATTATTCCGTGAGTCTAAACATGCAGTAGTTCTACTTGATAACTAGCCCTCCTTTACAATTAGTGTTCCATGAGTCTAAACATGCAGTAGTTCTACTTGATAACCCTCCTTTACAATTAGTGTTCCAGTTGTCTAAACATGCAGTAGTTCTACTTGATAACCCTCCTTTACAATTAGTCTTCCAGTTGTCTAAACATGCAGTAGTTCTACTTGATAACCCTCCTTTGCAATTAGTGTTCCAGTTGTCTAAACATGCAGTAGTTCTACTTGATAACCCTCCTTTACAATTAGTGTTCCAGTTGTCTAAACATGCAGTAGTTCTACTTGATAACCCTCCTTTACAATTAGTGTTCCAGGTGTCTAAACATGCAGTAGTTCTACTTGATAACCCTCGTTTAGAATTAGTGTTCTGTGGGTCTAAACATGCAGTAGTTCTACTTGATAACCCTCCTTTACAATTAGTGTTCCATGAGTCTAAACATACAGTAGTTTTACTTGATAATCCTCCTTTACAATTCGTGTTCCAGGTTTCTAAACATGCAGTAGTTCTACTTGATAACCCTCCTTTACAATTAGTCTTCCAGTTGTCTAAACATGCAGTAGTTCTACTTGATAACCCTCCTTTACAATTAGTGTTCCAGGTGTCTAAACATGCAGTAGTTCTACTTGATAACCCTCCTTTACAATTAGTGTTCCAGGTGTCTAAACATGCAGCAGTTCTACTTGCTAACTAACCGTCCTTTACAATTAGTGTTCCAGGTGTCTAAACATGAGGTAGTTCTACTTGATAACCCTCCTCAACAACAACAATTAGTGTTCCAGGAGTCTAAACATGCAGTAGTTCTACTTGACAACCCTCCTTTATAATTGGTGCTCCGTGAGTCTAAACATGCAGTAGTTCTACTTGATAACCCTCCTTAACAATTAGTGTTCCAGTTGTCTAAACATGCAGTAGTTCTACTTGATAACTAACCCTCCTTTACAATTAGTGTTCTAGGTGTCTAAACGTGCAGTAGTTCTCCTTGATAACTAACCCTCCTTTACGATTAGTGTTCCAGTTGTCTAAACATGCAGTAGTTCTACTTGCTAACTAACCCTCCTTTACAATTAGTGTTCTAGGTGTCTAAACGTGCAGTAGTTCTCCTTGATAACTAACCCTCCTTTACGATTAGTATTCCAGGTGTCTAAACATGCAGTAGTTCTACTTGATAACCCTCCTTTACAATTATTGTTCCATGAGTCTAAACATGCAGTAGTTTTACTTGATAACCCTTCTTTACAATTACTGTTCCATGAGTCTAAACATGCAGTAGTTAAGATGTTGACCTAAGATGTTGCTAGGACGCAAGACAACAACAAACCAACAATGTTTGGCAGTAGACTACCGGAAATACTCCCCGACGCCTGCGCAATGATATGGGCGGATACCACTTCCTCTACTTGTGTTTATTTACACACCAGGAGTGGCCGACAATGGCCAATAATGGGTTTGCAACACATCTACACCCTCACCACACCCCTAAATCCCCACACCCCCACCACACACACCAAGATCCTCACCACACCCACCTACACACCTCACCACAGTCCTAAACTCCCACCACACACACCCATCACACACACCTATACACCCACTACTCCCCTACACCCCTACCCCTCTCCACACACCTCACCCCCCACCACATCCTTAAACCCCCGCCTACACCCCCACCACACACACCTACACCCCTCACCACACACCTAAACCGCACTACACAAACCAGCACCTCCACAACATCCTTAAACCCAGAGCACACACACACCCACTACTCACCTACATCCCCAGCACACCCCTATTACACACATCCATATACCCCCAACACAGACCCCCTACACACCCACCACATCCACCCACCATACCCCTAAACACCCACCACACACACCCAAACCCTCACCACACACCCCCTACACACAGTGTTGCGGCCATTTTCACTGCCCGATGCGTAGTCAGCCTCGTTCTGACGCCTAAGTAGGTCATCCATGAATAGCGTTAATACCAACTTTATAAATCAGGTTTTGGAAAGAGCTCTTCATATATATGAAGAGTTCTTCGTGTATTTATATATGTGAAGAGCTCATTTCCAAAATACCATCTAGAAACTTGGAATTGGCATTGCAAATTCATTTTTTGGATTGGTGCTTATCGCGTGTTGTAAAAGAGCTCTTCGGCAGGAAGGAAATATTATTTATTAATTATTTATTGTATTAGTTCAGTTATTATTATTCAACCAATGAGCGTTCGGCAGGCCTGCCTGCCTCTGTTGCTGCGGGCCTCAATGGCTCTGGTGGCACCACCACAGGCGTTTCTTGGTACCTACGGGTCGCCGCCCCCTAAATCACTCGGTATGAATAGTTTTGACGGAGACTCATAATCATCGAGTTATGCAACTTTACTAGCAGAGACAATATGCAGCAAAATCATTGGAAATAATTAATACATATAGCAAGTGGAGGCTAGGCCCCAGGCAGGAGGCAGCGCGGTGCATGATAGGGGGTCCCACCCCCCACCCCCAGCCGGACAGGGGGGGGGGGGGTTCCAGACACTACAAGCGTTATTACGCGCGATAAAGGGTTTATCACCATCCATATATATATATTCTATCATTTCCATAAATTTTGTCATATATTGAATTAATAGATATATATTTATATAAAATAGATAAGATAAATAATAAATATATATATTTATATATATGTATACATTCATATGTTCATTTCCATAAATCTTGTCACATATTGAATCTGCTAATAAAGTAGCATGTTAAATTACAGTTGGAGCCGCATAGAGAGAGAAGGCTCCATTCTGTTTGTCGTCTGCTCCACGCTCTAACTCCTTCTTTTATTCAAGAAAGCGTATATATATACATATATACATACAATAAAACCTCTCTGACCAGCTCTACAGATCGACCACTCCCCTATATCCATCGTTTCATTTGGGTCTCAAGCAATTGCCCATAAAATACCATTGTAAAGATAACAAAAAAAAATCCCTAATTGGACCATTTGTAGTCGGTTTCATGGTCGGTCGATTTAGAGAGGTTTTACTGTATATTTTAGTTTGAAAACGGAGCAGAGACTGACTGCCCGGCAAGCGCACAGGACGGAAACGGCCGGTGGTGGCGCTGGCATAGGCAAGACCGGGGCAAATACGGGCAAGTCAGCGATTGGACTAATAATAATCGAACAAAGAATAATACTAATAATCATAATTATTAGTCTAGAGCTCCGTCCCTTTTATATACGCATAATAAATTATACATTCTATATTATATGTATACATAAAAATACATATATACATATATATATATATATATATATGTATATAAATAATGTAATTTAATCTGCCCTTACTGGACACCAGAGCCACGGCTCCTCTCGACCCAGATCCTGCCTACCCGGCTAGGATCTAAGAGAGTCATCTGATATGTTGCTATGGTTACCCGCCCACGATATCTGACTGACTGCTGACTGAGCCACCAATTGACATCCCTACAATGGGTGACATCCACTAACACACTACAGGATAACCCTCGCATCTTCGCCAGACCCATGCATATTCTTGGTTTTGCCTGTTTGTTTTACGTTTAACATCCTGGCAACATCTGAGGTCATATCAGAACGGGCACCGACTTGTAACAGTGCATGCTAATAGTGACATTAATTTGTAGTGCTAACCCACTAGGAGACCAGGCCACTGGCACCATGAACCAATTTCCCACTCAGACACATTATCCTGATACTGACCAGTCCTTGCCAACTAGTATTAGTAATGCCAAGCACCAGGATAGGTAGCGAAAAGTGTCAATTTTGTAAGTCATTGGTTTGACTCGGCTTGGACTTAAACTCCCGACCTTCCGCACAGGAAATCCGGCGCTGGGGTGGTCAAATGAGCTCAGTGCTTGCCTCCTGCTTTGGTAGATCATAGGATTCAAACGCCTGGGTTCGAAGCCTGGTAAAGTCAAACCAATAACTTGATACTTATTGCTACTTTACCTGATGTTTAGCATTGTTAATAAAAAGGCAAGGAGCAGTGGAGTGAAGAAAACCAATTGTCCACGATTGAACATTCCCCAGCTTAATCAACTAATGTACAATGACTGGGTGTGGTGTCCTAATGAAAGTAAAAAAAAAAAAAAGAATTGATGTCACCAACAAAATCTACATTTTTATTCAGCGATAAAAGTTGTTCTTTACTGTCACCCCCCCTCCCCCCCTCCCCCTAACGTAAACTTTGTACGGCAATGAAAATGTTGGCAACTTTGGACGGCCCCTTACTTCCTGCCACCAAACAGAGATAAGCGATGGCGGTATTTATTTATTTATTTATTGTATGCGGCGAGCTGGGAGAGTGTGTCTCTGTGTGAGCAGCTCTCCGGTGATACCGGAAGTACCAGGCACCAGGACGAGGGTCACGTGGGGGTTATGAGGGGTGGGAGAGATGCATACATGTGGGGGAGGAGCTGGCAGAGGGGGCGGGGAATAGGGGGTGGGGTCTAAATCTAGGACGCTTTAAACAATATACTAAATTTATAGCGGGTGGGCAAAAACTGGTCCATAAACAGACGATGCAGTTTGGCACTGTGAAGTATGAGGAAGGAAGCGGATCTGAGTGAATGGGTGGGTTAGTGGGGTGTTACTTACTAGCAACATCTGAGGTCATGATTGGTACCAACTTGTGCCAATGCATACGCACATATATACATATATATAATATATATTAGATATATATATCTAATATAGTTGTTGTTTGTTGGAGTTTTGCATCCTGGCAACATCTAAGGTCATATCAGGACAGGTGCTGACTTGCGACAGTGTGCACTCATGGTGACTTTATAGTCCTGCCCCACTAGGAGACCAGGCTGCCAGGACAAGGACTTGATATCCCACTCAGTCACATTATCCTGACACTGAGCTACCCAGTCCTTGTTCTATACTAATACTGGCAATAGCCTGGCTAAGGAATGACAAGTATCAATTTTGTAATTCATTGGTTTGACTCGACCGGGAATTGAACTCCCGGTCTCCCGCACGATAGGCGTGCGCTCTACCGATTCGGCTACCACGTCCTGGTGCCGGTGGCGCTGTGTGTCAGATGGGGAAGTGCTATAAAGCAAACTGATATATATATATATATATATATATATATATATATAAACCACTATGCAAATAAAGTATAGACAAACCAGAGTTGGGCTGAGTTCTTTATTAGTTCTCTGGCTGGGACTAAATATGCCCTACCTCAAAAAGAAAAATGAGATTGGAATGGCTTAGGTTTGCGCCGATCCCGCACCACACAATTGGCGCTGCAGTCGCGCATCCCGTAGTGGGGTGGGCGCGCGACTCCGAATATATATAATAAATACAATTAATCGTACAATAACCATATGCAATAAGTAACAATGAGAATTGCCCGTTCCTTTATATTATTATAATACATTATAATACACATATATGTTTGACTAGACTTGATGATTAAATTAGGAAACTAATCACTGCTAATGTCTCAATTAAATTCAGTAAATGCTCGATTCTTTCTGGAATCATTTGCTTTTTTTTTTTAAATCCAATGCAATATTCAATGGTATGTAAATGATAGATCACAAGACCAAAGTGTAATTCTATGTGAATTAATATGATTATTATAAGGCAAATGTATAGTGTATGCTTCTATAACAAGTGTTGGCAACGTGAAAGAAGACATTTGTTAGATGTTTTTATTTGTTTAAAGTAATATTTTTGTAAGGATGTCAATGATAATTGTCATGGAATAGCAGGAACTTAAACATGGAATGCTAGAAGTAAAAAGTTAAGCCTGGACCGGTAGGAGTGGAAAACCTGCATGGTAGACAGACACTAAGAGCTCTATTGGTTAGATTTCAAAGGAACAACGACCATAGCTTTAGAGCAAAACACCTAGAAAAACACCCACACAATGCACATGAAAACATAAAACCGCACACGATCCACATTGCCATAGGCTCTGAGGAATTTGCTATGTGATCTTCATTCTCTATATCGGCGAACTGGAAAACATAGTGGTGACTTGCCCTCCAGGGCCTGTATGCATGGAGCAGTGTTAGCGGCGTGTGGTGTTAAGCCTCTAACACTGGGTAGCTATCACCGTTTATCGGCGTTGTCGAGAACTATGTCAAGCCATATGCATGGGCACCTAAACGGTGAGTGTTAGCTAAACGTGAATGTATTTATAGATTTGGGAAATCCCTCGATTCGACAATATGAATAACGCCACCAATGCGGCGGAGGGGGTTAATATCGGTTCGGATTTAGGGTTAATTCTATAAAATTTCACTTATTGCGTATGTAATTCTGTTAAATATGATAGCATTGAATAGATTTGGGCTTAATATATTGCCGCCAATGTGGCGGCGGCGGCGGCGGCGATGTTTAGTTGACGTTCGACAGTATGGATATCGACGTCGAAGCGGCGGCGGCGATTTGTTTACTTTACATTCGTCGATTCGAAAATATTAACATCGCCGCCATTGCGGCGGCAGCGTTAATCTCGCTTCGATTTTAGGGTTAATTTAATCAAATTTCACTTATTGCGTATGTAATTCTGTTATATATGATAGCGTTGAATAGATTTGGGGTCCATCCTGACACTAACCTAACACTAACACCGCTGTAAACCTGCTATGAGCAGAGTTAGAATTTCCGAGTTTAAACTTGCGGTGTTAGGCCTAACACTGCTCCATGCATACCAACTTTTCGGCGCTAAACCAGAAATCCTCCCCTAAACGCGGTTTGGCTCGCAAACACCGCTCCATGCATACGGGCCCTGTTTGATAGTCAAACCTCAAAATTGGATGGTGAGCCCAAGGACTAATGCAAGCATCACAAGTTAGCACAGTTTTTGTTTAGGTTGTTTTTAATTTTGTGCGTAACAAAATAATAATAATAATATTAATAATATTAATGATGATGGTGATTATAACAATAATAATAAAAATAACAATAACAATATTAATAACAGTAATAATAAATAAAAATAATACTAACAATAATACGAACAATAATACTAACATTAATAATAACAAGAATAATAACAAGAATAATAACAAGAATAATAACAAGAATAACAAGAAGAATAACAATAATAATAACAAGAATAATAACAAGAATAATAACAAGAATAATAACAAGAATAATAACAAGAATTACCAGAATAATAATAACAAGAATAATAACAAGAATAATCAAAATAATAACTATAATAATAACAGTACTATTAACAATAATAATAACAATAATAATGACAACAATAATAATGATAATAACAACAATAATAACAATAACGGTAATACTAACAATAGTAATAACAATAATAATAAGAAGAAGAAGAAGAAGAATAACACTACCTCGGGAGATTACTGACTAATCTGCACTCACTGCTCGTAGAAGAAGCCCCAAGCAAATGATTTTGAAAGAAGGGAGCTTTTCTTTTAGCTTCCAATATATGCGCGTGAGGTTGTCGGGGGGGGGGGGGGCGGACGCTCCGATGCTGACTGCGGTTTTACTTTATTGCAAGAACCTCAGAGTAAGTGTACATAATTCACAAACGCGGGGATAAAGTAATTGGTGTAATTCTTTATTCAGTTGTGAGGAGCTGTGGTGGGATAGTAGGTAAGGGTACGCAGGCGCAATATGTGACCAATCAATCAATCAATGTTTAAAGTTCAGGGGGTCATGGATGCTCAGCCACACCCGTGCACTCATTGGTTCTGCGCTGTGGTTGGTGGGTGGGGAATTCTAGAGGTGTTTCTGAACCTTGCCGGTTCGAGTTCAGACGACGAGTGTCGGCGTGTATAGAGGGGGTGTAATGACGTCACGAGGCAACTTCCGGTGGCCATATTGGATTACATATGCAAGGCTTGGAAGTGCTTACATTGTGTTTATTTACCGATTTGTCGGTTTATTTGTCACTGTTTTGAGCAGTTTGGCCTCAAAAGTTGGGGGAAAAGGGTTTTTTGATGGAGGGGAAGCATTTTTTAAATCATGAAGCCTCACATCGTTGCGAAAGCTCAGTATGTTGACACTTTGAATGCTTTGTTGAAGAATTAGATAGGTTCAGGCAGTACCCACTAGGTGGCGCCACACACTTGGGTAGCCCTAACTATAGGCAGGCCCAATGGTGGCTGTAGTGTTCTTGGTATATGAAAGGTGGCGCCAGAGGTGGTATTAAGTGTACTCCAAGATGGCTAACTGCTAAGTGATGACATCACATGCACTCCCTCATCGGCCATCAGTGGTCAGTCACTGATGTGTCCTGTGTCCGTAAGATGGCGCCACAGGCAGACGGTGATGGCTGTCGGTCCCAGGGAATTTGGTGTTTATAGTTGTTGGTTTGTTGGATGGTTGGTGGTTTGTTGAGCTTTACATCCTGGAAACATCTAAGGTGATATATCAAGAAGGGTAGCGACTCGTGACAGTGCACACTCATGGCGACTTTATAGTGTTGCCCCACTGGGAAATCAGGCCACCAGCACCATGACCTGATATCCCACTCAGTCACATTATCCTGACACTGAGCCAACCAGTCCTTACCCTATACTAATAATGCCGAGCGCCTGGCTAGGAAGCGACGAGCGAAACATTATTAGGCTCCTGGATCACTAATTATTGCGAAGGGTTACAAAGAGGCAGTTCACTGCAATCGAGATCCCCAAGGAAAGTAATGCAAACGTTACTTTGTATACCGGTGAATTTTAAGTGTGATGAATATGCTTTATTTAACCTATGTAATTCCACCAATCCCTTCACTGCATGACGTCACAAAGTGGACTATTTGAGCTCCAACCCAATAATCAATGGCGGCTCTGCACAGGATAATTACCGGATGCGGTGGCCGAATCGGTAGTGCACAGGCCTCCCGTGCGGAAAGTCGGGAGTTCAATTCCCGGTCGAGTCAAACCAATGGCTTAGATAATTAATAATTGTTGCTTCCTAGCCAGGCACTCGGCATTATTAGGATAGGGCAAGGACTGGTTGGTTCGCTATCAGGATAATGTGACTGAGTCATGGTCCTGACAGCCTGGTCTACGAGTTGGCCAGCACTATAAAGTTGCCATAAAGTTGCATGGTCACAAGTTGGTACCCATCCTGATAAGTGATATGACTTTAGATGTTGACAGGGTGTCAAACGCCAACAACCAACCAATCCAGGATAATACCCCGGGTATCCCATGTCTATATTTAGTAATTATAATTGTAATGCAGGTAATATTTCTGGAATTGTAATGTTTTGTTAAGCTATAATATTCATGTCGTGAATAAATGTCCATAAGCATCTGCTTATGGACATTTATTGTGGCTGGGATAAATTGTCAAAATCAAATTGTCAAAATCAAAGCAATTATGTAGATTTGATTTTACATTCAGTAGAATAAACATATTTACCACCAAAAAAAATAAAAAATGGTTAACTTAGATACTGGTGCACTTGTTGAGAATGTGTCGCCACATAGTTGGGAATAGTGAGGCAATTTAATAGAACCTGCTACTGCAGAAGCCTCTGGTGTCAGAGTTTTGGCGTGCTTGTCAAAACTAATTTTACATTGTTACACTTCAAATATCTCAAAACTTAGCCATTTAAAATCAAAGTTACTTCACACTAAACAAGTTACTTCACACTAATAACAATCAAATTAATATAATCATTTATCTCAGAAAAATGACAGAAATTCAAAAGCATCGGATTATGCAACTTTAACATCAAGTGACCTGATCTTTATCTTTAAGACGCCACAGCACAACTGAGTGATAGCTCTTTTAACAGCCGATAGGTGGCGCTCCAGTATCAGGAAAGTTAGTTCCGATACCATGCGCTAGGGGGCGCCAGCGTCTGCTGTGTTGACAATCTATTCCTTCAAATCCTTGTTGCAGGATTGGGCAGTACGATCGATACCCTTCAAATACTCCATTATTGTAAGAATATTCAAATTGAAAACAACCGAACAAGAAATATACTGGATAGTATACGAATAGTCCAGTAAACAAAAGATATTGATCTTGAAAACTGGCGATATAACAGATATTACTTTCTAAGTTAGATATGTCAAATAAAATCTAGATAATTGTTTTGCTTTTGAAAATTTGATCTTTTCATCGGACTATGCAGCTTTAAGTAAGAGTTACCTCACTTACATTTTGTCAATAGGATAGTTCTGCTAAAATGTCGTTATTATTAGTTAAATGAAGTTTATTCCAATTTCAAATGTGATTACATATGTAGTAATTACCTGCCACTTCGTAATAGCCATATATATATATATATATATATATATACATATATTTATATATATATGCATGAATACATATTTACACATATATATGCATACATATACACATATGCACATGCGTACATATTTACACATACACACATATTTGTGTACATATATCTTCCTGAGTGTGGGACACAAAAGGGGGGGGGGCGGTTGCAAAGCACCTCCCCGTGAGGGGGGCACTCCACCAATGCGTCAGTCAGGAGGTTTGTTTTGTTTGTTTGTTGTTGTTTTACGTCCTAGCAACATCTAAGGTCATATCAGGACGGGTACCGACTTGGCACATTATCCTGGCACTGAGCCAACCAGTCCTTGTCCTATCCTAATAATGCCGAGCGCATTTCCAGTCTAATACATCATCAGCTATGGATAAGAACAAGTATCAATTTTTAAGTCATTGGTTTGACTCGACCAGGGTTCGAACCAACACGGGAGACGGCAGTCAGGAGGAGTCAGAAACATTTATTCCCCTACAAGCATTTATAATTGCATAATGCATTATACATAAATAGCCGGATTACAAATAAGACAAGGTTAGGAACTTGGTTTGGGATTTGAAAGTGACCAAGCGGGCGGTTAGATGTGCGTTAGGAGTCGGGATGGGAGGCAATAATGACCAAAGGAAAGCTTGCGTTATTTAGCGACATCTCTAGAGCACATTCACCTTTATCATCAGCTGTTGGATGTCAAACATATGGTCATTCTGACATATTTGTTTGGAGGAAACCCACTGCCACCACTTAAGCTACTCTTTCCGATAAGCAGCAAGGGGTCTTTTATATGCACTTTCGCACAGACAGCACAACACATACAACAGCCTTTGATGAACCAATTGTGGACGACTGGTTGGAACGGAAAATAGTCCAATCTGCAAATGGGTCCACTGAGCAGGATCGATCGGATGACCCACACCATCACGGGTGGACACTCTACCGCCTGACCTACGTCCCGCTCCCCAATAATGACCAGAGCAAGGGGTGATATATGTGGTGTTAGTTTGGTATAAAAGTTGGGTATCATGAAGAAAGACTGTAAGTTATATAGTACACACATATATACATATATCAATGCAGTATATCTATATGTCGGTACCGCAGGCTTGCCTTCCCATTTCTGCTGTTAAATGTCGTGACGATGTTGTTACTTCCGGTTCTTTCAAATTCGGTTACGTCAATTGAAAAAAGCGGACGACCCCCTCTGTTCCCCCTCCAACTCTCCTCCCATACATACATGCACACACGTCCCCACTCACCACGTCACCGTCCCTGTCACTGTGAGCTGTCAGTGTCACCCCGGGCTCCTCTGGTAGCGTCACATAAGAGGACGGGAAGTTGCATAATTCAATAGTTTTAAGTTTGTCTTTTTTTTAATTAAAGGAATTTTTGTTGATCTTGATAACCTGAATAAAGTTGCATAGTCCGATGGCTTTGAGTTTCTGTCATTTTCTGAGATAAATACATTACATTGATCATTATAAGCTACTTTACTTTAGGCTGAAGTAACTTTTAGTTTAAATGGCTAACTTTGGAGATATTTGAAGTGACAACATGCCAAATTAATTTTGGCAAACATGCCAAAACTCTGATGCCATAGGCTTATGCAGTAACAGGTTCTATTAAATTGACTCGCCATGCCCTTCTATGTGACAACATATGCTTAACAACTGACCCAGTATATAAGATAAATATGTAGAATCAAATCTAAGTCAGTGTTTTGGTTTTGAAAATTGGATGCTTCATCGGACTATGCAACTTTAACTTTAGTTTAGTGTACCAGACGCGGTGGCCGAATCGGTAAAAGCACAGGCTTCCCGTGTATAAGGTTGGGAGTTCGAAACCAGGCCGAGTCAAAGCAATGACTTACAGAATTGAAATTTGTCGCCACCTAGCCTGGTGACTGGCATTAATAGGATAGGACAACGACTGGTTAGCTCAATGTTAGGATAATGTGATTGGTTGGGGAATTGGGTCATGGTACTGGTGGCCTGGTCTCCAAGTAGGGCAGCACTATAAAGTAACTATGAGTGTACACTGTCACATGTTGCTACCCATCCTGTTATGACCATATATGTTACCAGGATGTAAAACTCAAACAAACAGCAAGTTCAGAATTACTTATTTTACTGGCTTTTAATTGAAGTGAAAACATGTCTAATTATTTGTATGTGAATGTCAAAATGCAGGACATCACATGCTTCAAATGTGACAGCTTCTATTACATGTTTAATAAGTGCACCAGTATCTAAATTGGTTATGTAGGCTCAAATCTAGGTAAGTGTTTTGCTTTTAACTGACACCGAGGGCGTAATCGATTAATCGACCCGAGCCACTTTTTGGCGCATGGCACATCCTGCAGACTCGGGTCTGCAGGATAATCGAATACACTTCTCCACGCTCGGGGTGACAAAAATGGTGGCCCTTTTATTTGTTTTTTAATAGCTGATATAATTACAGCAAAATATGATTTAAATATTTTTATGATGGCCTAGTTTAGTGATATTTCCATTTAATTAATCTATGATATTATAATTAAATAAAAATGTATGACTGGTACCGGCGGCTGTTATCCTGCAGGATGGTACCAGCGCAAATGTGACGTCATCGCTCCTTGCAAACCCCAGCCAAGAGGTGGGTTACTGGGGACGGGTTGTTTTGCACATGGCGCATGTATTTGTCGACTCCACTCGTGGTGTTCTATTTGAAATTCTGATGACTTGGGTGACCCGAGTCGCCCGGGTCGTGTTAATCGATTACTGCCCGAGGGTTCGATATCTAGAATCAAATCTAGGTAAACTGCTTTTGATTTGAAAACTTGATGCTTTCATCGGACAATGCAGGTTTAATCTGAGTTGTGGGTTTCCTGTCACTTTTGTCATTCTAAACACCCTTTATTCCGCTCTTAAAGTTGCATAGTCGATGGTTTTTTATTTCTGCCATTTTTCTGAGATAAATATATTTAATTGGTTGTTATAACCTACCTTACTTTTGTTTGAAGTAACTTTCATTTTGAATGGCTAACTTTTGAGATATTTGAAGTGCAAACATCCTAAATTGATTTTGGCAAGCATGCCAAAACTCTCACCATAGGCTTATGCAGTAACTGGTTCTGTTAAATTGACTCAGTATGCCCTTCTATGTGGCAACAAATGTTTAATAAGTGCACCAATATCTAAGTTAGATGTGTAGAATAAAATCTAGGTGAATGTTTTGTTTTGAAAATGTGATGCTTCATCGGACTATGCAGCTTTAAATGTCAGCAAATATGATTATTGTAGTCTTACGAAAGACTTAATGTTAAATGCAGCCATAGTACTTTTCTCATTCATCAAACCCTTAGTTCTGTACCTGAACCTCAACTTTAAAGGCTCGACTCGCTTAGTTCCGGGGTTTTCTTTCTGCGATGAAGTCTTCTTTCCCTCCGCCATGTTCTTCTCCTGTGCACCTCCCCCTGCACCTTCCCCTCCCCCGTATCCCCTTCCATCACCACCACCACCACCACTCCTCGCTTGCTCGCAGTCGTCCATCCACGTTCTTATCCGATCCCGGAGCTCATTCCGGTACTGCCTACCCATGCGCACGCCGCTGCCGTCAAAACCACTTCCGGTTCCGACGCTCGCGACGTCGCCGCAGGCCGCGCCGGAAGTGATCTCCGAGAAGCAAGCGCCGACGTCGCGCCCGGCCGGGACAGCGCCGCGAGCCCGGCGGGTAGCGGTGGCGCTGGCGGTGGCGCTGGCTGTGCGCAGGATACGCGGCGCCATCTGCGCGCAGAAGGCCTCGGCTCGGCTGTTGGCCGCGGCGCAGTCAATCAGAGCCTGCCCACGCAGCTTCTCCATGTAGAAGGTCACATGGTGCATGTTGCCGCGCCGCCGCTGCGCCGAGGCTGCCAAATGCCGGCGGTCGTCGTGCTCCTGACGACGCCGGTCCTGGCGCACGAGCACCAGGAGGCGCGGGTCCCCTAGCCCGCGCGCAGCGAGCAGATCGCACACCTCGTCGGCGCTGAGTGATCTGCGCGCTAGTTCTAGCTGCTGACCGCGCGGTGAGGTGTCAGTGTCACTGCGCATGGTCAGAGTTCCACTCCGGGCAGCAGGAGCGCGCTTGGGGGCACGACGTACACTACGTACGTAACGTACGTAACGAAGTGCGCGAAGTGCGCGAGGTGCGCGAGGTGCGCGAGGTTCGCGAGGTGCGCGAGGTGCGCGAGGTGCGCGAGGTGCTCGAAGTGCGCGAAGTGCGCGAAGTGCGCGAAGTGCGCGAAGTGCGCGAGGTGCTCAAAGTGCGCGAAGTGCGCGAAGTGCGCGAAGTGCGCGAAGTGCCCGAAGTGCGCGAAGTGCGCGAAGTGCGCGGCGCGTGAGATGTCAGTGTCACGCCGTCCAGTTCCTCGAGCACCCTCTCGCCCCTCACGATCTGAGTACAGCTGGACGGAGCATGAGACAAGAATTAGACATGCTGCAAAATAAACACTTTTTAAGCTGCATAGTCCGATGAAGCATCAAATTTTCCAAAACCAAAACAATTATCTAGATTTGATCCTACATATCTAACTTAGATGACTGGTTAGCTCAGTGCCAGGATAATGTGACTGAGTGGGATAACGGGTCATGGGGCTGGTGGCCTGATTTCCCAGTGGGGCAGCACTATAAAGTCACCATGAATGCATGATATGAGCATGGATGTTGCCAGGACGTTGAACTCAAACAACCAACCAACCATATAACTTAGATACTGATGCACTAACTAAGGATTTGTTGCCACATAGAATGGAATGCTGAGACAATTTAATAGAATCTGTTACTGAGGAAGCTTATGGTGTCAAGAGTTTTGGCATGATTGCCAAAATTAATTTGGCATGTTTGCACTTCAAATATCTGAAAAGCTAGCCATTTAAAATAGCAATTGCTTAAAGCGAAAGTAACAATCGATATATTATATATTATCTCAGAAATATGAATAAAGCTCAAAGCCATTGCACCATGCAACTTTAAGTTTGCAGCGCCTGATGGTATTGAGTTTCTACCATATGTTGAAATAAATATATTAGCGTTTGTTTGTTTATTTGTTTGTTGTTTTACGTCCTAGCAACATCTAAGGCCATATCAGGACGGGTACCGACTTGTGACAGTGTGCACTCATGGCGACTTTATAGTGCTGCCCCAATGGGAAACCAGGCCACCAGCACCATGACCTGATATCTCACTCAGTCACATTATCCTGACACTGAGCCAACCAGTCCTTGTCCTATCCTAATAATGCCGAGTGCCAGGCTAGGAAGCGACAAGTCTCAATTTTTGAGTCATTTGTTTAACTCGACCAGGATTCGAATCCAAAAACTCATGGGTTCGGATCTCCCGATCTCCCAAAACAGGAGACGGACGCTCTACTCATTCGGCCACCCCGTCTGGTCTTAAATTAGGGTGATCATTATAATCTACTTTACTTTAGTTTAACTTCACTTATTATATATTCAACATAAGGGTGTTAAATTCACCCGCTGCGTGGCGCAGAGGTGTACATAGATTGGGTCGATTATTCAGCGCTTTACTAAATTTCTAATTTCAAATTTGATTTAATTCCAACAGAACCATGTGGTCGCCTATGACTCCAATGCTGTATATATTGCGGTATATATCATTATTTGTGGTCAAACTAGGTTCAAACATTGGACACTAGTCAAGTAAGTGAGAGTTGGTTGTTGGAGGTTGATGTCCCAGTAACATCTAAGGTCATATCAGGATGGATACTGACTTGTGACAGTGCACACTCATGGTGACTTTAGAGTGCTGCCCCACTGGGAAATAAAACCCAATATCCCACTCACTCACATTATCATGACACTTTTCCCTATCCTATTAATGCCGAGCATCAGACTAGGAAGTGGCAAGTACCAATTTTATAAGTCATTGGCTTGACTCGACCGGGAACCGAACTCTCTACCTTATGCACACGAAGCCCGCACTCTACCGATTCGGCCACCGTGCCCGGTACGTACCTGACAATATTTACTGGAATGTGGGCTAAGCAGACTGTAGCCTGTAACACTAAACTCTGCTATACATGTATAGAGGAAATTGTATTATAATGTAGAATAATCAGTAATGCTGCATAGTCCGATAGAGCATCAGATTTTAAAAACCAAAACAATTATCAAGATTTGATTGTACATATTTACATTAAATATTGATGCACATATTAAGCATTCGAGGCCAAATATAAGGGCCATACTAAGTTAATTTAATAGAACCTATTACCGCAGAAGTCATGGTGGCAGAGTTTTGGCATGTGTGCCAAACTAATTAGACATGTTTCCATTTCAAAAATCCCAAAAGTTAGCCATTTAGAATCAAATATACTTCAAACTAAAGTAAGGTAGATTATAACAATCAATTTAATATATTATCTCAGAAAATGACAGAAACTGAAAATCATCAGACTACGCATCTTTAGCACAATTTCCTAAATCAAAAACAAATATAAATGTAGGCCAAGAATCTTACCACGGTTGGTCATCAGGAAGCCTGGGGTTATAGGTTCAAAGAAAGTTTAGAGCACATCGTCTGTGCTGAAGTACATGGTGGGGAGGGACATTCACCCGACCCCCAGTCATGTGTAAACGTCAGGTCACAGCTCCAGTCTCTCGGCAGGGACCAGCGGGCAGTAAGCCACTCAGAAGGGCTGGATATCAGGACCCATGTGTGTATGGTTTAAAAGTGAGTTCAACATAAAGAGCCCATTGTTATTAATTGAGCCTACACCCCACTTCCGGGCGCGTAAGCACACCGAGTACCATTTACCACCCCACTTCCGGGTGCATAAGCACACCGAGTACCAGCCTCAGCCCACTTCTGGGTGCGTAAGCACACCGAGTACCAGCTCTCACCCCACTTCCGGGTGTGTAAGCATACCGAGTACCAGCTACCACCCCACTTCTGGGCGCGTAAGCACAACGAGTACCAGCTCTCACCCCACTTCCGGGTACGTAAGCACACCGAGTACCAGCCTCAGCCCACTTCCGGGCTCGTAAGCACACCGAGTACCAGCCTTACCCCACTTCCAGGCATGTAAGCACACCGAGTACCAGCTCTCACCCCATTTCCGGGTAGGTAAGCACACCGAGTACCAGCTCTCACCCCACTTCTGGGTGCGTAAGCACACCGAGTACCATTTACCACCCCACTTCTGGGCGTGTAAGCACAACGAGTACCAGCTCTCACCCCACTTCCGGGTACGTAAGCACACCGAGTACCAGCCTCAGCCCACTTCTGGGCGCGTAAGCACACCGAGTACCAGCCTCACCCCACTTCCGGGCACGTACGCACACCGAGTACCAGCTCTCACCCCACTTCCGGGCACGTAAGCACACCGAGTACCAGCACCACCCACCTCCGGGCATGTAAGCACACCGAGTACCAGCTCTCACCCCATTTCCGGGTACGTAAGCACACCGAGTACCAGCCTCACCCCACTTCCGGGTACGTAAGCACACCGAGTACCAGCCTCACCCCACTTCTGGGCGCGTAAGCACACTGCGTACCAGCTCTCATCCCACTTCCAGGTGCATAAGCACACCGAGTACCATCTACCACCCCACTTCTGGGCGCGTAAGCACACCAAGTACCAGCCTCACCCCACTTCCGGGTACGTAAGCACACCGAGTACCAGCCTCACCCCACTTCTGGGTGCGTAAGCACACCGAATACCAGCTCCACCCACTTCCGGGCGCGTACGCACACCGAGTACCAGCTCTCACCGCACTACCGGGAGCGTAAGCACACCGAGTACAAGCTACAAGCTTCAGTTCCTCCTCGGGGACTCAGAGTAGAGTTTAGTTCCTCCAGTGTCCGGTTAACATATGATGCCTGTGGTGTAGGACCAGTTCCCACTTGAGTCTCGACTTGAATGTCGCCCCAGCTGAACGCTGGTCGATACAATCTCCCACATCCGGTTTGGCCAGGTTTACAAACAGACCAGCGAAAGAAGAAGTAAATATATTTGAAGCAATGGCCGAATGAGTTGAACGTACGCCTCCCATTCTGGTAGGTCGTAGGGCTCGTACCCTGGCCGAGTCAAACCAATGACTTAAAAATTGATACTCGTTGCTACTTAGCTTGGCGCCCTGCATTACTAGGATAGGGCAAGAAGCAGTGAAATCAGGAAGACCAATTGCCTGCGGTTGAAAGTTCCACTGCTTATTCAAGTGATGTACCAAAAAACAAAACATAAAAAGGGTGGGTGCACCAGGTCGTGGGTTCAATCCCTGGCTGAGTCAAACCAAAGACTTACATACTTGATACTTGTTGCTACTCGCTTGATCCTCGGCATTACTCGGATAGTGTAAGGCCCTGCTAGCCCGATGTCAGGATAATGTGACTGACAGGGGTATGAGGCAGTGTCAGGATAATGGGACTGAAGGAGGCATTAGGCAGTGTCAGGATAATGTGACTGAGAGGGATATCAGGTAGTGTCAGGATAATGTGACTGAGAGGGGCATCAGGTAGTGCCAGGATAATATGACTGAGGGGGCATCAGGCAGTGTCAGGATGATGAGACTGAGAGGGGTGTCAGGCAGTGTCAGGATAAAGTTACTGAAAGGGGCATGCATCAGGCAGTGTTCTGAATAATGTGACTGAGAGGGGTATCAGGCAGTGTCAGGATGATGTGACTGAGAGGGGTGTCAGGCAGTGTCAGGATAATGTGACTGAGAGGGGCATCAGGCAGTGTCAGGATGATGAGACTGAGAGGGGTGTCAGGCAGTGTCAGAATAAAGTGACTGAAATGGTCATGCATCAGGCAGTGTTAGGAATAATGTGACTGACAGGGGTATCAGGCGTGTCAGGATAAGCTGACTGAGAGAGGCATCAGGCAGTGTCAGGATGATGTGGCTGAGAGGGGCATCAGGCAGTGTCAGGATAATGTGACTGAGAGGGGTTTCAGGTAGTATCAGGATAATGTGACTGAGAGGGGGTGTCAGGCAGTGTCAGGATAAAGTGACTGAGAGGGGCACCATGCAGTGTCAGGATAATGTGACTGAACGGTGTATCAGGCAGTATCAGGATAATGTGACTGACAGGGGCATCAGGGAGTGTCAGAATAATGTGACTGATAGGTGAATCAGGCAGTTTTAGGATAATATGACTGAGAGGGGCATCAGGCAGTGTCAGGCAGTGTCAGGATAATGTGACTGAGAGGGGCATAAGGCAGTGTCAGGATAATGTGACTGAGATAGTGATATTGACGGCGGTGCGATATTCCAGATGTGAAGTTGCCAACAGTGTGATACGGCACCCATTCTGATATAATCTAGGTGTTTCTAAAACGAAAACCCCAGTAAATCAATGAAAATCTGTTATGCCATAACCCCGTCCAACTTGAGACTGGTTTAAAGTGGGAGAACTTAAAGGTGCAAGTGCCAATCTTAAGTTGCATTGTCAAAGGAAAGTATCATATTTTTATAACCCATGTATGTCTGTTGAGGTTTTATGTCCTAGCAACAATTATGGTCATATCATGGTCATATCATGATGCGTAATGACTTGTAACAGTACACACTCATGGTGACTTTAGAGTGCTGACCAACTGGGGGGTCAGGCCACCAGCACCATGACCCGATATCCCACTCAGCCACATTATCCCGATACTGAGCTAGCCAGTCCTTCCCCAATCCTAGTAATCCTGAGCGTCATGTTAGGTTGTGACATTATCCATTTTGCAAGTCATTGCTTTAACTATGGTGCCAGAGTTTTGGCAAGCTTGCCAAAACTAATTTTCCATGTTTGCACTCAAAATATATCAAAAGTTTACCAGTTCAAATAAAAGTAACTTTGAACTAATGTAAAGTAGATACTAGTGATCGATCTAATATATTAATCTCAGAAAAAATACAGAAATCCAAAACCATCGGACTATGCAACGGGCATTCTTATCATATGCTGTTGCATTCTAAAAATGGGTAACCATGTCCATAATTTCAGTGTGCACACCAAAGTTGTTACCTAGTCGTGGTGGGGCAGTTTGTGTGCCTCCGTGACCATGAGAGCTATACCAGCAGGGGCTAGTTCCCTGGCAGGTTTAACCAAGCCGGGCAGGACTCATGGTAGAGAACAGACTAAAGCCTAGTACACACCTCCCGTATAGGATTCGCGCACTAAAACCGGCGACTCGACCCGACCCACTTAAAACTGAAAACAGGCCGATTCGTTTTTCGAATCGCGAATCGCAATCGTAATCGGCCGGTTTTAGCCCTAAAACTGAGGTTTTATGCGCGAATCGCAATAGCTAGGTGTGCGCAGGGAGCGCACACCTTGCGATTTTTGTGTGCGAAACAGGCAGTTTTAGATCGTATACGGTAGGTGGGTGTGCACAAACGGTAGGTGTGTACCAGGCATAAGAGCAGTAACCCCACCCCGGAAAAAGAACAACGTTACACAATTACGAACAAGAAACTCAAGGCCCAGGACCGGAAAAATGGAGAGCCCTTGTTCGTGGCCTATGCCCAAAGTTGGGTGGTAGGCGACACGTTCATCTATCACATGGCTGAGGAGGTGTTTGTGTGGATGGGCGCTGACACCTCAACGTGCGAAGAAGAAGAAGAAGAAGAAGAAGAAGAAGAAGACACCAAAGTTAATTGTACATGTTTTCACTTCAAAGTTAACCCTTTTAAATAATTGTTTAAATCCTCCAAATTGAAGTACAAGTAGATTGCAATGATCCGGATTATAAATATATATATTATCATAATATATATTGTCATAAATAAATAATAAATAAAAGTCAGTACCCGTCCTTATATGACCTCAGATGTTGCCAGGACGCAACACTCCAACAACCAACCAACCAAAAGTATCGGATTGTGCCGCTTTAATTTCTTACCTATTATGTTTGAGACTTAGGGGTTATTCATACCGGTGCTTGCAGTGGTGATGGTGATCGGTGGTGGGTGGTTTGTGATGGTGGTGGTGGTGGTCGGTGGTGGTGGTGGTGGTGGTCGGTGGTGGGTGTTGGTGGTGGGTGGTGGTGGTCGGTGGTGGGTGGTGGTGGTGGGTGGTGGTGGTGGGCGGTGGTGGTGGTGGTGGTGAGCCTTTGTCGTGTGTACAAGTGAAGCTATTGACAGACGAAAATAGTCACCCTGTTACTCCCGCTTAATACTAAATGAAAACGTGTGGTACTTGGCAGCGTTTACTCAATCCCAAATCCTGTTCAATCACCATTGCTTATACTTAACGCTGACTGGGGATCCCATTGGGGTTTTACACCTTAGCAACATCTAAGGTCACATCAGAAGGGGTAACTAATTCCAATTCAATTTCCAACTCAGTTACTTTCATTCGCCTCAATTACTTTCATTCGGATATTCAGGATATGTTCGTCCGATTGGGAATGTTCATCACTGTTCGTCGCCAGCATTCGTGCCCCCCCCCCGTGTTGAATTGGTCGTGTTGTTCGGCAACATGGGTAATTTGTGCGCGACAAGGAACCGATCCCCATACATTTGACCTTGACATCACTATCTTGACCTATTTCTCCTCGTATGAGTAGAATTTACCTTGATGTGAACACTGACCAATTCGATATTCATTACTTTCAACTGACCTAACTACTGATTGACCTATTTTACTCTTGATGATTTGATGCCAATTTATTATGTTAATAAATTACCATACTATAGTTCCTTGTTGTGTCGTCAAATTAGTACGGACATCCTTCTTATGCCAGTGAGTACCCTTACACTGTAAAACCATTGTGTCTGAGGTCTTCCTCTACATTTTGTTTGCCATTTATCATCCTAGTCCCCCGATATTACAACCATATGAAAAGAAGTTAGAACCTATATATGGGCAGGTTAGTCGCAAAACCACGGAAACACCAATCCAAAAATGTAGTTTAATTTTTTTGTAATTACCTGAAAATAGTTTAAAGCTCACTAATACCACTTTTCATATGATCACATGGTTATGGAGCAACGAACAAAAGAGTAGGAATTTAACTAAATTAATTTGTTGAAGGTTTGATTCTAATGTTTATCTCCATTTATGGATTGGCATTTACATGGTTTTGCGCCTGAACTGTTCATATATGGGTTGAACCACTAGATACATGGCATATTTCTCCAGTTATTATACAATGGCGATGTGTATAATATATTACGTCTATTCGAAATACATTCTTATATTGTGCGCATTCATGGCGATTTCATAGTGCTGCCCCACTGGAATGGCGTCCCACCCATCAGCATTATGACCTAGTAATATCCCACTCAGTCACATATTCCTGCGACAGAGCCAACCAATCATTGCCCTATCCGAGCAATGCTGAATTCCAGAAAAGAGAGTGTAGCTTTGAGTGTTTTTGTAAATAAAGAAAAACATTGCCCTTTGAGTGGGATTCGAACCCGGACTTCTGCCATTTTGGAGCTAGCGTCTTAACCATTAGTCTATCTAGAGTCCTGATGCAATACACTACCCACTCCTATCTATGTAGGTGGCATTTCTTCTCAGACGGTCAGAGCACTCAACCCCCTCCCCCTGGAATTGTAAGCCTCAGACTTACAGTTACAAATACTCAGGTAGCACATTTACAGTAGATGCAACTCTACACAGTGTAATAGACCTATTTCAATGTTTACTAACATCGTGTATGTGAAAAACGTCAGTTTTATTCCAAATTAATAGAAATCCAGAACCCTAACCTTATCAAATTAATATAATCTTTGTGTTAAACATGTTTTCTATATGTGTTCCAAGCGGTTTGTGTCTAGGTGATGTGGTTTTAGAGATATTTAATTTTTTCTGTATGAAGATTGCTCATAGCCATTGCGTTTGCAGTGTGACACTGTGTTGTCCTGCAGCCAAAATGTGCGCGCACTGACCTAGATACGTATGCTGACATCATATGAAATAGGTCTATTGTAAAGATGGTTTGAATAATCTCCCATCCACCCCCATCACATACACCATACCCATAATAGCAGAACAGTTTTTGCAGCGACCCACCATCCTAGCCCATAATACTGAACTTATTATGACTAACCCACTAACAAACTAACGTCCTTCATAATCAACTAATATGCCCTACCTAAGTACCCGCTGAACTACCTATTTACGATGTAATGTAAACGACCAGTAGACCAGTGCCTCGGCACTGAAAAAATGTATGTTCTGCTGAATAAAGTGTTTTATCAACAACAACAAAACAACAACAAAACTGTCCTTGCATGGCAGGGTTCCCCAATCACAGGGATCGCGGAAGACAAATACTACTGTATCAACTCTGCATTTCTTATCACATCGAAATCACTTACATCTCTTTTTAAGAAAGAAAAAAAAGGAACCGTTGAAGATTTAATTTGTATAATAGTGAAATCCCATAGTCCTTCTATGAGAACCTTATTTTGTTTCCCCTCACATGAACCACAAATACACTTACAAGTTTGAAAGTGGCTGAGTGACTGGGTTAGAGGCAGGAAATGAGACGAGAGATGTCAGGACAGTCAGTGGTGCCTGTCAGTTGTTGGTTTCATCGTATCGATAATGAATGATTACAGAAATATACGTGTTCGTGGTTTATACCCACATAATATATTATGTGCCGTATAAATACATTAGACAGTACATTTTTATATATGTGATTTGTAAGAATTATGTGAGTATAAAAAGCGAAAGTCCAGTTAACCCTTTTTCCTCAGTCTTCGACTGCCTCGCTCTTTGACTCTGCCAACCCGACTGGTGGTGCCACCTAGATGCGTTTGCCTCGCTAACCATGTATCAGGCTTGGTGGCTGGCCCAATCAGGAGAGCGTGGGCCTCGGGTGTGGGAATTCAGGAGTTTGGTTCCCAGTCAAGTCAAACCAATGACTTATAAAATTGATACTTGCCACTTCCTGGCCTGGTGCTCGGAATTTATAGGATAAGGCAAGGACTGGTTAGCTCAATGTCAGGATAATGTGACTGAGTGAGATATTGGGTCATGGTGCCAGTGGCCTCATTTCCCAGTGGGGCAGAACTATAAAGTCAACATGAGTCTGCACTGTCACAAGTCGATATCCGTCCTGATATGACCTTAGATGTTGCCAGGATGTAAAACTCCAACAACCAACCGACGTTATCCGTTCATCTACACCTGTATCAGTTGCACTGAAAAATAACATGCAATATATATATATATATATATATATATATACTGCGCATACGCAGGACCAGCACTTCCGGTGACTGAGATCCGGTACAGCACGCCCCCCGATGAGAGCGCCCCCTGTATCTTACCCGCGGGACTAGAGATCACGCACTAAACGCTGCTTGCAGCAATCACGCCACCAGCAGAGCCGACCCGCCCCCTTGCGGGAGTTTGGCGAAGCTTTCGCGGCACTACCAAATGCCCGCGGCAATCTGCCAGCATTTACATCTCAACAAAGGCGGGAGGTCGGGCAAGAGCACCCGGAATGCATTGACGTTTATTGTCCCTATACCACCAGGAGAGATTCCTCCTATGTACATAAACTGCACCCAAAACTACATAGTAAAAACTGGATGACCGAATCAGTTTTGCGTCTGCGTCCCGTTTTGGTAGGCCGTGGGATTGGAACCCCCCGGTTCAAACCCTGATTGAGTCAAATCAATGACGTACAAATTGATGCTAGTGGCTACATAGATTGGCACTCGGGATTATTAGGTTAGGGCAAGGAGCAGTGGAATGAGGAAGACCCAATCATCTGCGATTGAAATTTTCCCTGCTTAACGTTGCATGGTCCGATGAAATATAATTTTGTCAAAATTAAAACAACTACTTACATTTAATCCTATATATCCAACTTAGATACTGGTGTATTAGCTATGTATGGTATGAGGGAGGATAAGACATCGATGACATAACAGTAAATAATAACAGAGCAATAATATGTACACCTGGCACCTCCTTGATATGTCTGAAAAGAGTTCCAGGAGGGGGGGCCCGCCGGCATTTTCACTTTCTACTCTTACTCTGTCCGTGTCTATGGCGGTATAAATGTATGTGAGGATGCGCAAGCATGTGTTTTCCGCACATCCATTTGAAATTTGTCAGTTACACTCTATATAAAATTCCCACTCAATCAAATTATTCTGGTACTTGAAATTTGTCAGTTACACTGTATGTAAAAAGGAGTGAACCATATGGAGTGAGATATATGCATTTGAAAGTTTTTGACTTTCAGATCTTTTGTATTAACTAATGCAGCAGCTGTTCCATGCTGGCCACATGAGCTGGGCCTGAGTAGTAATAGTTTGATGGGATCTGCCGCAAATACACAGGTTTCCGGTTTTAATGCTATGATGGCAGCAGCCGTTCCGGTTGTGCCTATACATTATCATTTGGATGGGATCCATCGCAAAGGCGCCGTGTTCTGGGCTTAATGCTATGATGGCAGCAGCCTTATTCTATGATCTATCCGGACCTGAGCATTAATGGCTTGACGGGATCCACCGCAAATGCGTAGATCTCCAGGTTTAATGCTATGATGGCAGAAAATGTTCTGTTCATGTGTTATCGTTTGGACGGGATCCATTGCAAATGCGCCAGGTTCTGGGCTTAACGCTTAAACAGCAGCAGCTGTTCTGCAGCGTATACATTGGCGGACGGCTCGGGATCGCAGATCGTGCAGTTCATCATATCTGAGTGTAGAAACTGATATGGAGCTATGACCCCAGGCCATCCTCCAACACATACGCTGTGGAATGGCCCATTTGCGATGGATCCCGTCCAAACAATAACACATATGCATGACCAGAACGGCTGCTGCAATCATAGGATTAAACCCAAAAACCTGCGCAATTGCAGCGGATCCCGTCAAACCATTAATGCTCAGGCCCAGCTGAATCATAGAATGTGTAGTTTGGTGGGTGGTTGCATAGTTTGATGTTTTGAAATTTCTGCCATTGGGAGGATGTCAATCACATACCGATGTATATGTGATGTTGGATATTCGATGCTACTTGGTCAATTCGATAGATATAAATCAAATGAACCTTTCTACAAAATAATATTTTGTTAAAAACCCTAGTGCCATGGGCCTATGGCACCAATCCATTCCCAGAATGTTCAATTCCCAAATAGAAATACTTACCTACAGCCCTGTCAGGTTCCAGGATTAATAGGTCATCTCACATCATGTGGTCACCGTGAGATGACCATCTGGGTCATAGCCACAGGACTTTTGGCAAGCTTGTCAAAATTATTTTGGGTTCTTTCAGCTCAAATTGCTTCAAACCTACTCATTTTTCATCAAAATCACTTTGGAGAAATGATTAGTAGCTCATAACGATCTATTTTATATATTTATTAAAAAAATAAGACAAAAATTCAAATGCCATCGGACCATGCAACTTTAATCAACTAATGTAAAACAACAAGAAAACACACACACACAAACTACATCAAAAACTAAAAAAAAAAAAAAGAAGAAGAAGAAATTACATAGGGAACCGATACCTCTGAAGTCAATTGCACTTACCTCGACAGGTTAAATGCCACATACACAGGTAGTCGGGGATAGGTTGATTGCAACTGGGAGCCTAGAGAGTGTGGTGGTTATGATGCACACCCTGATGGGACACGGTAGCCGAATTGGTGTGGAAGGTTACGAGTTTGAAACCAGTTCGAGTCAAGCCAAAATGAATGACTTACAAAAGTCATACTTGTCACCACCTAAGCCTGGCGCGTGGCATTACTAGGATAAGGCAAATGCCTCATTAGCTCAGTACCGGAATAATTTGATTGAGTGGGAAATTTGGTCATGGTGCCGATGGCCTGGTCTCCCACTTGGGAGCCGCCATGAGTGCGCACTGTCACAAGTAGTCACCCATCATGATATTACCTCAAATGTTGCTAGGGCGTAACCACCTCTCTCCATCTGTGAGGGGGGAGAGGCACCAATCCCAACTCCCGTGTGTAAAGCTGTACCTGCGATGGCGTGTTGTGTCGCAGCGTCAGTCCCATGTTCGGGGCATCTCTATGCTGATACCCTGACCATGTACTGGTGCTCGCCGCACACACTAGGGGCGTAATCGATTAATCGACTCTGGTCACCCGAGCCACTTTTTGACGCATGCGCACATCCTGCAGACTCGGGTCGAATAATCGAATACGCTTCTCCATGCTCTGGGTGACAAAAATGGTGGCCCTTTTATTTGTTTTTTAATAGCCGATATAATTACCTCAAAATATGATTTAAATATTTTTATGATGACATAGTTTAGTGATATTTCCATTTCATTAATCTATGTTATTACCAACAACAAAAATGTATGACTGGTACCGGTGGCTGTTATCCTGCAAGACGGTACCAGCGCAAATGTGACGTCATCACTCCTTGCAAACCCCAGCCAAGAGTTGGGTTACTGGGGTCGGGTTGTTTTGCACACGGAACGTGTATTTGTCGACTCCACTCGTGGTGTTCTATTTGAAATTCTGACGACTCTGGTGACCCGAGTCGCCCGGGTCGTGTTAATCGATTGCGGCCTAGGTGGCGGCATGATTGGAACGAGCTGCATGTATCTGACTTGTTTCTCTAATTCCGCCACGAAGTCCCTGCTCTATGTATTGCTAAACACTCACCTTGTCCCATTCTGCCTACCAGTGCTTCCACACCAGACGGGATGACCAAATGAGTTGAGTGTCCGTCTCCTATTTTGGTAGATCGTTTGAACCCTAGTCGAGTCAAACCAATGACTTAAAGATTTATACTTCTCGCTTCCTAGCCAGGCACTTGGCATGAATAGGATAGGGCAGTGACTGGTTAGCTCAGTGTCAGGATAATGTCACTGAGTGTGATATCAGGTCATGGTGCTGGGGCCCTGGTGTCTCAGTATGGCAGCACTATAAAGTTGCCATGGGTGTGCACTATCACAAGTCGGTACCCATCCTGATATGACCTTAGATTTTGCCAGGATGTGAAATTCCAACAACCAATCAACCAACTCTATCCACGCCTGTCTTTGTGGCTCCTTGCCTGAGAGGTCAGTGCAGACTGGAACTATATGTATCACAAGAACTAGTCTGACAGGGGGCGCTGTCAGGCAAGTCGAACACCAATCCTGTCACTGCACCAAATTCAAAAACAGTTATGACCCGACTTGCCTGACAGCTCCCCCTATCAGATTAGTTCCTGTGATACATATAGTGCACACAGTCTGCACTGACCTCTCAGGCAAGGAACCACAACAACAGGTAGCAGGGTAGGTGTGGATAGAGTTGGTTGATTGGTTGTTGGAGTTATATGTCCTGGCAACATCTAGGGTCATATCAGGACAGGTACCGACTTGTGACAGTGTATAATAGATGTATATTAATATGTATATACGTAAATTGCGATTCTGTATGGACCGCGTGTCAATCCTGTGACCAAAATAAATATCAAAAAGAAGAAAAGAAAAAAAGTGTGTGTTGGCATTTTTATCAAATGGTTCATTTATTTATAAAGGACCAATTACAATTCCACTGATTGATGGATATTTCATAGTCCGGAACACCCACTCTCTGACAAATGGATCGTGTGGAACAGTGTCGTAAATATATTAGCTTCCGCATTTTAACCACTCTCAAAAAAAGAGCATGCAGCCCATTAACTAAAGGATCAAACTAGTGATTGCTTGACGTCAGAAGCGTACCAGGAGGCTTCCTCTAGTCCCTACAAGTACAATGTGTCGCAAGAATTTGCATGGAATACGAAGTTCTTTTGAAGGTTTATCGCTTATGTTTAGTCAGGTTTGTTAATGGTATGTCCGACTGAGGACAAAAGAGACATGGAGAACAGGAATGTGAGAATTGAGAGTTAAAATTACCCCAGGTAAAAATCTTTTCTTTTATCTCAATTTTTGGATTGGCGTTTACTGGGTTTAGCGCCTGAACTATCCATATATCCAGGCAAAGTACTTACTTATACATGCATGGTTGGTTCATCACCCAGCGAATGCTTGGCATGAAAAGGAAACCCATTATGGACAATTTTAGATATTGATAGAAGACCCATTATAGTTATTTTTAATATTGCTAGAGGATGTACAATAGTAAGTTTAGATATTGCTAGAAACCCCATTATTTAAAGTATTTTTAGATATTGCTAGAAGACCCATTATAGTAATCTTAGATATGAATAGAACACCCATTATAGTCATTTGTATTATTGCTATAAGATCTATTATAATATTTTAGATATTGCTAGAGAACCCATTATGGTAATTTTATTTATCGCTAGAAGACCCATTATAGTAAATTAAAATATAGCTAGAAGACCTACTATAGTAATTTTACATATTGCTGGAAGACCCATTATAGTAATCTTAGGTATCGATAGAAGATCCATTATAGTAATTTTAAATACTGCTATATGACCTACTATAATATTTTAGATATTTCTAGAAAAGCCATTCTGGTAATTTTATATATTGCTAGAAGACCCATAATAGTAATTCTAAATATTGCTAAAAGACCTACTATAATATTTTAGATATTGTTAGAAAACCCATTATGGTATTTTTATATATTGCTAGAAGACCCATTATAGTAATATTATTTTATATATTGCTAGGAGACCCATTATAGAAATTTCAAATATGGCTAGAAGACCTACTATATAGTAATTTTAGATATTGCAAGAAAATCTGTTATGGTAATTTTATATATTGCTACAAACCTATTATGGTAATTTTAGATATTGCTAGAAGCCCCATTATAGTAATTTTAAATATTGCTAGAATACCTACTATAGTAATTTTAGATATTGCTTGAAACCCCATCATGGTAATTTGTTATATCTATAGAAGCCCCATTATAGCAATTTGAAATATTCACAGAAGACCCATTATACTATTCATAGTAATTTTAAATATTCATAGAAGACCCATTATAGTAACTTGCGTCACCTACCATAATGAATGGGATGTCTAGCAGTGCAAACAGTTTAGTCTTAGTATGCGCGCACTGTGACTGGTAAGAAACAAGGGCGCTGTTTACACATTCCGCCACCAGGGAGCATGGTGGCCATTTTGTAAGTAATGGACGAGCTGGGAAAGAAAGCCCATGCCTGATGATGACCGAGTGGTCCGGGTACAGTGACTCAGTAATAATCGGGGGGTTAGCTACTGGGCAGGCAATTCATCTGGGAATAAAGGTGTCATTCCATAGACATGGTTGTCATACATAATATGCGGTATGCAATCTGCGTAGAAACTCAGAGTAGCTGTGGGACTGCAAGGGTCGATCCATAGGTCTTATTTCATACATCAGACAGCTATGTACATACAATTAATTGTAAGTTGTTTAAGGATAGATCAGTGTTACACATATATGCACTGCCATACGGAATTATATAGTGGTAGGGCGTGGGTATTGGTCAAGGCTATGAAATGTAGGCTTTATGGAGAAGATATAGAGAATGTAGGCTTTAATGAGAAGATATAGAGAACGTTGGCTTTAATTAGAAGATATGGACAACATAGGCTTCAATGAGAAGATATAGGAAATGTAGTCTTTAAATAGTTTAATAGGAAGATATAGAGAATGTAGGCTTTAATGAGAAGATATAGAGAATGTAGGCTGTAATGAGAAGATATAGAGAATGTAGGATTTAATTAGAAGATATAGAGAATGTAGGCTTTGATGAGAAGATATAGAGAATGTAGGCTTTAATGAGAAGATATAGAGAATGTAAATGAGAAGATATAGAGAATGTAGGCTTTAATGAGAAGATATAGAGAATGCAGGTTTTAATGAGAAGATATAGAGAATGTAGGCTTTAATGAGAAAATATAGAGAATGTAGTCTTTAAATAGTTTAATGGGAAGATATAGAGAATGTAGGCTTTAATAAGATTATATAGAGAATGTAGGCTTTAATGAGATTATATAGAGAATGTAGGCTTTAATGAGAAGATATAGAGAATGCAGGCTTTAATGAGAAGATATAGAGAATTTAGGCTTTAATGAGAAAATATAGAGAATGTAGTCTTTAAATAGTTTAATGGGAAGATATAGAGAATGTAGGCTTTAATGAGAAGATATAGAGAATGTAGGCTTTAATGAGATTATATAGAGAATGGAGGTTTTAATGAGAAGATATAGAGAATGTAGGCTTTAATGAGAAGATATAGAGAATGTAGGTTTTAATTAGAAGATATAGAGAATGTAGGCGTTAATGAGAAGATATAGAGAATGTAGGCTTTAAAGAGAAGATATAGAGAATCTATGTTTTAATTAGAAGATATAGAGAATGTAGGCTTTAATGAGAAGATATAGAGAATGTAGGCTTTAATGAGAAGATATTGAGAATGTAGGCTTTAATGAGAAGATATAGAGAATGTAGGCTTTAATGAGAAGATATAGAGAATGCAGGTTTTAATTAGAAGCTATAGAGAATGTAGGCTTTAATGAGAAGATATAGAGAATGTAGGCTTTAATGAGATGATATAGAGAATGTAGGCTTTAATGAGAAAATATAGAGAATGTAGTCTTTAAATAGTTTAATGGGAAGATATAGAGAATGTAGGCTTTAATGAGAATATATAGAGAATGTAGGCTCTAATGAGATTATATAGAGAATGTAGGCTTTAATGAGAAGATATAGAGAATGCAGGCTTTAATGAGAAGATATAGATAATGTAGGCTTTAATGAGAAAATATAGAGAATGTAGTCTTTAAATAGTTTAATGGGAAGATATAGAGAATGTAGGCTTTAATGAGAAGATATAGAGAATGTAGGCCTTAATGAGATTATATAGAGAATGGAGGCTTTAATGAGAAGATATAGAGAATGTAGGCTTTAATGAGAAGCTATAGAGAATGTAGGTTTTAATTAGAAGATATAGAGAATGTAGGCATTAATGAGAAGATATAGAGAATGTAGGCTTTAAAGAGAAGATATAGAGAATCTATGTTTTAATTAGAAGATATAGAGAATGTAGGCTTTAATGAGAAGATATAGAGAATGTAGGCTTTAATGAGAAGATATAGAGAATGTAGGCTTTAATGAGAAAATATAGAGAATGTAGTCTTTAAATAGTTTAATGGGAAGATATAGAGAATTTAGGCTTTAATGAGAAGATATAGAGAATGTAGGTTTTAATTAGAAGATATAGAGAATGTAGGCTTTAATGAGAAGATATAGAGAATGTAGGCTTTAATGAGAAGATATAGAGAATGTAGATTTTAATTAGAAGATATAGAGAATGTAGGCTTTAATGAGAAGATATAGAGAATGTAGGCTTTGATGAGAAGATATAGAGAATGTAGGCTTTAATGAGAAAATATAGAGAATGTAGTCTTTAAATAGGTTAATGAGAAGATATAGAGAATGTAGGCTTTAATGAGAAGATATAAAGAATGTAGGCTTTAATGAGATTATATAGAGAATGTAGGCTATAATGAGAAGATATAGAGAATGTAGGCTTTAATGAGAAGATATAGAGAATGTAGGCTTTAATGAGAAGATATAGAGAATGTAGGTTTTAATTAGAAGATATAGAGAATGTAGGCTTTAATGAGAAGATATAGAGAATGTAGGCTTTAATGAGAAGATATAGAGAATGTAGGTTTTAATTAGAAGATATAGAGAATGTATGCTTTAAAGAGAAGATATAGAGAATGTAGGCTTTAATGAGAAGATATAGGGAATGTAGGCTTTAATGAGAAAATATAGAGGATGTAGTCTTTAAATAGTTTAATGGGAAGATATAGAGAATGTAGGCTTTAATGATAAGATATAGAGAATGTAGGCTTTAATGAGATTATATAGAGAATGTAGGCTTTAATGAGAAGATATAGAGAATGTAGGCTGTAATGAGAAGATATAGAGAATGTAGGCTTTAATGAGAAAATATAGAGAATGTAGTCTTTAAATAGTTTAATGGGAAGATATTGAGAATGTAGGCTTTAATGAGAAGATATAGATAATGTAGGCTTTAATGAGATTATATAGAGAATGTAGGCTTTAATGAGAAGATATAGAGAATGTAGGCTTTAATGAGAAGATATAGAGAATGTAGGCTTCATTGAGAAGATATAGAGAATGTAGGCTTTAATGAGATTATATAGAGAATGTAGGCTTTAATGAGATTATATAGAGAATGTAGGCTTTAATGAGAAGATATAGAGAATGTATGCTTTAATGAGAAGATATAGAGAATGTAGGCTTCAATGAGAAGATATAGAGAATGTAGGCTTTAATGAGATTATATAGAGAATGTAGGCTTTAATGAGAAGATATAGAGAATGTAGGCTTTAATGAGAAGATATAGAGAATGTAGGCTTCAATGAGAAGATTCCAATCCCCATAGATATGTATTCTTATTCAAATCTTAATCGTTTAACTGCATGGCCTTTTGGAGCATGCGCAATGACAGGGTTCCCTCATTTAAACATATGCCATTTATTTAGGTGAAGGCTTTTTAGTCTTGCACTAAGCCATGTCTATCAATTCGCTACTTGCATTAATGATAGCTATGAAATAAGAAACATTCATCTTGTTGCAAATTAAAATAGTCCCCATTGGACCCTAAGAACTTAAAGTTGCATAGTCATTAAATTTTCCAAACCAAACCGGTTATCTAGATTACATTCCACATATCCAACTTAAATACTTGTTTTACTTATTAAACATTTGTTGCTGCATAGAAGGGTGTAATACATCAATTTAATAGAACCTGTTTCTACTGAAGTGTACACAGTGTCAGAGTTTTGGTGTGCTTGCCAAACTTAATTTGCCATGTGTTTCATCAAATATCTCTAAAGTTAGCCATTTAAATTCAAAGTTACTTCAAACTAAAGTAAAGTAGATTATAATGATTAATGTATTTATCTCAGAAAATGGCAAAAACTTAAAACCATCGGACTATGCAACTTTAACACACCAGATACTGGTATTATACCAAGGTGTAAGGACAAGCAACAATGGTAGACTGGACAATATGATCATTTATTACATCAACAACTATGATCCACTTTTCAATTATATATCTATATAGGAAAATGGCTGGGCAAACCCACCCTACCGATCAATTAGAATAAACAGTAACAAGGTCATAACAAAAGAAAAGAGAAAAAGAAAAAAAACGAGACGAGTGGGCACCGATAAGTGGCTACGGTGCTGGACGGGCGGGCAGTTGTAATGTATATGTACTGCTGGTCACTGGCGAGAGTGACCAGCCGCGCCGGAACCAGCGCAGGGTGGTCCAGAAATAAACACTTGATACTAAGACGTCTTCGTGTCCAGTCGAGTCTTTACATGGTGTCAGATCCGAACCCAAGCCGTATTGACATGCCGTTGTCTGGCCTGAAACCTCCAGGGCAACTGCAACTGGAAGGTGACCTAGGCACTAACTGGGAGACATGGTACCATGCCTACACCATATTCGCCGGAGCTACAGGTGTATCTTCAAAGGCAGAGAAAGCACAATGTTGTGTTTTTTTACACGTGGCTGGGCCCGAGGCCCAGAAAGTGCACAGGGCCATGCATTTCGACCAGAGCACCGAGGACAAAATTAATCCTCTGATAGACGCGTTCCGAGCATACTGCGAGGGAAAAACCAATGTGACCGTCATACGCTTTAGGTTTAATCACCACAACCAGACAACCACTACCATGGACACATACATACAGGAATTACGAAGTATGATAGCGCGCTGTGAGTATGGCGCAATAGAGGATTCACTGTTGCGTGACCGCCTGATAGGGGGTGTCAAGTGTGACAGACTCAGGAACCGGCTGCTTCAAACAAAGAAACTAACTCTACAAAGATGTGAAGAAATATGCAGAATGAGTGAGTTCACGGCAAAGCACTTGACCAGTACACTGGACTCAAGCGACAGCCCAGTGGACGCGATACACACACAGCAGAAGTCAGGCGCCGGTGCACCGGCTCCCAGACAGCAGCCGCCATTCCAACGGCGTGGCCAGCAGAGCGTGGCCACAGCAACAACAACAAAGGCCACATGTGCTTGGTGTGGGTATGTGCACAGACGGGGCATGTGCCCGGCGAAAGGGAAAGCATGTGCAGGATGCAGCAAAATAGGACACTTCGTCAAGGTGTGTCGCAGTACACAACAATCAGCCACACCAGTGGACGACATTGCTGTGGACACACATAACATCCTGGAGGAATGTAAGCAGGAAGGATTGGCCTCCAGCGATGACGAGCTGTTTGTGGGAGCGATGGACAAGGAACTCGCCAGGATAAAACCGGAGCTGTGGTACGTGGATTTAGCTGTGGAAAAAACACTGGTGCGTTTCAAGCTTGACACAGGATCGCAAGCGAACATTTTGCCTATGCGCGTATTCAACAAACTGAAGAAGACAACCCTGGCGGCACCGACATGCAGGCTGATCACCTATTCGGGCCACAGGATACAACCGATCGGGGAGGCGACAATCACCGTACGAGATCAAGAGTTGCGGTTCCAAGTGATCGCAGAGGGAGGACCGATCCTAGGCAAGGAGGCGTGCGTCAGCCTCAACCTGCTCAACCGCGTAGATGACATCGATGCTGATTCGGTGCAGCAGGTTCCACCAAGCATAACGTCCTCGGCGGCTGAAAAACTGGTAATGTCCTATTCAGATGTGTTTAAGGGGTTGGGCACCATAAAAACCGGTGCAATAATACATGTAGACACAGACATTCAGCCAACGATTGACCCTCCACGACGCGTGCCTCAAGCGATTGAAGAGAAAGTGCGAGATGAGCTTGATAGAATGTTGAAGTTAGGGGTGATTGTCGAGATAACTGAACCTTCTCCCTGGGTAAATTCCATAACTATTGTGAAAAAGCCGAATAAGATTCGTATCTGTTTAGATCCTACCAAGCTGAATCGAGCAATAAAAAGAGGGCCGTACCCAACCCGTACGGTCGAGGAAGTAGTGTCCAAATTGGAAGAAGCAAAAGTGTTCTCAGTGTTAGATGCCAATAGCGGCTACTGGCAAATCGAGCTGGACAATGACAGTCCCAAATTATGCACCTTTAATACTCCTTGGGGTAGGTACAGGTACACAAGGCTGCCGTTCGGCATAAAAACTGCCGGCGACATATTCATTTATGAGATGAATCGCATATTAGGTGACCGCAAGGGTGTCAACGTAGTGACAGATGATATCCTAGTGTACGGGCGAACTGTAGAGGAGCACAACGCTAACCTTAAAGCAGTCCTAGAGCGAGCATGGCAGGTAAACCTCAAGCTCAATCCGAGCAAATCCAAGATTTGCCAGTCAGAAGTGTCTTACGTGGGGCATGTAATAAGTAAAGATGGTCTAAAACCCAGCAGAGAACGAGTTCAAGCAATAAATGACATGCCAACATCCACAAACGTAGCAGCAGTTCAGCGGTTCCTGGGTATGGTAGGTTATGTAAACAAATTCATACCGAACATGGCCAGCATCACTAAGCCACTCAGAATACTGTTGAACAAAGAAGTCGCATGGCATTGGGACAGTGAACAGCAGACAGCGTTTGACAAACTAAAAGCACTATTAACTAGAGCACCCGTACTAAGGTTCTATAATGTGTCCAAAGAAGTGGTACTGCAAGTAGATGCATCCAAATCAGGGTTGGGTGCAGCCTTAATACAGGAGGGGAGACCCATAGCATTAGCATCCAAAGCACTAGATGATACCCAAAGCAACTACGCCGTAATCGAGAAGGAATTGCTCGCGATTTGCTTTGGGTGCACTAAGTTTCACAACTACATATTTGGTAAAAAAGTGGTGATCCAAACTGACCATAAGCCGCTGGTGGCGATCTTGAATAAACCGTTGCACATGTTGTCTGCGCGCATGCAACGTATGCGCATGCGTCTCTTAAACTATGATCTCACCATAACACACATAAAAGGTTCATCAATGTATGTTGCAGATGCCCTGTCAAGAGACCACAGTTCATCCATAGAGCGGAACAACTTGTTCGACACAAAGTTGACCATAGCAGCAGTTGACATCCTAGGTGGCATCACACAACAGATTCGAGCCGAAACAACACACGATCAGACACTGCAAGACGTCAAACAGCTTGCAGAGACAGGTTGGCCAACACATACAAATCAGCTAACGCCCAGCACAAAACCGTACCATACGTACCGACATGATATAACAGCAGAAGACGGTCTGTTATTTAAGGGGGACAGAATTATAATTCCGCAAAAATCACAGTCAAAGGTGTTAGCATTGACACACGAAACGCATCAGGGCATTGCAAAGAGCAAACAGTTGGCGAGAGATTATATTTTTTGGCCTGGGTTACAGAGGCAAATAGAAGACATGATATCGCGCTGCCCGATATGTCAGAAATTCCAAAACAATCAACAAAAAGAACCGCTGCATTCGCACAACATCCCAAACGCTCCCTATCAGAAAGTGGGAGTGGACTTGTTCTATGTGGAACAACGAACATTTCTCGTGGTAGTCGACTACTACAGTAAATACCCGGAAATAACAGAATTACCTATAACCACAAGTTTGGCAACGATAGACGCATTAAAGCAACAATTTTGCAGGCATGGCATTCCCGAGATAGTTGTATCCGACAACGGGCCTCAGTTCTCAAGCCAAGAATACAACAAATTTGCAGCCGACTACGGCTTCCAAGCAGTCTTTTCAAACCCTCAGTTTCCCCAAAGCAACGGACAGGCAGAGCGTTACGTGCAAACAATAAAAAAAATGATTAAAAAAGCCATCATGGAAGATAAAGATTATCACATATCACTATTAAACTACCGTAACACACCTATAGTAGGGATCGACGCATCACCAGCGCAGCTGCTGATGAGCTGGAGGCTGCGATCCAAGCTCCCTGTCACACGAGAGCAATTAAAACCTAGGACACAAAGTGCAAAACACAAAGAAATCACCAAGATTCAACAAGCTCAGAAACATTACTACGACAGTCGAGTCGGCAATCAACACCCGAGGTTAGAATTGAATGATGACATTCACTATCTCACGCATCAGGGTACCTGGGCCCCCGGGACTGTTATCGGAGTAAGCAATACAAACGACAGAGACTATGACATACGTAATCTGCAGGGGAAAACTTTGAAGCGAAACCGAATGCACATACGCAAAACCAAGAAACAACCCTCAGTGCAAGTCGAACGACAAGACCGCACGATGGACCCCCAAACAAATCACAAACAGCAGGCAACACAGATCGGCGAAAAAAAATCAACAAGATACGGTCGAGTAATTAACCCGGTCAATCGTTTTGGGTACAATTAGCACGCAGCTGTGGCCGTCCATGAGCTAATAAGGTACGAGCGTGGCTAAAGTAATAACGTCTTGTTTATAGTGGTAACTGTATAGGTTAAATTGTGCAACTACTGTTAAGAATGGAGATAGACCGTATGACACGGCATACACTGAGATTAGTGAGATCCAATGGACAAAGTGAACAAACGTAATGTTAGAATTAAGGCATTTAATTCTTGATTTCATGACTGCTACCATGGACCAAACTGACACAAATACATGTTAAGCATAAGGGTCGATCGGACCATATTCATGAACTTGTTGGAAAGGGGAGGATGTAATGTATATGTACTGCTGGTCACTGGCGAGAGTGACCAGCCGCGCCGGAACCAGCGCAGGGTGGTCCAGAAATAAACACTTGATACTAAGACGTCTTCGTGTCCAGTCGAGTCTTTACAAACCAAGCTCAAGGCGGAAGGGGAACCAGACACCCCCTGACGGATTGAACTAGAACCTGCCGATCTCGATGGTGGCGCCGACTAGGGCATTTCAACTCTCCCGCCCGAACCAAGCCTTAACCTGGCGGATCGCACCTATCTCTACTGGAGCCCACAATGGCTCCCAACCTGATGCACCCTACACCCATATATACAAGTATATACGCAGTGTAATAACCTATTTGGGTCACATATGGGAAGAGTAAATAAATTCATCACACACAAAAATTTCACATAACCATCCGATGGCAACCAAGTAGTCTCATACTTGGCAATGCAGGCAGGAAGATCACACCCTAGGGGCATGCCGACCAAATCGACTAAATTCTCCATTTGGTCGTGAAATAGATTCCAATTCTATATTTAAGTATCACACCATAAATTTGCATAGTCCGATGGTTTCGAGTTGTTGTCATTTTCTGAGATAAATATATTAGGCCGATTGTTATAATCTACATTACTCCAGTTTTAAGTAACCTTTTGTTAAATGGGTTAACCATTGAGATATTTTATGTGCAACAATGGCAAATTAATTTTAGCAAGCACACCAAAACTCTGATACCATAAGCTTCTGCAGTAACAGGTTCTATTAAATGGCCTCAGAATTCCCGTTTCTGTGCTGACAAAATTTAATATTTAATAAGTGCACCAGTATCTAAGTTAGATATGTAGAATCAAATCTAGGTATTTGTCTTGGTTTTGAAATGATGTTTTCATCGGACTAGGCAGCTTTTAAAGCGGACAGAGAGAGTGAGAGTGGGGTTGGGGGTTGAGGGTGGTGCTGTGGGGTAGTTGTGGAATAAAATTCTGCCTCAAACTCAATGACTTACAAAAGTGATACTCATCGCTCCCTAGCCTGACCCCAGGACTGGTTTGCTCTATGTCAGCATAATGTAACTGAGCTGGATATCAGGTCATGGTGCCTGTGGGACAGCACTATGAGGTCACCATTAGTGCGCACTGTCACAAGGCTCAGTACCCAGCCTGATATGACCATAGATGTTGATAGTTCATAAAACCACAACAAACAATGGTACTGCAATAAGGCAATGCCCGAGTTAGCTATGCACATAGTAAAACTATAGACATGTCTTCAGCAACTTAGATATCAAGTAAGTTTCCCCACAAAACTAAAAACTAAAATGCAATGCGCATGTGTGCGCTTTAAGCTTGGGCGCACTGGCTGCCAGTCAAAGCGGCAGAACTGAATTGTGTGTTCCTCCATAAAGGGATGCGGTGGCTGAATCGGCAAAGCGCAGGCTTCCCATCCGGAAGGTCTGGAGTTTTAGTCCCGGTTAAGTCAAACCAATAACTTACAAGATTGATACTTGTCGCTACTTAGCCTGGTGCCTGGCTTTACTGGGATAGGGCACAAACTGATTAGTTCAGTAGGATAATGTGACTGAGTGGGAAATCACATCATTGTTTCACTGGCCTGGTCACTTGGTGCAGCAGCACTATAAAGTCGCCATGAGAGCCAAGTCGGTACCCGTCCTGATATGACCTTACATTTTGCCAGGGCGTAAAACTCCGACAAAGAAAGAAAATCCTCCACAACGACCCAGCGCCCCTGGGAGTGGTGTCTTATGTTTATTTTCCACGCTAGGTGGCCAATGGCATTACTAGTGCGTGCGCTTCCTGACAGGTGGCTCCCCGGGGCTTCCCGTCCAAATGCTTTGACTATGGTGGGAGGGGGGCGGAGAGCCGGGGGTCCGTTGGGGGGGTGGAGGGGGAGTTGGTTGGTTGTTGGAGTTTTGTGTTCTGGCAACATCTAAGGTCATATCAGAATGGGAACGTACTTGTGACAGTGTGCACTCATGGCGACTTTAAAGTGCTGCCCCACTAGGAAACCAGGCCGCCGGCACCATGACCCGATATCTCACTCAGTCAAATTATCCTAACACTGAGTACACCAGTCCTTGCCCTATCCTATTAATGCTGAGCCCCAGGCTAGGAAGTGACCAGTATCAATTGTATAAGTCATTGGTTTGACTCGATTGGGAACCGAACTACCGACCTTTCGCACATGAGGTCCGCCCTCTACCGATTAGGCCAGCGCGCCCAGTGGGGAGGAGCGGGGGGAGTCAGTTGACATATTCTCAAGAGTGACGTTCTTTCCCGCTAGGGGGAATCACTCATTGCATATGCGCGGTGTGCACGTGACATCCGGATGTATGCGACGGGTATGCTAGGGTGAGGGAGGGTGGGCGGAGAGGGGGAGGGGAGAGAGGGGGGCGAGGAGGAGGGGGGAGAGGAGAGAGGAGGCAGGAAGGGACAGAGGGTATATATAGGCGCGCCACAGTCTGTGCATCCGCCACATTCCTACTGCAGATTCTCCGCGCCACCAACAGGTAAGCAAGACTTCCGGTGTCATCATCGCGACGCATCTCACTTCCGGTACCGTGCGACCTGTACGCGTTGTGTCACGTGACGTTGGTGTCCAGCCTTTTCAGGAGTTCCATTGGAGGAAAGTGATTGGTTGTTTTTTCGGTTTTTTTCATTGAACACTGATGTGAATGTAACTTGCCAATAGATGCTAGGTATCGATCCACAGCAGTTTTAATGTAGGCTTTTAAATTGTTAATTGCCCACCTGTGCTGATTCCGATCTGTATATCTCTATTTCTTTACTGCTCTTTCTCTCTATACCTATCTATCTTTCTATCTCTATTTCTCCATATCACTATATCTCTATATCACTATTCCTCTATATCACAATATCACAATATTTCTACATCTCTATATCTCTATATCTCTATATCTCTATATCTCTGTATCTCTATATCTCTATATATCTCTATTTCTCTATCACTCTATCTCCATATTTATATATGTCTATGTGTCTTTGTGTCTCCGTGTCTATGTGTCTACGTGTCTGCGTGTCTACGTGTCTACGTGTCTACGTCTCTACCTGTCTACGTATCTACGTGTCTACATCTCTAAATCTCTAAGTCTCTATATCTCTATATCTCTATATCTCTCTATTTCTCTATCTCTCTATCTCCATATTTATATATGTATATGTGTCTATGTGTCTAGGTGTCTACATGTCTACGTGTCTATGTGTCTAAGTGTCTACGTGTCTACGTCTCTACGTGTCTACATCTCTACATCTCTACATATATAAATCTCTAAGTCTCTAAATCTCTAAATCTCTACGTCTCTATATCTCTATATCTCTATATCTCTCTATTTCACTATCTCTCTATCTCCATATTTATATATGTATATGTGTCTATGTGTCTACGTGTCTACGTCTGTACGTGTCTACATCTCTACATCTCTACATCTCTAAATTTCTAAGTCTCTACATCTCTAAATCTCGAAGTCTCTAAATCTCTAAGTCTCTAAATCTCTATGTCTCTATGTCTCTATGTCTCTATGTATCTATGTCTCTATGTATCTATGTCTCTACATCTCTACATCTCAACATCTCTACATCTCCACATCTCCACATCTCTACATCTCTATATCTCTATATCTCTATATCTCTATATATGTATATCTCTCTATCTCTATCACCTTCTCTTCCTTTTATACTATTCGCTCTTCCTTGGTCTTACTCACTATTAATTCTTCCTTTATGTCTGGCGTATTTCTCCTCTCTTTCTGTCTTTCTTTTTTTCCTTCTTTCTCTCTTTCTCTCTCTTTCTTTCTCTCTTCCTCTCTTTTTCTTTCTCTCTGGCCTTCTTTCTCCCGTTCGCTCTCTCTCTTTCACTCGTTCTCCCTTTCTCTCTATCCCTATCTCTATTGTCAGCTTTCTCTCTGTCGTTCTCACAACCCCCCCCCCATTTCTCCCCCTTTTCTCTTTCTATCTCCCTTTTTCCCTATCCCCTTTCTCTCTATCCCTCTTCTATCCATCTCCATCTTTATCTCCCTCTATGTCCTTTTCTCTCATTCTCTTGTTCTCTTTATCCCCACACCTCTCCATCCATCGCTCTCTCTCTCTTCCACTAGCTCTCCTTTTCCCTTTACTCCTTCTCTCCTTCTCTCCTTCTCTCCTTCTCTCCTTCTCTCCTTCTCTCCTTCTCTCCTTCTCTCCTTCTCTCCTTCTCTCCTTCTCTCCTTCTCTCCCTCCTCCGTAATCCCTCTGTATCACTCCATCCCTCTCAACTGATAGCCCTACTATTAAATATTATTAATTCCCCGCACCATGCGCATGCGCTATTGCCGGACTACCCCACTCCCCGCCATCCCCTCCAACCCCCCACTGCCGCCCTCCACTCCCGACATCCACTGACGTCACCGGGAAGTGACCAACATCCGGCAGACGACAATCGGCGACAAACTTTGTCTCCACCTGACACTGCTTTCCCCGACGGGGCCCGACGGAGCTGTCGACGGGCAGGGGAGCGGGAAGGCGCCACGCGGCCTTCCTCCCGTCAGGCGCCGGTCACAAATGACCGGAAGGGAGAGCGCAGCCGCCGGAAGTGGCTGACCATTAGGGTGTCTCTGTGTCAGAGGTTCGGCACAGCACTTCCGGTGCCGGGCGATAATGAGAGATGGTGTGTAAGTGCCCGGGTGTCTTCATGTTCTTTTATGTTTTGCTTGAAGGATTTTCTTTTTGTTATAAGATATTATGTGTTTTCTTGTATGTGTGTATGTGTGTGTGTGTGTGTTTGTGTGTGTTTTTGAGGGAAAGTATGGGCAGAAGGGAGGGGGTGGATCTCGATTTTGTAATTTGTAAAATTTAAATTATTCATTGGCCTGAAATGACTTGCAAAAAACGATTATAATCAGACGGGATGGCCGGATGAGTTGAGCGACCACCTCTCGTTTTTGGTAGGTCGTGGGATTTGAACCTCTGAGTTCGAATCAACCCAATGACGTAAACATGTATACTTGTCGCTAGTTAGCCTCACACTCAGCATTACTAGGAGAGGGCAAGGAACAGTGGAATAAGGGAGACCATGATTGAAAATTCCCAAGCTTAATCAAGTAATGCACACACACAAACAAAAAAGGAATTAACACACATATGAGAATTGTTCATCAGTCTTTGAAGAAATATGACTTTTTTAAGGGGAAAGAATATTATGATATACAGAAAAAAAGCGACGCATTTGAATAGCATAATCTGACTTATCATGAAAGTCCATGATAGGCAAATGAAGGACATTGTACCGAACTACTTTAAAGGGGATAATATAATCGGTTAGTTCAATGATAATTTTTTTTTTCTTGACGATTTATACTGCCTATCATGAATAAGTCTGAATAGACTTTTTTTCACCATCAGACAGTTTGTCGATAGAAAGCCTGAGTCTACACTTTTACCGACCCAAGGGATTGTTAACCTCCCACACCACATAGACATGATATGAGAGCAACTGGCCTTTTATGTTGCTGTAAGTTATACACAGCGGTGGAAATGCAAATTGGCAGAGGTGGGGGCACAGGGAATCGAACCACCGACCTTCAGTATAATGTGACTTAGTAAGAGATTGGATCATGGGGAAATAAGAGAGTGGTTAATGCCCCCCCCCCCCCAAAAGAAAAAGACCCACACACATACACACAAAATACACCAAAAAAAACACGAGCATATCGCAAGATAATAGGCTGGGCAGCAGGGTAAGAGCAGTTTAATGTATATGTGTATCGTGCGTATAGCAACAACCAGGCTCGGGGCACAACGGCTCACACAAAGGGTATGGTAATAGTTTAAGTCAGTGATAACATGTGACTTATCATAAAATTGGATCACAGGGAAATAAAACCATTTCAACTCGCCCCCCCCCCTCCGCGCACCAAAATAAAAGAGAAAATTAATAAGTAAAAAATGAAAACAGGAGGGGGAAGGGGGGTAAAAGGTGGAAGGGGGGGGGCATAGGGTAACAGTAATCGAGTGGTAGCATAATATGACTTAGTATTAAATTAGGTAATGGATGCAACTCGGTGACATTAGTAAAATCACGTGACCTGACCGTTAATCTCACCCCCCCCCCCCTCCCACTGAACAGCTCCCCCAGCACCGTGACGACACTAGCGCCACCATGCGGCACTCGTGGGTACTACTGTTCGTGGCGTGCATCGTGATGGCGTTCCACTTCGAGGCCTGTGCGGCCCAGTTCTCCTTCTCCTTACCCGGCAAGTGGGGGAACGGGAAACGCAACTGGATGGGTGTCGGCAAGCGCACAGACTGCACTGACTTCGACCCGGAGACGCTGATGGGCCTGTATAAAACCATCCAAGTGAGTCCGAGCGAAACACTTGCTGTCCAGACTCTACTTCGTCCACGCTTCTTTTATCGTCCATCATCCGCCGGTCTCCTCTCCTGGTTTGATCTAAAGAAAATATTGCCGGGGGAGGCCAACCAGCTTTTCATGTCCTACTACCTTACTCTGTTTGTGTCTCTGCCTCGCCAACTGGTCACCCCAGAACACGGAGGCATGGCTCTTTGACTTGAGTCTCAACTCTGTTCACTTCACTTTCCTCAACCCTACCCATTTTATTTTTTTCTCACAGGCTTACTTCGACTCCTGATCGAAGGAGTTGTTTGCTTGGGTGCGGTCATTTTTCCTTTATACTGCCTCTAGGTGCTCTTTTGCTGCAGATCCCCGCTTTTCCCTCCATGTCCCTCCAACCCTTTTTTTGGGGTAAATATGTTTATTCTGCTAAATAAGTCTTTTGTCAGTGCCGAAGCACTGGTCTTCCAGCCATTTTTCATTTCAATTCAATTTTTTTTTTTTTTTTTTTTTTGGTAAAGTATTTATTCATCTGAACATGACATTTGTCAGCGCCGGGGCACTGGTCTTCCGGATCTTACTATTAGAATAAGTTTGATCAGTGCTGTATTAGTTACAGCACCGATCCTGTAGAATTAAGTGAGTGGCTCCTGCTGTATAATGTACAGCAACAGTCACTGTAGTTCATGCAAAAATGAGGAGCAGCACCGAGTAGAAGGTGTATACTCGGGGCAACTCAAATAATCGTTGTGGGTTACATTTTTTCTCTTATAAAACAAGTTAAGTTCAGAGTTGACAAGACATTTTGTCTGTCTTATATAATGTTCGATGTGTTTAAACAGATTGATAGTTGTGTAGGATGTTGATGGTTTGTTCATGATGGTTAAGGGTGGTGGCAGGGGAGGGGGGCCCATTGGGGTGGGTGGTACGGGGGGAAAAACCCACCGGAGAGCAAGCGAGGATCCGGGGTGGCAGCAGCTCAGGGCTTTGCTAGTAATTACTGCAGTAGTCATTTAAGGGCCTGAATAACCAGGTGGGCTCTATATGCATTTTTGAAGGCAAGTATTGTTTGCGTTTCTCGGACTCTGATAGGGAGGTCATTCCACATGACACTACCTTTGTAGATTGGTGCTCCGATATATTTATTTGTTGAAGGGTGTGGTACATTGAGCAGAGTGGAGGCTCCTCTTCTTGTTATTCTATTTGTGCGGTCAATGAATTTTTCGTCTTTTGCGCATTTGTGCATTAGTGCCATCAGGTGTAGGTCCCTTTGTTCTGAGAGAGTATCCAATTTTGCTTTCTTGTGCAGTTCAGCCACACTGAGTGTCTTGCCTTGGTAAACTGTTCTCAGTGCTCAGTTCTGAATTCTTTGCAGTTTGATCTTTTGTTGTTTTGTTAAGAGCTCATATATGATGTCATTGTAATCTATAACAGGCAATATTGTAGTCTTGTACAGGAGTAGTGCAGTGTTTTCACTTATGAATTTCCTTAATTTCCTAAAAGTTGTCAGTTTCAGTGCCAGCGTTTGATTCAGTCTCGCCATTTGTCGATTCCCATTCAGAGTGGAGTCAAGAGTTGTGCCCAGGTATTTGTAGGAGTCCACTTCACGAAGTAAGGTTCCATCCATATGTAGTTGGATTTGAGGGGCTCTTGATTTTCTCATTTTCGTCCCATAGATCACATACTCCGTCTTGGCACTATTTACTGTTAGTTTATTTTCATAGCACCATGTATTCACCTTATCTAACACTATGTCTGTCTGGGCTGCCGCTGCCATAATATCTCTATTGTGTACTGTGAGTGCTGCATCATCAGCAAATAATGTAAATGTTGCTCTATCAGATACTAGTGGTAGGTCATTAATAAAGATTAGGAATAGCAGGGGTCCTAGGGTGGAGCCCTGTGGCACACCGGTCTTGACCCTACGGGTGGTGGACTCATTGTTGTTTAGTTTTGTGAACTGCATCCTGTTCTTGAGGTAATTTGTGAAGAACTGATGTGCTTTGTTGCCTAATCCAGCTCTTACTACTTTCTGCATCAGGATCTCGTGGTCAATTGTATCAAATGCCTTCTTGAAGTCAAGGAAGACAGTGATTGTTAGTTCGCCTTTATCCATGTTGCCCAAAAGTTCATCCAGTAGAGATGCCAGAGCCCCTGTTGTGGATTTGTTTTTCCTAAATCCATTTTGCTGGTAGGTCAGATAGTTGGATGATTCAAGGAATGCTTTAACTTGGTCATGTATAATCTGTTCAATAATTTTTCCTGGAAGTGGGAGGATTGAAATTGGTCGCAGTTCACTGCAGTATCTTGGGTTATTGGTCTTGGGGATTGGGGTGACTGTAGCTACTTTCAATGCATCGGGGAAGATGCCTGTTTTAATTATTAAGTTGTACATATGTGTGAATTCCCTAATTAGTGTTGTTATTGCCATCTTCATCAAGGCAGTACTGATGTCTTTTATACCAGACGATTTATAGGATGATATTTGATTTGTTCTGTCTAGGATTTCATCACATGATGTTTCTTGGAGATCATAGTTGTGGTTATTTAGTTTGGCTTGGTAACATTTTTGTTGGGCTGTTCCTTGGTTAAATTTACTGGCTAGCCTTTCTCCTATCTCAATGAAATAATTATTGATTTCTTCAGGAAGTAGGTTATCCGGTATTACGTTGCCAGATTCTTCATTGTAAAGGCTACTAATTTTGGTCTGGCTTTCTGGTTCAATCTGTTTGAGTACATGCCAGCATTTTTTGGCATTGTTTCGATGTTTGTATAGTTGGTCTTGGAGGAATCTTGCTTTGGTCTTTCTGACTTCATTTCTTGTTTTCCTGGTCATGCATTTGGCTATGAACTCATCACCAGGGTCTTTTGATATTTCAAATTTGTGTCTGAAGTAGTCTCTGTCTTGTTGTAGTTCTGTTAGTTCTTCATTAAGGTACCCAGCTGTGTTAGTTCTAATAGTGAGCTCTACTAGGGGACAATGCATGTCAGCCGCTTTTGTTATTGTTGTGTTAAGCATTTCCCAGCATTTGTTTGGGTCTTGTTCCACTAGGAGCTCTCTTTGGTTGAATTCCTGCAGTGAGTTTTCCAATTCTCTCTGGTCACAGTTTCGGTATGAGCGTCCCCAGTAAGTGGCAGCTCTCTTGTCATTCCTTATTTTCTTTTTTAGTATGTATATTGGTTTATGGTCACTTATATTATAGTTGATAACTCCTGCATTTGTGCAGTGCTTAATATTGGTGAATGCTAGGTCTATTGTTTTGTCAGAGGTTCAGATATATTCAGATATATTCAATTGTTCAATTCAGGGTTATTTACACAAAACCCTTCGGTGCCCAGACTCAAGTGTTTTGACTGCATTACCCTTAGAAGTTTATACTTCACCATGACATTAGTTCCATCTCCCGTTTTGGTATTTCGTGGGATTCGAACCCACGGGTTCCTAGCCAGGTACTCGGCATTATTAGAATAGGGAAAAGACTGGTTGGCTCAGCTTCAAGATAATGTGACTGAGTGGGATATCAGGTCATGGTGCTGGTGGCCTGGTCTCCCAGTGGGGCAGCACTATAAAGTCGCCATGAGTGCGCACTGTCAGAAATCGGTACCCGTCCTGATATGACCCTAGATGCTGCCAGGACGTAAAACTCCAACAACCAACCAATTACTCAGTATTGGATTATTTGGTTCATTGTTTATTGGCCGATCTGTTAAGTGGTTAATTACATCGAATTCTTCTATATTTATTTCATTGTTCACACTTTGTCTCCCTAATAGTGAACTAGTTCATGTTTCTAACACCAGATGGAGACAATCCTGATCAACCAGTGCATGCAAGCAAAGATGGAGGAGGAGACGAGCAAGCATTAACTCGAGGTAAAACACCCAGAAATAAGGAGTTCAATGACTACTAGTTTAGTTACTTCAGCCGTATTGATAAAGTACTCAAATTAAAGTTGCATTTTGAGTCTCTGTCATTTTCTGAGGTAAATATATTAGATTTATCGTTATGATCTACCTTACTTTAGTTTGAAGTCACTTTTTTTCCTTTTTTTGTGATGAATTTATTTACCCTGATCAAAACGGATAAGTGCGTCAACACTTGTTTTCACCGCTGTGAAGCACTAATCCAATTTTATTTCAATCTTTTGAATTTTGTCTTAATAATAATTTAGGGTTTTGTACTTCTTGTTTATGGCCTGTAATTGTTTGTAAATTGCAAACAGTCCAAAATCCAGCTTTTACTATACTTTGTGTTAGTACATTTAAACATCATTTGTTTATCTAGATTACATTATCTTTTTAATAGCTTCTTAAATACTGCTGCATTTTTGCATTTTCTGCATTTTCTGCATTTCCTGCATTTCCTGTTGCAGCTGGCAGTATATTCCAAATATTGACACTCGTATTAGCTACACTGCGATCATATTTTTAATGGCTAACTTTGGAGATATCTGAAATGAAGATGTGCCCAATTAATTTTGGCAAGCACATCAAAACTCTGACACCCTAGACTTCAACAGTAACAAGTTCTATTAAAGTGGCTTAGTATGTCTGTCCATGCAGCAACAAATCATAACCTTACTATAAAAAGGTTCTCTCTGACAAAGTGACCGAATTGGTGTTGTGGATGTAAAAATGTTCTATCTACAAAAGGCTATCATGCAGTTACACACCTGTTTCTCAACTGGTATTTTTCACTGAGATATATTAAAAATAATATTGTTCTATCTGCTTTGCTGTCATGCAGTTACACAGGTTCAGTCCTCATTATCTCGAAAGCATCATTTTGTCATATAGAACCTTTTTATAGCAATGTCACGAAATGCATAATAAGTGCATCGCTACCTATGTTAGATTTTTAGCATCAGATCTAGGCAAGTGCTTTGAAAAATGGGTGTTTTGAAAATTGGATGTTTTCATCGGACTATGCAGCTCTAATAAAATATACTCAGTTCTTTGATCTACTTTAACTTAGTTTGATGTAATTTATATAATAGAGATAATTGTTCATATTGCTGTGGCACTATGGGTAATTTGAAACTGAGGCGGACACCTCTTCCCCCCCTTCCCTTCCTCCTTCTCTCCCCCCCCCCCTTCTGCCTCCCACTCCCTTCCTCCTCCACATCCAGGTGGCGGCACCGCCGCCCCTCCCTTGCTCCCCTTCCTCTCCTTCCATCTTCCTCCAGGTGGCGGCACCGGCACTCACCGCTGGTGCCGCCGCTGGTCCCCTGCCTCCCCCTACTTCCCTTCCGCCCTCCTCTCCCTCTGCCACTTCTCCACCACACGCCTGACCACCAACACCTCTTTTTCACCAGCCCGCCCGACCCCACAATATCATAAGGGTTGATGGCCCGGTCACCCAGAGACTTCCTTATTTACATTAGACTTTATTATTTACTCCTTAACCTTATTACTTCTTTAAAGCTGCATAGTCCTATGAAAATATCAAATTTTCAAAACCAAAACAATTATCTAAATTTGATTCTACATATCTAACTTAGATACTGGTGCACTTATTAAACATTTGTCACCACACAGAAATGAATACCGAGGCAATTGAATAGAACCTGTTACTGCAGAAGCCTATGGGGTCAGAGTTTTGGCATGCTTGCCAAAATTAATTTTGCATGGTTCCACTTCAAATATCTCAAAAGTGAGCCACTGAAAATAAAAGTTACTTCAAGCTAAAGTAAGGTACATAATAACGATCAACCTAATGTATTTATCTCAGAAAATTTCATAAACTCAAAACCATCGGACTATGCACCTTTAATTGACTTATTACTACTTGAACTCATGACCTCAGCAGTCATTCATTATTTCCTTGACATTCGTTTATTTATTGACTCTCACGACACCACCATTGTTCACTATTACTTGAATTGACTTACTCCTGAATAAATTTCCACATTATATACTTCCGCCTCGTGTTTTGAATTAAAGTGAAAATAAAGTAAATTAATTTTATGTGTACTTTTGAAATTGTGGATATTGTAGTGGTCTGCACTGACCTCTCAGGCAAGTAACCACATAGACAGGTAGGCGTGGGGAGCGTGTTGATGTCAGGGAGCCTAGGTGGTGTAATGGTTAGCACACTGGCCCGGAATGCAAAGAGATGTGGGTTCGAGTCCCGCTCTAGGCACAGTATTTCCCATTTTCATCACCCCCACGACACTGGTTGCCGTGATCAGGATCCTGTACAAGCTTTGCGCTGTATGGTTGTTGAACCTACCCTGTGTATGTATGTGTTAGTGCATTGCCTGTATGTATGTAATTGTAAGCATTACAAGACTTACAATTCCAGGGGGACGAGTGTAGTGGTCTGCACTGACCTCTCAGGCAAGTAACCACATAGACAGGTAGGCGTGGGGAGTGTGTTGATATCAGGGAGCCTAGGTGGTGTAATGGTTAGCACACTGGCCCGGAATGCAAAGAGATGTGGGTTCGAGTCCCGCTCTAGGCACAGTATTTCCCATTTTCATCACCCCCACGACAATATCATTGGTTTTAGTAGTGCGAAGTTCTATTTAATTGACGTAGCATTACCTTTGATGCAGCAACACATGTGTAGTGAGTTCACCAGTATCTAAGTTGGATATATATGATCAAGTCTAGGCAAGTGCTTTGGTTTCAAATGTGATGCTTTTATTGGATTATGCAACACTAGTGGGCTATATTTTATAATATAAATAATGCTGTTCCTATTAAATCTGTTAAAGTTGCATAACCCGATGCTTAAATGACTAACTTTGGATATATTTGAAGTGAAATGATGTAAAATAATATGCATAATTTCCAATTGTGACAGGTTGTATTTGACTGACTTAATATTCCTTCAATGCATGTTCAGTAGGTGTGCAAGTAAGCCATTAAGACATTTTTTATTCACAATTTCTATACATTGTTCCACAAACATATACTATTCTGCTAACACTAGAAATTGTAGGAACAGTTTAACCATTAATGGTTGGCTTCCCACTGCCCCTTATAAACAAAATAATCCATTATCTAATAATAATATGTTAGATATCTAGTATCAAGTGGAGACAACTGCTCTGGCTTAGAAAATGTTACGGTTTCATTGGATTATGCAAATTTAAGCTAGCATCGTTGTTCTCTTTTGAGTCATTTGAACGGCACTTCTCACTTCGCCACGCGTTGATCTCGCTTGATACGAGAGTCACGTGACATCAGCCCGCCCCTGGCGAGAGACTCGCGTACTATAATATCTATAATGGAGGGGAGGACCCTTGTAATTTTACTGAGTTCTACATTAATAAGTAAGATGAATAAAAAATATGTTAATTCATTCACTAAGTGTTTAACCGCCGTAATTCTCCTATATGATCGGTTGATTTTATGTGGTTAAAACTTACATCGCCGTGAAGAAAAAAATACTTCTAAAAATACTATATATCTATATATATGAATAAGTGATTATATGCATACATCATTGGACATGCCATATAGATTCACAGTAATGTGAGTTTTAACCACACAAAAGCAACCAATCAGATATGAGAAAGATGGCTGTTAAGCAATTAAGTACTAAAGAAAAACTTCTCCAGTGTGACTGACACTAGTCAACATCCGGTTGAGGAGAGGTGGGCCGAGATGGCATCACCGGTACAGTGTTGCATCTCATGGAGTATAACAATAATCATAATAATATTAATATTCCCTTCCGTATCTTTATACTCGCATAATATGTTATACTTCATATATATGTATATATATCTATATCTACATAAATGCTGTTAAAATTGAAGGCGTTAAGGCCAGGCGCAGCTGGCATACAGTGCACAGGGCCACTCACAGGGGGCGCCACAGGGCCTATGTCATACTAACAGGGTCAGCTAGATCGGGTGCTAACTATTACATAGGAACTGAAGATCGGTAGTGTCCTTTGTCCTTGTTTACATTCCCATAATGGATTATAGAGCACATATATATATATATATGGCATGTATGTCGCTTAATACGTCCAATACGATTGTATTAAGCGTTGTTCTCCCGTTTTCCCACCAGGTGGCGCCACTTCTGTGAACTGCACCTCACCATCGAACCTCTTTTATATGACCAGAGTGATAAAGTTCCTGGGTGCCCAGTGGCTTTTCCACTCGCCCTCTGAACCCAACCCACCTCTCCACACCCTCCTTGATGTGACGTCATCAATTCCTGCATCCGCCCCGCCATCTGGTGACGGAAATAGAAACCATTAGTTTACAGTGCGGACAAAATGTGGCATAAACAACACAACAAGCACAGAAGTATTGCTAACTAGACGCTTATTATGGACTCAGACATCAGTTACTATTATATAGTATTGACCCAATTAGCTGTTTTGAAATGCATGTAATAAGAACTGAGCAAAGTTCTTATTAATAAAGAAGCAATGTAGAGAAAATATGTTTTAGTTGTTCTGTGCAATATTGTAAAAGGTATCCATCTGTAGTTGCCTGCACTGACCTCTCAGGCAACGAGCCACATTGACAAGTAGGTGTGGATATGGTGATTACATCAGCGAGCCTAGGTAGTGTAATGGTTAGCAGGCTAACCTCGGACTAGCAAGAATTGGGTGTTCGAATCCTGCTCTAGGCGCAATATTTCTCATTTTCATCACCCCCCCCCCCTTCCTATACAGTTAACCGTTAAACAAATTGAGGGCCTAGGAATTTGTTTGGATTAACCGATCATTGGTTTAACCGAGCTTTCACTTTGACTCCCCCCCCCCCCCATGCACACACACTACTGCCCCCACACACACTCACTTTCCCAGTCCGGCTCGCTACCTTACTCACCCCCTCCCCCCGCACCCCCCCCCCCACACACACTATTTCTAACTGATCATTGGTTTAACCGAGCTTTGGCTTCGACTTTGACTTTGACTCCCCCCCCCCCACACACATGACTTTCCCGTCCGGCTCGCCACATACTCCCCCCCCCTCCCGCACCCCCCACCCACACACACACTGCCCCCACACACTCATTTCCTTGTCCAGCTAGCCAATCTACTCCCCCTCCCTCCCACTGCCCCCCCCACACACACACACTATTGGACATGACATATAGATTCACAGTAATGTGAGTTTTAACCACACAAAAGCAACCAATCAGATATGAAAAAGATGGCTGTTAAGCAATTAAGTACTAAAGAAAAACTTCTCCAGTGGTGTAAGAGGCAGTGTGGTCTCAGATGACCAGGGCCTGTATGCACCAATCGGGGTTAGGGCCTTAACCTCGGCTAAGGTCTCCCCGCAGGGCTAAATGTGAAAATTTGCTCTGCACCAATCGGAGTTAGGGCTAACCACGTGATTTAACCGCGGCTAAGCTATACCACCTTGTTAGTTGGGTTTAGGGCCTATCCGGTGCGGTTAGTGTGAGTGTGTGGCTCTCAATCAATTGAATGCGATCATATTTAACAGAATTACATACTCGTGATATTTTATCAATTTAACCCTAAATTCAAAGTGTTATTAAGGCTGCCGCCGCATTGGCGGCGATATTAATAGTTATATTTTCAAATCGACGAACGTACAGTAAGCAAACTGCCGTCGCCGCCAGTATGGAAAGCGACGTCGATGCGGCGGTGGTGGCGATTTGTTTACTTTACGTTCGTCGATTTGAAAATATAAATATTAATATCGCCGCCAATGCGGCGGTAGCCTTAATAACGCTTCGAATTTAGGGTTAAATTGATCAAATTTCACTTATTGCGTATGTAATTCTGTTAAATATGATAGCATTTAATATATTTGAGCCTAATATATGGGTACAAACGTAGAGGGAATTCCCAAATCTATAAATAAACTCACGGAGTTTTGCAGCGGCTAAAACATTGGTGCATACCGATTCACACGTTTCTCAAACCCCCCGCTACCCTGAGGTAGCTATCCGTGGCTAGTGCCTTAACTCCGGCTAAGCCTAACCCCGATTGGTGCATACGGGCCCATGGGCCTTATGCATGAAGAATTATTTATCGGCTCCTATTGTTAACTAGCGGTATTTTACACGCTAGAATCTTAATAGGAAATAGAACCCTAACTTCTGTGTGTGGAGGCCTGAAAGCACTAATGTATGATATTACTCAAGCGATGATCCGCTTACTGTATCTGCTTACTATATCCGCTTACTATATCCGCTTACTATATATGTTCCAAGAAATATCAAACCAACAGAAATTAAGTGTGGTAAAGTCTAGTAGGGAGGAGTGGCTGGCTCCTCCTGCTGTGCTGTCTCCAGGTCATCTGCCTGCCACACCCCCTGCCCAGCTCTTTTATTCAGATTCAACATTCAAAATACAGGTACAGTTGCTGGGAGTCTCCTCAGTCAGAGAGTGTCACATGGCATTTCATTGGCTGAACCCCTCCAGTCAGTGGTGGGGGGTGGGGTGGGGGGCCAACCCACCCACCCCAAGTCAGATACATATTTTCCCATCAAGTTCACCAATTACACTTATATGGGAATATCAACTCTGTTTATATTTACATAACACCCGTGGTCACCAGTCCCTTAGATTGGGACAACTCCAAAATAGTAGGAGTTTCTACATGCCTTACTTTGAGAATTAGATATTTTATAATCTTTTAGTTCAGCAAACTGCCACCAGGTGGGGCAGGGAGGGCTCACCACACACACACACACACACACACACTCCTCCCACCTCCAGCCTGACACCTGGCTTTGGCAGGTCCTGCAAACACTCACACACACACACACAACCCCCATGCATTGTCACCTGTGTCCTAACACTCCCTCAGATACTGGCATCTGTAAGTCATACCATAACAATAACAAGCACACAGAAATTCTTGACTTAATTATTATACCCATTCTGTGGCATTCTTCACAGACTATTTGTCTGGGTGAAGAAACCAGTCTGCATCAACTGTATATGCTGCCCTTAGTTTCAGCATTTACCTCCTTTCATACAATATATAATACCAACAGACTTCAATTCAGTAATACATGTAAATATACCAATACAGTAATAATTTTCCAGAGTTCTTATCTCCAGTGGTTATATTTGATGTAGAACCTTAGAACAATCTGATATTAATTATCACTTCACTTAATATACATAATCTACCATGGTTTCACAACTTGGTTTGAATATTATGCACATGTATTTAGCAACATGATAGAATGAATTAGGTATTATTAGAGAGGTTTTATAGTGGTACTTATATAATTTTAATATTATTATAATGACTTTATAGAAATAACTGGATGATTTAAATATGATTAAAACAGTTTTCTCAATGCTTCACATATGAGTTTTATGAAAAGGAGATATTTTAGAATATATTTTAACTATTATTTATTTATGAACCAGACCTAAAAAGTCGGAATATTTTACACTATGTTAAGGACCACATTCGGGTTAGCCAACGCCAATGTTGGGAGATGGATCACGTGGTATGTACGGGTCCAAAGCACGGAGGCGTCGATTCGACACTATTTATATCACTGCCGATTTAGGGGAGGCGTTAATATTGCTTCGATTTTGTGGTTAATTTGACCAAATTTCATTTTTTGACCATGTAATTCTGTTAAATATGATAGCATTGAATAGATTTGGCCCTAATATATCGCCGCCGATATGGTGGCGGCAGTGACAGTGGCTATGCGTACGTGAGCTGAAGCAATGCTATGTCTATGCAGAGCATTTATTTTTGCAAAATAGATTTAAAGGTTTCCATTGGGTCGATTAAAAATATCTTAATGCGCGATTGAAGAGGAAGGTCCGAAGTATTTAATTTAACCTAAGATCAATTTTCTCTGAAAGGATTAAAAACAGAGATAATATTGAAAGTTGGTGTATTCTAAGTGTCAGTGCCAGTGCCATCGGCAGCGATTTGCTCTGTTTACATTCGTCGATTCGACAATATGAATATTGCCGCCGATGTAGCGGCGGCATTAATATCGGTTCGATTTTAGGGTTAATTTAATGAAATTTCACGTTTTGAGTATCTAATTCTGTTAAATATGATCGCATTGAATAGATTTGCGCCTAATCGCTCCCTAACCCCGATGGTAAACTTGATATGGGTTGGGGTTAGCGTAGACGACATTAAACTCATGGAGTTTCCCTAACCCGGCCACATATATACCAACTAAACGCCACTAAACTAGAAATCCCGTCCAAACCCGGTGTTGGCTCGCTAACACCGCCCCATGCATACGGGCCCAGATGACCATATAATCACATGAAAGTTTGGTTTAACCGTACCTGAACCAGATGCGATGACTGAATGAGGGGAAAGCCTGCATACCATGTGGCAGATTGTGGCCTTTGAACTCCAGCAAAGTCAAACCAAGGTTGGGTTGCTGTTGTTTTACACCGTACACCAAACTCCCAATCTTCTGCACGCGAGGCCCACGCTCTACAGATTCGGCCATCGCGCCCGGTAGGTGTCAAACGAATGACATCAAATTGCATACATGTTGTTTACCTTGGTCAGTTTACCATGTTGTTTACCTTACTAGGATAGGACAAGGAGCAATGGAATGAGAAGATCAATTAACTGCGATTGAAATTTCCCCTGCGTAATCAACGAATGTACCAAAACAAAAGGATATCTGTTTGTTTGTTGTTGTTTTACGTCCTAGCAACATCTAAGGCCATATCAGGACGGGTACCGACTTGTGACAGTGAGCACTCATGGCAACTTTATAGTGATGCCCCACTGGGAGACCAGACTGCCATGACATGATATGATACCCCACTCAATCACATTATCCTGACACTGAGCCAACCAGTCCTTGCCCTATCCTAATAATTCACAATGCGAACAAGCACCTCATTGAAATGGATTTTTATTCACTAACATATATGGTTGTGGTGTTCATTACATAATAAGTTTGTCAGTTGAATGTTCGTCCATGAGTTTGTTCGTCGACTCAGGCCCTCAACCTCGGTCTTGACATTGTTTGTCTGTTTGAAGGGATGGGTGGGCAGCTGAGTGAGGCTGGGGTGTTGCTTGTTCGGCTGCTGGAGTCATAGTGATGTTTGATGGACCTCTGGGGCCGATGATGGGCGGTGATGACATCAGAGGTCTCGCGAGAGAGCTGGTTCGCGGGAAACCTGCTAGGGGCGTGGTGGGTAAGAGATCGAACCCAGGTGGCACCACCGGGGAGACTCCTTGTTCGCGCACAAATTACCCATGTTGGCGAACCAACATGAACAATGCCGAATGTCTGGCTAGGAAGCGACAAGTATCAATTTTTAAATCATTGGTTTGACTCGACCAGGGTTCGAACCCACGATTGCATGGTCTACCAACACGGAAAGGATATCTAACCCTATACTACATGTAGATCATGCTGTAAGTTATATGGCAATACACAAAAACAATAATTTAGAAACATATCTTATTTCCTGGACATTTTTCTTTTGCTGCCCCAAGCACTGGTCTTCAGGCCATTGCACAAATCACTATTATTTACACCAAAATTGGTATGAATAGTATATATAGCAGGAGATATGCTATCCTATGTCAACAATAGAAATTTAATATTAGGCCAAATAACAAACAAAAAGTTGGTGGTCGTCCTTATGAAATAAAAATCTAGGTCGATCGGGCAGGGTTGTTTGTTTTGGGGTGGGGAGTTACCCTCCACTCTTGACCCTGCTCCCTCTCCTTCCCAGTTCCCTCCCTACCACCCCTCAAATCCCTCTCCATTCATTTCCCCCACTACCCTGTCCATTCCCCCCTCTCCACTCCCCTTACTATTTCTCACTCCATCCACTCCACTCCCCTTTCTATTTCTCACTCCATCCACTCCACACCCATTTCTATTTCTCACTCCATCCATTCCACTCCCCTTTCTATGTCTCACTCCATCCACTCCACTCCCCTTTCTATTTCTCACTCCATCCACTCCACTCCCCTTTCTATTTCTCACTCCATCCACTCCACACCCCTTTCTATTTCTCACTCCATCCACTCCACTCCCCTTTCTATTTCTCACTTCATCCTCTCCACTCCCCTTTCTATTTCTCACTCCATCCACTCCACACACATTTCTATTTCTCACTCCATCCACTCCACACACCTTTCTATTTCTCACTCCATCCTCTCCACTCCCCTTTCTATTTCTCACTCCATCCACTCCACACACCTTTCTATTTCTCACTCCATCCACTCCACACCCCTTTCTATTTCTCACTCCATCCTCTTTACTCCCCTTTCTATTTCTCACTCCATCCACTCCACTCCCCTTTCTATTTCTCACTTCATCCTCTCCACTCCCCTTTCTATTTCTCACTCCATCCACTCCACTCCCCATTCTATTTCTCACTCCATCCACTCCACTCCCCTTTCTATTTCTCACTCCATCCACTCCACACCCCTTTCTATTTCTCACTCCATCCACTCCACACACCTTTCTATTTCTCACTCCATCCACCCCACTCCCCTTTCTATTTCTCACTCCATCCACTCCACACCCCTTTCTATTTCTCACTCCATCCACTCCACACCCCTTTCTATTTCTCACTCCATCCTCTTTACTCCCCTTTCTATTTATCACTCCATCCACTCCACTCCCCTTTCTATTTATCACTTCATCCTCTCCACTTCCCTTTCTATTTCTCACTCCATCCACTCCCCATTCTATTTCTCACTCCATCCACTCCACACCCCTTTCTATTTCTCACTCCATCCACCCCACTCCCCTTTCAATTTCTCACTCCATCCACTCCACACACCTTTCTATTTCTCACTCCATCCACTCCACTCCCCTTTCTATTTCTCACTCCATCCACTCCACTCCCCTTTCTATTTCTCAGTCCATCCACTCCACTCCCCTTTCTATTTCTCACTCCATCCACTCCACACCCCTTTCTATTTCTCACTCCATCCTCTTTACTCCCCTTTCTATTTCTCGCTCCATCCACTCCACTCCCCTTTCTATTTCTCACTTCATCCTCTCCACTCCCCTTTGTATTTCTCACTTCACTCCACCCCCTTTTTTTTTTTTTTTTTCTCACTCCATCCCTCCACTCCCCTTTCTATTTCTCACTCCATCCACTCCACACCCCTTTCTATTTCTCACTCCATCCACTCCACTCCCCTTTCTATTTCTCACTCCATCCACTCCACTCCCCTTTCTATTTCTCACTTCATCCTCTCCACTCCCCTTTCTATTTCTCACTCCATCCACTCCACTCCCCTTTCTATTTCTCACTCCATCCACTCCACTCCCCTTTCTATTTCTCACTCCATCCACTCCACTCCCCTTTCTATTTCTCACTCCATCCACTCCACTCCCCTTTCTATTTCTCACTCCATCCACTCCACACCCCTTTCTATTTCTCACTCCATCCTCTCCACTCCCCTTTCTATTTCTCACTCCATCCACTCCACACCCCTTTCTATTTCTCACTCCATCCACTCCACACCCCTTTCTATTTCTCACTCCATCCACTCCACTCTGCTTTCTATTTCTCACTCCATCCACTCCATACACCTTTCTGTTTCTCACTCCATCCACTATTTCTCACTCCATCCTCTCCACTCCCATTTCTATTTCTCACTCCACCCACTCCACTCCCCTTTCTATTTCTCACTCCATCCACTCCACACCCCTTTCTATTTCTCACTCCATCCACTCCACTCCCCTTTCTATTTCTCACTCCATCCACTCCACTCCCTTTCTATTTCTCACTCCATCCTTTCCACTCCCCTTTCTATTTCTCACTCCATCCTCTCCACTCCCCTTTCTATTTCTCACTCCATCCACTCCACTCCCCTTTCTATTTCTCACTTCATCCACTCCACACCCCTTTCTATTTCTCACTCCATCCTTTCCACTCCCCTTTCTATTTCTCACTTCATCCACTCCACTCCCCTTTCTATTTCTCACTCCACCCACCTTCTCCATTTAACACTTTGTGTTTTTTTTTAATCTAAAAACATTAAAAATCAGGGGCAGCCGATTTTTCAGCCACTGGCGGGGATGATCTCCAATTTAAAGAAATTTGATTTGGCCTTATTGGTATGTAAGCTGGGTGGTTCAGGATGCGGGAATGGGCCCTGACGTCTATGAATGTTATATAATCAACTATGTAGCGCCTAACGGCATCTTTCAGATCCCCCATGGCATTACCATATAGTACGCTAAACCATGGCTATGCACCGCCGCCAAACAATGTCACCATCAACTGTCATCCAAACGCAACACTTTGTAGAGCTGGTACCCGGATCTGTGGCTGTACAAGTAGGCTGTAGGGAAATACGATGCAGACAAGAAGAAAGAGAAAGTAAGAGTGAAGAGAGTAAGGGAAGGCAAGCCTTCTATCTTTATTTTTATAGTACATAGGTTCCCTGGTAGGGTGTCACACCATCCCGGTCACCCAATATGAGAACAGCATTTCCAGTCCCCATGGCAACTGGTAGTCTGCCCACCACCAGTGGCTGCCTGGCCACTACCAACCCTGATCTGGCTGCTCCTCACAGCCTGATTGTGTTGACCCCTACTGGATTGTGTTTACCCCTTCTCAAGCAGAAGGACCAGGTCCTGAGTGCCACTGCACTCCACATGCCAGCACTCACTATGTCATCAACACGGAACCCAGCTATAACCCAACCAATACATATATATACATATACATACATACACATACAAACTCAACTGGCTAGGCATACGAATAACACATCACAGAATAAACCCCCCCCCCCCCCTTGCCGTATATCGGAATATTTTACGACTTGGTGCCACGTAATGGAACCTCTTCTATTTCCACCCCCAACTTACTCTGGTCAGCCACTTCATTCTTAGTACCGGACGTAGTGACCGAATCGGTAGAGCGCAGGGCTCCAATGCGGGAGGTCGGGAGTTCGGTTCCCACTCGATTCAAACCAATGACTTATAAAAATTGATACTTGTCGCTTCCTAGCCTGGCGCTCAACATTAATAGGATAGGGCAAGGCCTGGTTAGCACATTGTCACAAGTCGGTACCTGTCCTGGTAAAACCAACCAATGTCTCTTTGTACCCAAATGAATTAGATGTGTGACAGATGGACGATTCATTCACCATAGCAGGCAGACTACATAAGTAGGGCTAAGTGTTCTCAATCTGATGATCAAATGACAATGTCAAGGTGTGGGGGGGTAATGAAAGTGGCAAATATTGTGCCTAGAGTGGGAATCGAGCCCGCATCTCTTGCATTCCGGGCCAGTGCGCTAACAATTACACCACCTAAGCTTCCTGATGTCACCACCTTATCCACACCTACCTGTCTATGCGGTTCCTTGCCTGAGAGGTCAGTGCAAACTACTACAACCATAACACTATTTATGGTATGGGTGTGGAACTGGAAATGAACAAGAACCAAAGTCTCAATAAACTCACTATTATATGACTATGCCTTCCCGCGTTTTGAATTAATGAAAAAGCAACACCCAGGGTTGTCATAGTTCCAAATAGATTTTCGAAATCTTTTTTAAGAAAAAAAAGCAACACTGTCGGATCAATTATACTCATTTCGTTAAGTGCCTGTCACACTATGCCGGATTGAGCAATGGACAGAATTGTCTAGTCCAGTGGTGTTCAGGCATGATAAGTATCAAAATGTATTAAAATATGTCAAAATGTTGCGATATCGGGTCAAATGCCGCTGGACGAACGGACATGAAACGGACATGAAATGGACATGAAACAGACATGAAACAGATAGCCAACGGATGGTAAACGGACTAAACGGACTCAAACCGGACAAGAACCATAGACGTCAACCCAGTGGCATCCGTTCCAACTTTTGTGCATGTTCAAAACTTGTATTGGATTGAGCCGGATATCAACGGATATCAACGGATATGCAACGGCCACAAACCGGACTTTGCCGGACATCAACGGACTTTGTTCAGTTTCTTTCCGTGTCCCCAATCTGGTGATGTGACAGAGCCTTTAAGCACCGCCTGCCAATACACCCCGCCAGTTAAGCTAGTGACATCTATCGGCAGAATTTTGAACTACTCTAGTTGGGTCGTTTCCCTGACTGCCTATGATTTCACATGTTATATCTCTGTAAAGAATGCTTGGAAAAATAATTAAATGCTTGATTATATTCAGATATTCATATCGCAACAGGCATGAAGCTCTTATCCTTGTAATATATATGTTTTTAAAGACAACTATATTGTATTTTTCTTCTGTGTTTCACAGCGCTCTCTTCATGTGTACTACACCCCAGCATTTAAGCTAGTGACATCTATTCGCAGAATCTGGAACTACTTTTAGTCGGGTCATTTCCAGCTTAACTGGTCTGGTCTGTTGGTTGACAAGCCATGCAATTATTATTCGGCAATCATTACATTTTCTTTTTTAAATTTAAAGAGAACCTTACTCTTCCAAACCTGTCAATTTGAGTGGAACGGGTTGTCATTTATTTGTTATGCACAATTTTCAATAATTAACTCACTTATCATTAGTCGAGAAATTAGCAAATGACCAAACTTCTTGCATTACTAAGAATCACATTAGGTAATATTTATTCTCCCACTGATGGGGTCAGGTACTGTATCATACTGTACTAAATAGCCCAATAGGATGGGAATCGTCACAGCCGAGAACCAGATCAGTGAAGATCCCAACAGGTAAGTTATGGTCATGGGTTAAGGATTTCCTCCATGCCAGAAACCAACAGGTGGTGGTAGATGGAGTTAAATCCTTGATTGCAATGGTCATGAGTGGAATACCACAAGGAAGTATCCTCGGCCCCCTGCTCTTCATATGTTTTGTAAAGGACATGCCAGATGTAGTCCACGCATTCATCCATAAGTTTGCAGATGATACGAAATTGTACATGGCAGTGAACTCACCTGAGGACACCGAGGCATTACAGACAGACCTGACTAAATTGGAACAATGGGCAAACCAATGGCAATTGAGATTCAATGCAGAAAAATGCAAGGTCATGCATCTAGGCACCAATAACACAAAATTTGCTTATACCATGCAGAAGGAGGGAAAAGCTGTAGAACTGGAAACAACGGATCTTGAAAAGGACCTCGGTGTATATATTGATCCAGGATTAACCTTCAGTGCTCACTGCGAGCAGATAGTGAACAAGGCCAATAAACTACTTGGACTAATCAGATGCTCATATGCTTACCTAGATAATGATACCGTCAAGGCACTCTATACCTCACTTGTCCGGCCACATATTGAGTACGGCAACACCGCATGGACCCCTCGATATAAGAAAGATATGAAACTAATTGAAAATGTCCAACGCCATGCGACAAAGCTTGCTCCCACACTGAAAAATCTCTCGTACCATGATCGACTTCGTGCCTTCGATCTACCTAGTCCCTACTACCGAAGAGCTCGGGGCGACATGATTGAGACATATAAGCACCTGACAGGCAAGTACTCTATGGTCGCTGATTACCTAAAAATGGATGACACCAACACCAGAGGTCATAGATTCAAATTGAAGAAAGGGAGAACGAACAAGAGTGTCAGATAGCAGTTTTACAGTTATCATATTGTCAATGCCTGGAACGGTCTGTCTCCAGAGGTTATGGATGCGCCATCCCTGAATGCTTTCAAAGCAAGGCTGGATAAGCATTGGAGGCAGTATAAATATTGCAAACACCCAGTATTTGACGCTTCTGACCCCGTTAAGTCACAGTTGGACAGGCCTCGACCTGTTACAGGCTTATAGCCTAACCATAATCAGTAGCGGATGAGTATGAGTGAGTATGAGTAAATGTAAATTCCCATAATGTACATCACGTGTCGTTGGTGGCATGGGCACAAAGAATGAGAATTTTAGAAGAAACATCACTTTATTCCTAACCAAAGGCAAGATCATTGTTTATTATTGTTTCTTTGTAAAGTGTTGAACTGAGGAGAGTTCCCGGCATAGGGAGGAAGTCAAAGGCACCCGTGTCATACTGTCAAATATATCATGGCAATAAGCACTGATAAGAAACTCGTAGTGGCTTAGTCAGTATATACTTAATAATAAATAACGGCTTGCCTGCATTGATTGGGCCAACATTGACAAACTGTTGGAAAGGTTGGATGGAATTTACTATGTTGGGCCAACATAAGTTGTTAGCTCACAATTTAGGTTGGACTTGTCATGTAGGCCCAACATTGGATCGACGAGTTTTTCTGATGGTTGGCTCATGGTTGTATGCCAACATATTTCCAGATACTTTATAAATAGGTTTTGTCCTTCCTAGGAATACTAAATTTTATCAGAGGTGGTGCATGGGATGTTCCAACAGTTCTCAATTCTTAGATAGATGATGCATACTACAATTTCAGTTCATTCCAGTGACCCAGCTTAGGGGTTTTGTTGTTTTTTTGTTTGGGATTTATTTACCCTGCTCATGATGGATAAGTGTGTTTACACTTATCTTCACCGCTGGGCAGCAATAATCCAATTTTATTTATGTCTTTTGAATTTTGTTTTAGTAATAATTTTTGGTTTTCTTGCATGTTGTTTATGGCATGTAAATGTGTGTAGATTGCAAACAGTCCAAAATCGAGGTGGTATGAAGTAATTATATATATACACAGTATACACACACACATATATATATATATATATATATATACATACATATATATATACATATATATATATATATATAATGTCATCCACTGTGTGACGTTAGGACGGCGCACGCCCTGCATTTACCCGACAGCTGGGAGGGGGGGGGGGGGGGGGGCACTCCACCAATGCGCAAGAGGTAATATAGGATGTACATGTTACCCTTGTATTTATACTCGTATCATGCGTTATACATCATATATATACATATGCATGTAAATGGAGAGCGGCAGTCAAGTAATGAAAGCAGTCTTTGTCGCATCGCGACCGACAGCATGATGATACATATATATATGCATAGTATGCCACTCACTGAGCCAAGTGCCCCAGTTTAATATTATCCCGTGGAACACTTCTCAGAGCCTCTGAACAAGGTTTAATTCAAACCGTATTTTACTGTTTTCTGATAATATTATATTCTTTTAACTAGTATTAATTGTCTTCTCTTGTTATATTTCTGATTATGGATTACGAGGATATTTGGAGACCACAGCCTAATTAACTTATACCATTGGGCCAATGGCAGCTCATAGCACTGGACCAATGTTGGCTTACATTGTTAGACTAACATTGGGCCAACAATGGCCCAACATTGGGCCAGTGAGCACGGAGATGCTGAACCAATGTTGGAATCAATGTTGGGCCAATTTGCATGAATACATTTTGCCAAACATTGGTACAACCTGAGCATGTTATCTGGGCTATGATTACAATGAAGAATATAATGAAATAACAATAATTTTCCAATGAAGAAAAGGCTATTATTATTTCATTAAAACTGCATAGCCCGATGAAAGTATTAGATTTTCTAAACCAAAGCATTTACCTAGATTTGATTCCATATATCCAAGTTAGATATTGGTGCAGTAAGCAGTAGTTGCTTCAGACAATGGAATACTAAATCAATTTAATAGAACCTATCACTGCTGAAGCCTATCTGGTCAGAGTTTTGTCAAGCGCGCCAAAATTAAAACTACATAGTCAGATGAAAACATCAAATTTGTTAAACTAAAACAATTATCTAGATTTGATTCTACATATCTAATTTAGATAATGGTTCACTTATTAAACATTTGTCACCACACAGAAGGGAATATTGAGTCAATTTAATAGAACCTGTTACTGCATAAACCTATGGTGTCATAGTTTTGGCGTGCTTGCCAAAATTAATTTTGCATGTTTGCATTTCAAATATCTGAAAAATATGGCATTTAAATAACAAATTAATTCAAAATAAAGTATGGTGGATTATAATGATCCACCTAATATAGTTATCTTTTCAGTGCTTATGACAGGAACTCAAAAGCATCGGACTATGGAACTTTAACTTTGCATATATAATTGAAACAACACTAAGACCGCAGACTTTAATGGGATTTATTATCAACTTCTTTTATCGTTACAATCAACGTTCAATGTCATGGTTTCAAGGCTCACAGAAATTGACCCCACCGAGCATAACAGTATGGGTGGGTGGGATGGCTTAAAAAACCCAAGGCTTAGTAGTATCTGTTGATCGAACCACAGTCAAGACGAAAGTGAATCAAAGGCAGCTAGTTCGTTAACATTAAATTCTTATGCTAGGCGGGGGCGACAGCCCCGACAGTGGTTTAATCTATAAATAGAATAGACGATGCTTTGTATCCATTCAAAATGAGAGGTCGGTCATACACATTCAATTACCCATGTTCTCGTAACATGTACAATTACTCTTCAAACATTTCTCCTAGGTTAACCAGTTTGAAGTAAAGGTCTTTCAAACTAAGGTATGGTGGTTTATAACGATCAGGACAAAAATGACAGATACTCAACACCATCGAGCTGTGCCACTTTAGTATGTTCATGACCTATGGTGTCTGCTGAATGATGTAAGAGATCTGACACCTGTTGTTATGCATGTAAACCCAACATTTACTAATTTAGCTTTGCCAAATGTACCAGTCACACCCACATGTCACCTTCCATGCTTATGGAGCATAATTGGCGAAAGCTTTTAGTACTCTGTCATCTACGTAATTTATATACAGCCCTACCCCCACCCCCAGCTCCACCCCCCGCCCCAGCCCCACACCCAGCCCCACCCTCACTCCCACCCCCAGCGCCACACCCCACCCCACACCAAGCCCCACACCCATTCCCGGCCCCCACACCGCAATCCCACCTCAACCCCTCCTCTCACTCCCACCCTCAGCCCCACCCCCACCCACCCAACAACAACTCCCAGCCCCCACCCCACCCTCGTTCAACCCTACCGTCCACGCTTCCCCCATCCCACCTCACCCCATGTCCTCACCCTCTACCCCACCCCACCCCATTATGGCTCAAGGTAACCATTAAAATGCGGCCTTGTCTAAGTAACTCCATTCCACATGAAGCAACAATTTATCCGTGTGATGACATCACGAAGCATGCATTGTCCATAAGCTAAATGCCGCTTATTTAGGCAAGTGACACAATGGAAGCATTTACATAATATTTAATAACCTGGCGCAATGAAGGTCTAAAGGCCCTGTCACATTACGGCGTATGCCAGGAGCGTATTGAAAACCTACATAAGTCCTGCGCGTGCCGGCCCATCAAGTACCTTTGGTGACCTATCGGGTGTTTTTGAGCGTATGCGTAACCTATGAGGAGCGTACGAGGAGCGTACGGGGAGCGTATGAGAGCATACTGTGACATTTGTTGACGGTTTTGATTGGCATATGGAACCTATGTGTAGCGTATGCATAGCGTATGCGTAGCATATGCATAGCGTATGCATAGCGTATGCATAGCATATGAGCGTATGACTAGCGTATGAGTCAAGATCGATGTGGAATACGCTGTGCATACACTGTGCATATGCTGTGCATACGCTTGGAGTATGCTCCCATATGTAACTCATAGGTTATGCGTACGCTACATATGCTAGAGATATGCCGGTGACGCAAGTTGAGCATATGCATAACCTATGCCGGCGCACCCCTAGCATACGAGGAGCGTACACCGGTGTATGAGTAGCGTATGAGTAGCGTATGAACCATACGCTCCCATAGGTCGAGATTTCTTTAGCATTAGAGAAAGCGTATGGTGGCGTACAACGGCATACGCTGGCATAGGCCGGCACATGATGGCCTATGCGTAGCGTATGCGTAGCGTATGCGTAGCGTATGCGTAGTGTATGGCAGTGTATAGTGGCGTATGCCGACGTATATGACATAATGCGCCTATGCCGCCGTACGCTCCCGCAAAAAACCCTAATGTGACAGCCCCTTAAGATGTGTCATTTGGGGGAGGCGGCTGCTTTTGCAAATGAAGGAAATGTTGCGGTTACAGTGGGATTCTAACCCACACATCTGCCATTCCAGGGCTAGCATCTTAACCAGTTGACTACCTAAGCTCCCTGATTCAATCAACCGACCCACGCCCTCGTCTGTGCGTGGCATCTTACACGTGGAAGTCAATGCACCTCACTACATTTGGGGGAGCGGGACGTAGCTCGGGTGGTAGGGCGTCCGCCTGTAAAGGTGTCGGTCATCCGATCGATCCTGCTCAGTGGCGCCATTAGCGGTTTGGGCTATTTTCCATTCCAACCAGTGGTCCACAACTGGTTCATCAAAGGTATCGTAGGTGCTGTCCTGTCTGGGGGAAAGTGCACATAAAAGACCCCTTGCTGCTTATCGGAAAGAGTAGCCTGTATGGCAGCAGCGGGTTTCCTCCAAAGAAATATGTCAGAATGACCACATGTTTGATGCCCAATAGCCAATGATAAAATTCCTTGTGCTCTAGAGGCGTCATTAAATAAAACAAGTTTTTCTCTGTCACTACACTCATCCCCCTAGAATTGCAAGTCTCCTATTTACTATTAGAAATATCTAGGTGGCTGCTGAACAATTTCTATTGTGCACCTTGTCATTTAACAGTGAGAAGGTGAAGGTCGTTCGGGCATCGGTATCTATTGTCTGTTATGGTACAGAAGGGAACCGGTGTCGTATTCTCAGCGCCCGGTCATTCTCAGCGGCCTGTCGTGGCTTCTGCGCATGCGCGGATTTTCGAACGTTGCCGCGAGCACTGCTATTTGTTTTGTTTACACTCGGCGCGATTCGCCGCTGCACTGAACGCGCTGCTACGATCCTATCGCATGGAATTTAAGGTTAATTTAATTAAATTTCATTATTTGAGTATGCATTTCTGTTTAAATATGATCGCATTCATAGATTTCTGGCGAACGTAAATCGCGTCTTCCCTTAACATGCGGCACCAGCTGAGCTTGTAGCCGGCGATGCCACGGGTCTTTTGACCACGATGGGCCGCTGAGAATGACCGGGCGCTGAAAATACGACACCGGTCAAAATGGCTATGACGCCCTCTGAACATTTTTAAGGGATTCAACCACTTTTGGTGCTTTCGCTAATCCTCAGAAACATAAGCTGGACCAGGCGGGATGGCCGAATGCGTTGAGCGTCCTTCTCCCGTTTTGGTAGATCGTGGGATTCGAACCCCTGGTCGAGTCAAACCAATGATTCAAAAATGTATACTTCTCGCTTCCTAGCCTGGCGCTCAGCATTATTAGGATAGGGGAAGGACTGGTTGGCTCAGTGTCAGGATAATGTGACTGAGTGGGATATCAGGCAATGGTGAAGATGGCCTGGTCTTCTAGTGGGGCAGCAGTATAAAGTCACCATGAATGTGCACTGTCAGAAGTCGGTACCCGTCCCGATATGACCTTAGATGTTGCCAGGACGTAAAACTCCAACAATCAACCAACCAGTCTAATTGTAAAATATTTGCTATGGTCATTTTACTGCAACCTACATTTGAAACAAGGGTATGGCTAGAACCGTACCAAGGGTGGACATCGGGAGGTGTAGTTTATTTCTGTTTGTATTACTCATACGTCCTGAGTGAGTATTACCCATGTTTCATGCCTCGTTTCATTTGTCTGAACATCCATACAGGTTATATAAGATAAGTACCAGAACTAGCTACAGGCAACTTGTTTATGGAAACAGTTGCCGATGTGTCAAAACAGCCTCTCGAGTTATGTTGTGGAGGTCCCGCATACTATCGCATTTAAACAAAGGATTGAGCGATACAGCAATAATTAAGATATTGTATATAATTATGAAGTGGCTCTAAGTTCATGTCACTCAAACCAGTCCGAAAATGACCTCTTCAGATTTATCGAACAACAATCTGAATATGTAGGTCTGATGACCTTCATCCAGTGAGGACCTAAGTAAAGCTAAGACCAGTAAAATGGTGCTGACCTCAGGTGTTCCGCCTCCTCTTATGACCTTAGGAGGTTTAAAAAAAACTAAAAAAAACCTTAAGCTTTATTCGCTGAATAAACGATTTTACAATAACAACAACAACAGCAAAGTCACTGCACCCATGAAAAGAACTAATTATGCATGCCTCAATTGTGGAGCGGAAGTAACCCTACCTGACACAGATATGGCCTCTGGGTAACGGGGTAGGCGCCCTTAGGGTATGTGATGAATAATTGGCCACCTAGTGGTTTGATTTAGAACTACCTACATCGCTCACTTCCACAGGTTATTTCAGCCTCGCTTTGAGGCGGCCTCCACAACTTCCTGTTCCTGACGCCCGGATGTAGTTACAGCCACCTACACGTCGACTCAGGAATCAACACGTCGTGTGACGTCACGTGGTTCTATGTGACGTAATATGGACGGTGGGCGCATGACATTCAGGTATGCGGTGATATGTATACCGTATTTCCTCGATTTCAAATAAGGTGGCTCTGAGAAGAAGAGACAACATCAACGCATTGTGGTAGCAGCTGGAGTGGGGTGTCTGAGGGTGGACCTTAGCGTCGAACCCGCGTGGACATCTGGTGATTCAATTGCAAAACAGCAGGGGCCGAAACTGTGCTTGCCTTAAACCGGTATATATAGGGAGATATATACAGCATATATATATATATATATATGTGTGATGCATAATGTATTATGCGAGTACAAAAATACGAAGGGAATTGTTTCCATTATTCATTGTTCTGGGGGGAGCACTCTGGAACCAACTACCAGCACGTGTCAGGAACAGTGATTGTTACAAAACTTTCAAGATAAACCTCCATGCACATTTAAATCAACCAGCCTAGGCCAAAGCAGATCAATGATACACTGGGTTGGTGTGTTTTTTTTGTGTGTGTTTTTTTATTGAGGCTGTATTTATACTGTCCATAGCATATAAGCACGGGTACCCAGGCTTGTTTTCAATGCTGGCCAGTTGTAATGTTGGTGTTATCTTACCACACAGTAGCTGCTGATAAGTTATTTGGTTGCCTGCATTTCAGTAGCAGATCGATAATTGGTTGGTATGGTTAGTAGCCTATGTTAGTTTTTTGGGATTGTCTTGGCATATATGTATTTTATTTTGTTCTACTCTTATTACTAGACTAACCTCCTCCTATTTACATATCATAGGCTTGTACGTAGCTGTGTGGTATGTTATCTGGCTACTCATTCCTTTCCCTGTCCCCCCGCTTCCCACCCGCCCAAACAAACACTGTAAACTCAACCAGTAGCGGCCAACTAGACCAAAAAACCCATCTACAACGGAATGAGACTGGAAATGATTCTAGTTGGATCCTACTGAGGTACATGATTAATCAATATTAACCTACTTACTAACTCAATAGCCCCCACCTGAGCTTACCATGAACACAAGTTCAATCACAAAGGCCCACCCTACATCCCCCATCACCCTTTCAACGAGTATGTTACTACTAGAAAGATAATCAGTTATGCCCCTACTAACGCCTACCATACTAGTCTAACATAGTTACCTCCCCGCATATGTTTCTTTTTCGCTTATCTTGTTCTTTACCTATCATTCATGTAGCGATGTTTTGCTTGTTTTTTCTATTGTTGTAGATTTGTTTACTGTGTAGAGGCAATTGTGATTAGGGCTGGAAGACCAGTGCATTAGCACTGACAACATGTTATTCAGAGGAATAAAAACACTTAAACAAACAAAAGATTATATATTATATTATTATATTATTTGATTACCATATATATATATATATGTGATGCATAACGTGTTATGTGAGTATAAAGATACAAAAGGGAATATTTCTTATTATAATGATTATTGTTTTACTCCGTAAGATGCAACACTGTACCGATGGCGCCATCTTAACCCACCTCTCCTCAATCGGATGTTGACCACTGTCAGTTGCTAAATATAGGTACATATATGTATATGTCCATATACATGAACTTGGCCATATATATAATAATTAATTTACATATATATACATATATGTATAAACAGCGACTTAAATTGATATATGTACCTATTGATGCACGCATATTTTTCTCTCTCTCTTTCTTGCGTGTCCATCAGTGGCGATGATGACAGTAATTCATCATTTGTTATGAACTCATCAATAACTGCTGACTGATGAGTTCAATTTGTGCACTGAATGTGCAGTGGTACATTGAACATATATGTGTAGCTGCAGTCAGAGTGTTGGGTGAGTGAAAAGGGCAATCCTTCCTCTATTGACACATTTGTTTAGCTTGACATGTGATCAGTGTTAACATCAAATAAGATATTAATACATACAAGGAAGCATCTTCTTCAGTGTTATGTGTGGTCTACTCTAATGTATGGGGCTGAGACATGGACAATCTCTAAGAAAATGTACAAACGTGTAGCAGCATTTGAGATGTGGACTTATCGAAGGATGATGAAAATATCATGGACAAAGAAGATCACCAACAAAGAAATTCTCAGAAAAATTAATAATAAGAAACGCTTGTTTGCCACTAGACAGACAAAGAAACTTATTCATTTTGGCCACATCATTCGTCAGAGTTCAATATACCGTACATTGTTGGAAGGGAAGGTGAATGCCAGCAGAGGGAGAGGGAGACCAAGAACATCATGGTTTACAGTCAATTATTCACAGTCTATCAGAACAGCACACCATCGGGACAAGTGGAGAACCATTGCATCCAACCCTCGACTAGAGGACGGAACTATTGATTGATTGATTGATGTAGGATCAAATCTAGATAAGCGTTTTGGTTTTTAAAATGCCATGCGTTCATCTGACTATGCAGGTTTAACCCACATGAAACTATTTGGATGCCATTCATGCGAACAACATTTCAGGAAATCTTCAAGAAAACGTATGAGGGGATAATAACAAAATTCCAGTGTGCGAGTGACAGTATTTCGCGCCACTGGTAGGGTTGTGGGTGGTGCCGCCACCTGGACAAACTGTGAAAAGGGGTCACCCATAAAGTACTCCACAACATATGGGTGATAATATAGGGAACATTCCCTTTTGCGCCTTTATACACGCATAATTATTATATACCACATATATGTGTATGTGTGATGTATAACGCATTATGCAAGGGAAGGGATTTGTTTCTTATCATATTATATTATACCAAATACTCTGTACTGCCTCTCATGACTGGTGGCGCCGCCTCCAGCTAAGATTCCTTACACGCGGTATGCGGTATGCGGCATGCGGCATGCCGTATGCGGTATGCGAATGGGAGGATTCCTTCTATGTGGTATGCGAACCCGTAACCCCTCCACCACCACTACCATATGTTTCCCCTCTGCACCCTGGTGTGTGACCATTCCGTAATGTTAAGTCGCCTCTCCTCGTCTAAAACTAATTGGCAAGTGCGACTGACGTTTCCATTCGCATACCACATGCCACATGCCGCATGCCGCATGCCGCTCCGATCGCTACAGGGACCGATCGAGTTATCGCATTCGCATTCACATTCACATTCGCATACCGCATGTAAGGGTTGTAGAACATTGCCTTCAAGATGTTTCGATTTTTTGCCACATTCGCATTCGCATACGGCATGCCGCATACCGCGTGTAAGGAATCTTAGCTTCCGGCGCTCCCCCGTACCTGAATGCGCGCGGAAACCTCACTCGCGTCGGAGAAAAAACTAAATACTGTAATTGACTAAACATCCTCATTTAACAATGACTCACGTGATGTCGTTCATTCGAATAAATACGGTTCTCCGAAGTATATGTCGATGGGGGGGGGGGGGGGGGGGGGGGGCCTGGCGTGTATTACTCCTCGTTCTTAGTTGTGTTAAAGCTGCATAGTCCGATGAAATATCAAATTTTCAAAACCAAACCAATTATCTAGATTTTATTTGACATATCTAATTTACATACTGATGCACTTATTCAGCATTTGTTTCTGCGTAGAAGGCAATACTGAGTCAATTTAACAGAACCTGTTACTGCAGAAGTTTATGGTGTCAGAATTTTTGCAAGCTTGCCAAAACTAATTTTCCATGTTTGCACTAACAATATCTCAAAAGTTTACCATTCAAAATAAAAGTAACTTTAAACTAATGTAAAGTACATACTAGTGATCGATCTAATTTATTTATCTCAGAAAAAAATACAGAAAATTAAAACCATCGGACTGTGCAACTTTAACCGAGTGTCATTTAACTCGTTCTCACAAATGAACCTATCAGCTGCCTTTCACAGTTTGTATCGTCGCCTCTGGGTTGACTGTGAATGAAACACTTATGGGACAAGGCTGGGTGTTAGCAGTGTTAATAGAACGTCACTAAGCACCGGAATGATTAGCAACTACACCACACACCTGGTGCCCAGATTAATTAAACCCCAAACAAATGGGGAGGTAACTATGGCCTGCTGGTCATTTACAAACCAACAACACCTAGGATTGTTGGAGAAATAAGTCTCTTCCGAGTTCCTTTCTTCGCTGGTACCGGACGCGGTGGCCGAATCGGTAGAGCGCCAACCCCTCGTGCGGAAGGTCGGAAGCTCAATTCCCGGTCAAGTCAAACCAATGACATACCAAATTGATACTTGTCGCTTCCTTGCCTGGTGCTCGGTATTACTATTAATGTGATAGGGAAAGTACTGGTTGGTGCAGTGTCAGGATAATGTGAATGAGTCGGGTATCAGGTCATGGCACCCTGGTCTCCTAGTGGGACGGCGTTATAAAGTTGCCATGAGTGTGCACTGTCACAAGTCGGTACCCGTCCGGATATGACCTTAGATGTTGCCAGGATGCGAAACTCCAACAACCAACCAACCGGTCTTCGCTGGTTCCTGAGGAAGGACTGGAGCTGGGAACCGGCGTGAGATGATTTTCTGACCTCCATAATACAATGACTCCCCGGTCACTTGATTATACATAATAAACCGACTCCCCCCATCATATTGGGACTATAAGTCAATGGACATTTGTAGTGCGCAAGGGGAAATGTCGACTCTTGTTTAATACCGACCCACCCACGGGGAGGCTAATGACAAACATGTGTACATATATATACATATATATATATACATAAACAATATATACATAAACAATACCCACACAGGATTTCGTCAAAATCCAGCACCCGGAAACGGAAATAGGCCTCTATGGGCACTGCCATTTGTAAAATTGTATATCCAAATCCAGCAAACGGAAACAGAAATCGCTCGTCGAACTTCGGTCAGCAGCCAGCAGGGTGGACGACAGCTATTGGTTAATAATATATCAAAACAAATGCCCGCTGAATTTGCCGATATGTGCAGTTCAAAACTTAGAGTTTATTCAAAATTAAAAGAAATAAATAACAATTTGGAATAAACATGGATGCACAAATGAAATATTAATAGTTTACTCTGCGGAAACGACGGCTGTATTCGGGTCACCCGAGTTGATAGAATTTCAAATCGAACACCGCGAGTGGAGTAAAAAAAAAAGCATAATTTTAATGCTTTGCTGTAGTTATATCGGTGGGTCAGTCCTAAGCATTGCTTATTCATATTATTGTAAAGACATGATATGCATAGAACCAGACGGGATGGCCGAATGAGTCACAGCGTCCGTCTCTCGTGTTGGTAGACCGTGGGGTCGTGGATTCGAACCCTGGTCGAGTCAAACCAATTACTTATACCTGTCGCTTCCTAGCCTGGCGCTTGGCATCAATGGGATAGGGCAAGGACTGGTTTTTTTTTTTTGTTTTTTTTAAAAAGATTTATACTGCCTATTATGGATAAGCCTGAATAGACTTGTTCTCACCATTAGACAGTTTGTCGATAGAAAGCCCGAGACTACACTTTTACCGACCCAAGGGATTTTTAGCCTCCCACACCACATAGACATGGTATGAGAGCAACTGGCCTTTGATGATGCTGTAAGTTATCCACAGCGGTGGAAATCCAAATTGGCAGAGGTGGGGGCATGGGGAATCGAACCACCGACCTTCAGATTAGGAGTCTGACCTAGAAAAAAGTCAGGCACTCTAATCACTCCGCCACAGAGAACACCACTGATTAGCTCAGGGTCAGGATAATGTGACTGAATGGGATATCAGGTCATGGTGCTGGCGGCCTGATCTCCCAATCAGTGGGGCAGCACTATAAAAGTTGTCATGAGTGCGCACTGTCACAAGTCGGTACCCGTCCTGATATGACCTTAGATGTTGCTAGGACCTAACAACAACAAAAATAAATAAAATGATATGCATATCTACTCATTTTCATGTATGCGAATCCATACATGTGTATATATGTTATAGACGATGGTTTGTTTGAAATAAAAATATTATCTATATTTGTGATTCTTTTAACCAAACGTAGCGATCAATTCCTCCATAGCCTGACGTTCCTATAGCATTAGTAGTAATAGTAGTATATGGCAAGGGGCAATGGAATGAGGAACACCAAGTGTTTGCAAATGAAATTTTCCTGCTCAATCAATAAATGCTCTTTTTTCAAAAACCGTTTTACCCTTCAATTCCCTTAACATCGCTCAACCAGACGACAGCTTGGTTTGAGCATTGGAACGTGTCCTCCCACAAATGTAGAGGTTGTTTTCTTTCTCCCAAATAACAAACAAAACTATATCCATCACTGATTAAAGTGGTTAGTGGGCAAAGACGATCCTATTTGGGAGAGTCTTCAAAGGTTGGGTTCATCCTATAAAAGTGCATAATCCAATAAAAGCATCACATTTTCTAAATCAAAGCACTCAGGTAGATTTCGTTTGACATATCCATCTTAGATATGGCTGCAGTCATCAAAGTTGCCTAGTCCAATGAAAACATAAAATTTTCAAAACCAAAACAATTATCTAGATTTTATTTTACATATCTATCTTAGATACTGGTGCACTTATTAAACATTTGTTGCCACATAGAAGGGAATACTGAGTCAATGTAATAGAACACATTACTGATGAAGCCTATGATGTCAGAGCTTTGGTGTGCTTGCCAAAATTAATTTAGCAAAGTTGCACTTCAAATATGTCAAAAGTTAGCCATTTAAAATGAAAGTTACTTCAAACTAGAGTTTGGTGGATAATAACACTCAACCTCGTGTATTTATCTCAGAAAATGTCAGAAACTCAAAAGTTATTATATAATTGTGACCGAGTCATTACATGAGATATATAGTACTTATGCAAATATAATTTATGTATGTATTTAAAGTGCTTTGTTATCAGTATATTATGGTCTATATCTATTACTCCTATATCCTTCATTTGATATGCTCCTTTGTTGCAAGGAAGAAACTAATAATATAATTGACAAATACTGTGTGTTGACAAATCTATCCAGGAATTACTTCTTCCCATATTGAGGCATAAATTTGGATTCCTCTTCACCAAGAATATTATCTCACAGGCCCTTCCCTTGATGTCAATAACATCTGTGGCTGGAAACCTTTAGAGGCTGGGGACCAGACGGGATGGCCGAATGAGTTGAGCGTCCATCTCCTGTGTTGGTAGATTGTGGGATTCGAACCCACGGGTTCGAACCCTGGTCGAGTCAAACTTTATACATGACTTCAAACTTTATACATGTCGCTTCCTAGCCAGGTGCTCAGCATTATTAGGATAGGACAAGGACTGGTTGGCTCAGTGCCAGGATAATATGACTGAGTGGAATATCAGGTCATGGTGCGGGTGAACTGGTCTCCCATTGGGGCAGCACTATAAAGTCACCATGAGTGCGCACTGTCACAGGTCGGTATCTGTCCTGATATGACCTTAGATGTTACTAGGACGTAAAACAAGAACAAACAAACTATAAAGTCATCATGAATGTGCACTGTCAGAAGTCGACATCCGTTCTGATATGACCTTATATGTTGCCAGGAAGATAAACTCCAACACCTAACCAATCAATTTAGGTGATGGTTGAAAAAATACTGCAACAGAGCGCCCCTTTAAAGGTTGAATTGGGAAGATGGGGGAGATGGAGGAGGCAAGGGAGAGGGAGAAGGAGAGGGGCGGGGGGGGGGGGGCGCAGAGGAGGAGGAGGGGAGGAGGGGAGGAGACGAGATGGGGTTGGAGAAGGAGTGGGAGCAGGAGCAGGAGCAGGAGACGGAGGAGACGGATGAGACGGAGGAGACGGAGGAGACGGAGGAGATGGAGGAGACGGATAAGTCAGAAGAGATGGAGTTGACGGAAGACACAGAGGAAGCGTAGGAGGAGACGGAGAACGCAGAGGCAGAGGAGGAGGTAGGGGCGGTAGGGAAGGAGGGGGAGGAGGAGGAGGAGGGCAACAGGAGGAGGGGAGGAGGAGGGGAGGAGGGAAGGAGGAGGAGGGGAGGAGGAGGAGGGGAGGAGGTGAAAGCTATATTTGAGTGCAGTTAGGCCTATCCCATGGTCTTACCTATCAACAACGCCTACTCCACCCCTTCCCATAACCCCTTTCGGCGCGGAGAGGTCCCCCGGAAAGCAGTATCACATGTCGCTTCCTCACGCTTAATTAGCCTCCAAAGTTCAGGCGTGAAGAGTTACAAACCTTCCCTTACCGAATCTGCAGCTTTATTTCGCGTCCATCTGCCAACTGGCACCCACGGCTAAAACTAACAAACTAAGAGTCAGACTCGGCATAGAAGCATTACAGTGGGTGCGTTCTGATCATACAAATCTGAGAGCGGTTTAGTTCAACTGATCCGCCGCTACGACTGCGAAGGCGCTAGTGTCGGTTTGAAGTATTGGTCACGTGACTGGTGACGTGGCATCCGTCCGTCCGCCCTCTGTCAACCGGCGTGCTGGCAGGTTAGGGCTGTAACAAGCGATAACAAGACGCCCGGTTAAATATGTAAAGAGAGAAAGACTAATTAGTTCCTATTAATTCCGCTGCCGCTTCGGGCGCTCTTGGTGCGGGCTTTGCCGGTTGCTGGAGAAGGGTCCACAGCGAGGAAAGGAGGAAAAACGGGTGACCACTGTCGCATATTGAGCATACCCTTGCAGGAATAGTTTCCCATTTTTTAAGTCCTGATATTGTGTGATTTAAACAGAAGTCGATGTAGATAAATTTAAAATATACTCCAAGCACTTTAATCTGTGCAAAAGATACATATATGTGTAACTATCTCTGAACAAGAAACTACTCAAATAAATAATGGACGTATTGGATGGGACCTTTCCATGATTTGAGCCAATCAGAGCTGTTCTTTTCGATTGCAAATGGCGGCCCCCATAGAGGTGGCCATTTGCAATAAAAAAGAACAGCTCTGATTGGCTGATACTGAGTTCTCACGAAAACGAGAAGAGGAAAATCCATTTCCGGCAAGTTCAAGAATTACACAACACATGATTATGATAATTGAAATAAATAACATTCTATAGTTATAAAAAGTCAATGTTTATTGTCAAGTATTTCTGTTCTATAGTCTATCAATAACGCGGATAACTAATCTACCTCACTGAGTTCTCGTGAACACGAGAAGAGGAAAGTCTATTTCCGGCAAGTTCAAACGGGCTCAAATGAGTTCAAACGTGGCTGGTTGTCCCGCTCCGTACAGCGCTGAATATGCTTATGGGTTGCTGACCAGACAAAGACAACCTTCAAAAGGAACGCACTGCGCATGTCCACGGCGACTTCCTGATTTATTTTGATTCTTTTTTTTCTTGTTTTTAAAGAAAAAGATTTGCAATCTGCACCAAGGCCATTTAGTTATTTAAAGGTTGTGACTGAACCACACCTACACACTTACACCCACACCCACCACCGGGCGCGGTGTCCTAATCGGTAGAGCGTGAGCCTCGCGTGCGGAAGGTCGGGAGTTCGGTTCCAGGTCGAGTCAAATCAATTACTTTAAAATTGATACTTGTCACTCCTTAGCCTGGCCCTCGGCATTAAAAAGATATGGCAAGGACTGGTTAGTTCAGTGTCAGGATAATGTGACTGAGTGGTCTATCGGGTCATGGTGCCGGTGGTATGATTTCCCAGTGGGGCAGCACTATAAAGTCGCCATTAGTGTGCACAGTTACAAGTCGGTAGCCGTCCTGATATGACCTTATATGTTGCTAGGATGCAAAACAACAACCAACAAACAAACCCACACCCAACACTCACACCTACCTACACCCACACTTACTCACACCTACACTTACCCATACACTCACACCTAACCACATCAGCATTTACCCACACCTACACGTACTCACACTCACACTTACCCACGCTCACGCCTACCCACACCCACTCAAACCTACACTTACCCACACCCACACCATAACACCTACTGACACCTACACCCTCCCACACCCACAGCATAACACCTATCCACACCCACACCTATAGACACCCACTCACACGTACACTTACCCAATTAATCACACCCACACGATAACGCATATCCACACCTACACTTACCAACACCAACACCTACCCACACCCACACCTACCCACACACCACACACTCCACACACTCATAGCTACCTAAACCAAAACACCGTTACCAAACACCCACATACCTTCATCCACACCCACACACCACACACATATAACCTACTGGTTGATTGAAACCAATAATTTAAAAATTGATACTTGTCGCTTCCTAGCTAGATGCTCTGCTTTATTACGATACGGAGGCTCAGTGTGACTAAGTGGGATATCAAGTCATGGTGCTGGTGGCAGGGTCTCCCAATGGGGCAGCACTATAAAGTCACCATGAGTGTGCAGTCACAAGTCGCTACCCATCCTGATATGACCTTAGATGTTGCCAGGACGTAAAATTCCAACAACCAATCTAGTAGGATTAGGTTTAACCCTTCCCCCATCTCATAATCCTAACATAAAAACATCGATGAAATATGAACTTAGATGTTGCCAGGACATAAAACTCCAACAACCAACCAACTACCACACACCTATAACGTACCTGTACTCACAACCCCCGGCAATTAACACCCACGCGTGGACAATTAACTTCCGTTCCACGCACTCTTACGCAAGCCGCCCCCCCCCCCGACAGCTCAACCCCCCAACTCCCAATCTCCCCCACCCACCCACCCACCCACCCACTCCCACCCCTAGCTCATCAACCATTAGCCCAACTGACCTTTTCTGCCGCACTGCCCAATTGGACAGGCCAATAGAGAACAGGGGGAGGGTAGGTGGGGGTTTGAGTTGGGGTGAGGGTAGGGGTTGGAAGGAGTAGGGGTGGGGAGGGGGGGGGGTGGAGGTAGATGGTAGAGTGGGGGTGGGTGGAGTGGAGGTGAGTGGAAGTGTGGACGAGTAAGGTTGGGTGGTTAGGAGAGGGGAGGGATACCGGAGGGGCGGAGGCGGGGCGGCGCGGGGGTGGGGGCGGGGGCGGGGGCGGGATGGGGTGGGGAAGGGAGGGGCAGGGAGGCGGGAGAGAGGTGGGAGAGGCGGGTGGGAGAGATATTGAGGGACGGGGGGGCGAGAGATGGGGCAGGAGAGGGGGCGGGGGTGGAGGCGGAAGGGAGGGGCGGGGGAGGGAGGAGGGAGGGTCGAGTGTCAGCTCAGTGACGACGTAACCACTCCAGTATATAGGACCGGCCGCTCCAGCCACTCGGCCACTCTCCCTTCGGATATCGACCCAGCACCACTAAGAGCAGCAAGGTAAGTGGCGCCCCTTGCGAGCGTTCAAAGACATCACCGCACCTACTCCTGATCATGCTTGTCAGTGTGGGAATAGGTTCAGGAGCCGCAGCCAGACATAAAGTATATTGTATGTATGTGTGTATGTACGCATGTTTGCATGTATGTATGTATGTATGTATGTATGTATGTATGTATGTATGTATGTCTGTATGTATGTATGTACGTATGCACGGTTTCTTGTACGTGTGTATGAATGTATGTATGCGTATATGTCTGCATGTATGTATGTATATATGTATAACATACATATTATATTTAGTAGATCGTGGGATTCGAACCAAAATTGATAATTGTCGCTTCCTATCCAGGCGCTCGGCATTATTAGGATAGGGCAATGACTGGTTGGCTCAGTGCCAGGATAATGGGACTGAGTGGGATATCAGGTCATGGTGCTGGTGGCCTGGTCTCCCAGTGGGGCAGTTAAAGTCGCCATGAGTGTGCACTGTCAGAAGTCGATACCCATCCTGACATGACATTGTATGTTGCCAGGACGTAAAACTCCAACAACCAACTATATATATTATATAACATAATATAATATATATATATATATATATATGTGTGTGTGTATATTCTATTTGCAAAGGCACAAAACAGTTTTAAACTGATTGTATATCTCAAGCTAAACAAAAGCATCAGAAGACAAAAGATTGTCTCCTTCACCTACCCGATTCTCTGACTGCAGGTACACACACATGTCCAACATGCCACTGCACATTCCGAGCACAAATTGAACTCATCAGTAATCAACGAGTTCACAACAAAAATGAGTGGCTGTCATCATTACCACCAATGCACACCCAAGAAGATAGATAAAGGATTCACCTGGTACTCGCAGTACACGGGTGAATACCAACCCTATATAAAAACGGTCGAAAAAGCGGGTTAATGAAATGAGAGCCTAATTTCATAATCTAATAAGCAACATTTGTATATGTCTTCATATTTACCCGCTACGTTTGAGTTGGAAAATATAAGAAAACATATACCTTAATGCAATTTAAAATTGAAATCGATGGTGTTCTCTGGCCGCCATCTTGTCTTTTTGCATTCTCTCCCATTTCACCAACTCTGTGCTGATATAAGTAACCATTTGACACTGGTGCCAGGCATTCTACTTCCTGTTCCATACTAAAGCTATTTTCGCCCGTATTTAGACTACGTTGTCATTCACCCCTGTACTGTAAGTACGGGGTGAATCTTTTATCTACCAAGAAGATGGATCTATTGTTGCTTGTATGTGTGAATGAATATATGTGTCTATGTCTATTCACGCATGCATGTCTGCATGCGTGAATAGCTTTTGGTGGGTTTTTTTTGTCTGTTTTTTAGTTATTGTTTGTTTATTCTGCTCATAACGGTTAACCTTGTGTTCGCCACTGTGCAGTAGTGCTCCTAATTTATACGGATCCACTTCCTTTATCAATAATTTCTGTAAACTTGTTTGTGGTGCAAAATCGGAAAGTTACCATTTTGTTTAATGTTGGTTTTTATTTAAATTCTTTTACATTCCAAATGTGTAACCCGTGCATCAGTGTTTTAATCTAGATATATGTATATATGCATTGCTGCTTGTGTGTGTATGAATGTATGTGCGTATGTAGGTGTGCACGAATGTAGGTATGCATGCATGTCTGCATGTGTGCACAGTCACACCTGTCCTCACTGAACTATTAATTATTATGAATTCAGACCAATGTTGTCTTGCTATACCAGGTGTCCTGCCATCGGAGGGGGAATCAATTGAATCAGGGCCAGTTTTAAATATTGAATAATTATCATCACATGGCTGGGGTTTGCCGATGTGCTTCGTAAGAGAATTCTTATTTTCTTGAAGATTTATACTACCTATCATGGACAAGTCTGAATAGTCTTGTTTACACCATTAGTGGATTAAACAGTTGGTCAATAGAAAGCCCGACTCTACACTTTTACTGACCCAAGGGATTTTTAACCTACCACACCACATAGACATGGCATGAGAGCAACTGGCCTTTGATGACGCTGTAAGTTATACACAGCGGTGGAAATCCAAATTGGCCATTTCTATGCTGCGTAGTTAGCGGGTACCCACACAACATTAGTTCTTGCCACTGCCGTCAGAGGGCCGATTGGTGTGGGAAATCCACTATAAGACCATTCACATAGAACAGGCTGCACAGTGAACTGTTACCCATAACATTAGTTGCTACACTGATATCTGGTGATGGAAATCTACTATGAGTATAAGACCCATTCCACAAAGCAGACTGCACAGTGAGTTGCTCCCCACAATAATAGTTCTTGCCACTTCTGTCAGAGGTTTGGTTGACAGTGGAAACCTACTTTTTTTTTCCTTTTTTTTTTGGTAAATATTCTGCTGAATACGTCTTTTGTCAGTGCCGAAGCACTGGTCTTCCAGCCATTTTTCAATTCAGGGTTATTTACATCAAAAAATGTATATAGAGTAAGGTATACAATAACTGTCGAATATACAATTTGCAGCATGTAACACAATGAAATTCTGTAACCCAAACGTTCCATAGCAATATGGTAACAGTACTGTTATATAACTAGACCAATATTACTAGTCAGATCAGTGTGAATATTTACATAGTATTTAGAATGTAAGCAGAAGTTATCTTATGTATTCATTTGGTAAAGTTGTAGTAAGTTTTAATGTAGTTTTTTTTCCATAGAGGATGCTGCACACTGAGCTGCCATCCACACCTCTATACCCGAGTCACACCAGGCTTGAGACCACGTGCGACCATGTGTGACCACTTGCGACCACTTGCGACCATTACCATACTATAACTTCAGACGTTTTTCACAGAGCATGTTGCACATTGAGCTACCACCAAAGGTAACACTAGTAGTAGTTCCTACCACTGACACCAGAGGTGAGTTGGTGGTGGAAATCCAGTATAATACCCTTTTCACAGAGCATGTTGCACACTGAGCTGTTAGCAAGACCATTAGTTATTGCCAAGGACTTTAAAGGATGGAGTGGGGGTGGGAATCTATTTAATTTTTAAACAGTTTTATTCATCTGAATAGTCTTTTTTCAGCACGTCGGCGATGGTCTTCCGGCCAGGCTTAACTTCAGTCATTTACACTATTTAATTACAAGACAATGTTAAGATAATAAAATATTATTACATTCGGCTAATTAAGAGTTTGGGGTATATCTGGCCAGTGAAAATTCATTGTATGCACATTAATGTCGGTTGTGCCTTAAGCCGTGTTCACACGGGGCAGTTAATTCGATTCATATAAATCGCCTTGCCTAGTTCGGCTCACATTTGGTGTGTGAACGCATGGCTGAGGCGGTTTAAGCCTGAATCAAATCATATAATTCAGATTTTATAAACCACCTAAGTAGGTGGTTTATATGAACCAAATTTTATGATTCAACTTATATCGCCCGTGTGAACGCAACCGACTTACTTGAGGCGGATTAAGGACGTCACACTATATAATATAATTTGATCTATGAACCGGCTAGAGGTGTACAGATATTTTTTCATGATTTATTTTTAGGTTTTCATTGGCCAACAGAAGTTTTGATCGTTCCAAAACAATACAATATAGTCCATATATATCTAGGTCGAACCCACTCTCTCGTGGCGACATCGACTAACCGAAACTGGCGCTGGTTAGTGTGGACTTGCTCATGCGCAGATATCGATTTCCGCCTTAAACCGCCCCAAGTACTCGGTGTGTGTGAACGCGCCACTAGTTCGATTCATATAATTTGCCTTGTCTAAATCGGTTTAAACTTTTCCCGTGTGAACACGGCTTTAGTTAATTTTCCAGGCAGGGGTATGTCGATATAGTCTGGGTTTAGGTATGATCCAAATTTAGCTAACTAAGCTATTGGGATGAGGGTTTGAAGGCGAGAGCGTCTCTCACATCTAAGGAAGGTGGGAATGGAGTACAGTGAAACCTCTTTAAATCGACCGACCTTGGGACCGACTTTAAGTGGTCCATTTAGGGAGGTGGTCGGTTTAGGGAGTTAGAATATGGTTACAATGATATTGCTGGGACGCAAATAAAGCGATCGATATAAGGGAGTGGTCGATCTGTGGAGGTGGTCGGTTAGGGAGGTTTTACTGTATACGATGTGTGCATCGTATACCGCGTACAGTTTTCGTAGTGCTTAGAGAATGCCAGTTTAAAGTTGTATAATACAAATGAAACCACAAAATGTCCAAAAACCAAACCACTTGCCTCCATTTGATTCAACATATCTTGCTTAGAAACTGGTGCACTTCTTAAAGTTGCATAGTCCAATGCTTTTGAGTTTCTGCCATTTTCTGAGATAAATACATTATGCTGATCGTTATGATCTAAATCACGTTAGTTTGAAATAACTTTTAATTTAAATCGCTAACTTTGGAGGTATTTGGCATTAAAACATGCCAAATTAATTTTGGCAAGCACGCCAAAACTCTGACACCATAGACTTCAGTACTAACAGGTTCTATTAAATTGGCCTATTACGACCTTCTATGCATAAATAAATGCTTAATAGGTGAACCAGTATCTAAGTTTAAGATATAGAATCAAATCTAGATAAGTGTTTAAGTTTTGAAAATTTGATGTTTTCATCGGACTATGCAACTTCAAGCATTCACTGCTGCATCAACGGAATATTAAGTCAATTCAGTAGAATCTGCCCTTGCTGTAAATCATACAATGCTATGACTTACAGCCTTTCGGGGTGAGCACCAAAGTTAGTTTATCCGTTTTCACTTCATATATGTCCAAAGTTTGTTATTTTTAATCAAAGTTACTCCAAACTAAATAATGTAGATGTTCAGCGGAAAGAGAGACACGGTTGCTCTAATGAGATTTCGAGATTTATGGTCAGGACAGGTACTGACTTGTGACAGTGCACACTCATGGCGACTTTATAGTGCCTCCCCAACTGGAAGACCAGGCCACCTGGACCAGGACCTGATATCCCACTTAGTCACATTATCCTGAAACTGAGCCATCCAGACCTTGCCCTACCCTAATAATGATGAGTGCCTGACTAGGAAGGGGCAAGTATCAATTTTGTTAGTCATTGGTTTGACTCGACCAGGGTTCGAACCTGTGGGTTCGAATCCCACGATCTACCAAAATGAGAGACGGACGCTCAACTCATTCGGCCATCCCGTCTGGTCTCCTATATGTGCATGTGTATATCAGGAGCACCTGTATTCAACCGACAACTCTATACCCAGATCAAAGTTGTCCTAAGATAGTATTAGTAGGTAGGAGGGACAGTTGGTCCATTTAAAAACTGTCTGCACATTTGCAGGGGTTCGCCGATCACAGGGGTGGCTAAAGAGAGGTGCTACTGTAGACACAAAGAACCGGGTGTGTGTGGCGAGTGGGAGGGTGGGGACGGGGAGGGGGGTGGGTTCTGGGGAATTTGACCCTCCGCCATCAGTTCTTTCACACATAAGGGCCTCTACCCACCATGATCCAATATGTGGTTGTTCAAAGGGATTTTATAGTTTATACTTGTCACTATCTCGGCTGGAATTCAGAATACTAGGATAGGGCAAGGAGCAGTGGAACCAGCGAAACTAATTTTCAGCGGTTGAAATTTCCAATGCTTAATCAGCAAAATTAAACAAATGAAATAGAAAAGTACTAACAAACTTACAATCCTGAAGTCAACTTGCAGTTCGAGGGGGGGATAATGTTTTTTGTGGTTTTGCATCTTAGCAACATCAGAGGTTATGTCAGGATAGGCACCAAGTTGTGACAGGGGGCACTGATGGCGATTTTATAGTGCACACCATAATACCCTGCTAATTTCAATTGCGGACACCTGGGGCCATATGCAGGAGTCAGTGTTAGCGGGGTTTGGTGTTAGAGTCTGTTACCGTTTAGAGCCTGTTACCGTTTAGCTATCACCGACGTCGGGAACTCTGTCAAGTCGTATGCAGGAGCGCGTAACACTTTCATTATACCTAAACATGAATTTATTTATAGATTTGGGAAATCCCTCTGCGTTTGTAGCCATATATTAGGCTCAAATCTATTGAATGCGATCATATTTAACAGAATTACATACACAATAAGTGAAATTTTATCAATTTAACCCTAAATTCGAAGCGTTATTAAAGCTACCGCCCCATTGGCGGCGATATTAATGGTTATATTTTCGAATCGACGAAGGTACAATCAACAAACCGCCGCCGCCGCCAGTATGGAAAGCGACGTCGATGCGGCGATTTGTTTACTTTACGTTCGTCCATTCGATTTGACAATATTAACATCACCGCCAATGCGGCGGCAGCGTTAATATTGCTTCGGATTTACGGTTAATTTAATGAAATTTCACTTATTGCGTATGTAATTCTGTTAAATATGATAGCATTGAATAGATTTGGCAACAACCTTGCGCTAACACCGCCCTTAAACGTCATATGAAACGGGGTTAGTGTCGCAGACCTTAAACGCGTGGTGTTAGGCCTATCACTGACTCGTGCATACCGACTTTTCAGCGCTAAACCAGAAATCCCCTCTAAACGCGTTTTGGCTCGCTAACACTGACTCCTGCATATGGCCCTTGGTCTTCCTCATTCCACTTCTCTTGTCCCTATCCTAGTAATGCCAAATGCCAGTCTAGGCAATGGCAAGTATCAATTTCTAAGTCGTTGATTTGAGTTGTTGATGGAAAAGTAGTAGAGCCAGAGTCTACTTGCCTTACAGCCGCATACAGTTTGTATACGAGTTATATATGTGTGTATGTATATATATTGTATATATATGTATATATATGTATAAATATTTATATATGTACATATATATATGTATATATATGTATATATATATGTGTATATATGTATATATATGTATATGTATATTTATCTATATATGTATATGAGCTTGTCTCAAAAGATGATAACTCTTTTTTTGTTTGTCCATTGTAACGATTGACAAAAAAACAGCACAGAAACAGTTACATTGAAAACACAAGGACATTTGCTTCAAATCAATATCTATATTATATTGGTATTATGAAACACTGCGAAGTCATCCAAGTAATTTACTAGCCTATCATTACCTTGCTGAAGATATATGGACTTGAAGAGAGACCCATTGAAAGCCGATTGTCTAAAAAATAAGCATTTTTACCATCTATCCTCCAGATGAACCCTTGCTTTTGCCTGTCAGAAGGGTGAATACTTAATGCCCGATATGCATCCTTTATATCTACTACAGAGATGTAGTCACCCTGAATTAGCATCTCAAGCAACGTATCAACACTTTTGTATCTAAATTTACAGCAAGTGTCCGAGACATAATTATTAACCGAACGCGTATATGGCTTACTGCAGTCTATTATAACACGATAACCCTCACCTGCGGATTTTGGGACACAAAATAAGTTATGAGAACAAATTGGCAAGATATTTGTGCGTGAGATGTAACCTTTCTTCAATTCCGCTTCCAATTTATTCACAATAAACATATGCTGGTCAATATTAGATTTAGCATTGTAAGAATTATTATAGGATGAACAAAAATCAGGATTTATTATTTTAAAACCAAATATGGAACCATGTAACACATAGTCCAAATCAGGGTCAGCGTCGCCACGAAAAAACGATTCAACAAAAACCCTACACGGCTTGAACTGCACCGGCACCTGCGCAATTCTATGCACACAACTACAGATACTTTTAAAGCATGACTCAGTGACAATTATCCTGCACTCAACTCTTGTCTTAGAATGACTGTCAACAGCAGTTAGGACATAACCACTTGAACAATTATCTACAGTTAACCAAGGTGAGTTAATAGGCACCCAATCAGGCAAAGGAAAGTCTGACCTAGTAGCAGTAGCAGAATTAGTCATGGGATTCGGAATGCACGTGACTTCTAGCAGAGCGTTGGAGGCACACTCCTCCACATTCGTAACTAGTGAATTACTTCCAACATTTTTATTTAATTGGCGACCTTCAAAATAATTATCAAAAGTATTATTTTTACTCAAGTCGTTATTAACGGAATTTTAAATTATATTTAATTCACTTTCTCCTGCACTTTCAATCCCTACGGCAACTGCTCCGTTTGTGGCTACGGCTGCCACAACGAGAGCGCCAATGTCCAAAATCACAAGTCTTTTCGTCCCGCGTACAACCTTGTTCACTGTTGTGCCCAAAACATGGTCTCTTCCCGTCACACGTGAATAACCGGCTCGACGCGTTAGAAGAACCACCAGCAGCATTAGTAGACTTCTTCGTGTCCTTAATGTTCTCAAATGCATAGTGCCGCAATGCTAAGTCACTATTTCCACTCGCAAACGCAGCAAAACCTTGTCTTTGCGCTAACTTACACCCCCCCATGTCATAAGCAACATGAGCAGTGTTATTGAAGCTGTTGAATTTAGCTTTCATACATAAATAACTTATGTGATTTATCATTGTGTGACAAGAATCAATGACATTATAACTGCTAGCATCTGCGAACCACGCACAATTAGCCTCTATTAGTTCATATGCATTTAGTTTTTTAGTTTGCTTTCTGTCAACTGTGTAATGCTTTAGAGCCCATTTACGCTGCCACCTTCTCTCAGTACTTGGGGTTTGACTGCCTGAGCTGGATGAAGATGACCTCCGCCTACGGGTGCACCGGCGTGCGTGGCCAGACCTGCACCTCCCCCTGTCTTTTGATGTGATGTCCAGCTGCTGCAGTTCCTGTTCCAGCTCCTCCTGACGCTGCAACAACACTGGCACCCGCCACTTCTTCTCCAATGTGTCAACCTTGCCCCTCAAGCCTCGTTCGTCCTCCGACCCCGTGTCTGCCACTGCACCACCTGTCGACGCACGCACCTCTTTCTTCACTTCTGTTGCCATGTCGGTTGTCTCAAGTTGTGGGTGTGCGCGTGTAGCTCTCTTCGTTGCAGACCTACTACCAGGGCATAATTCATTTACCGGAAACTTAGGTTTGTGCCCACATGGGCTGCAATAATCTGCGATAGGCTGCATAGGCATAGGCATAGGCATAGGCGTGCGGTGGCAACCCCCTTGCTGTCAGAGCCGAATCAAGAAAACAGTGGTGCGTGCGGTGTGTCAGGATTCCAAGTGAGCGCAACTTGGCCAGCAACAGGCAGCTGTACATGCAGCGCCAAAAGCTCCCATGGGTTCAAACCCTGGAACTAGAATAGTGTCAGCAATGGAAAAGTAGTACAGCCGGAGTCTGCTTGCCATACAGCCACATACAGTTTGTATACGAGTTATATATGTGTGTATGTATATATATTGTATATATATGTATATATATGTATACATATTTATATATGTACATATATATATGTATATATATGTATATATATGTATATATGTATATTTATGTATATATGTATATGAGCCTGTTTAAAAAAATGATAACTCTTTTTTTTTTTGTCCATTGTAACGATTGACAAAAAAAACAGCACAGAAATGGTTACATTGAAAACACAAGGACATTTGCTTCAAATCAATATCTATATTATATTGGGATTATGAAACACCATGTAAAAACCAAATCAGTTTATCCTGAGCAAATGCATATGCCGATAGTATGCTGATCGTTACAATGGACAAAGTTTTATCCCAGATTGCTTAGCACCTTTTGACTTTGAGACAGTCTCATATATATTTGACCTACTTTTCACAAATGCCAAGACTAATGCTTCAAGTTTGTTCCTCTGTGACGGCTGTTATATTGGGAGTAATAAACCTGTGAAACTAAAAGCAAATAAACAAACAATAACAAATGCAATCCTGGTGACGTGCAAGAAGGTAGGGTGAAGACATGCGTGGGTGGAGGACTATCTGTCTGTCGTGTTCAAGTCCTTTGAATTCACGGTTGATTGAACACGGATTTGCGTGGGCGGCTACGTGGTGGTTGTTGTGGATGTTGTGGCGGGAGTGAATCCCCATGGAATGGCCAAAGAGAGGCGGGGGCGGGAGGGGCGAGGGGGCGGGGCGGGGGCGATGCTGCGGCGTCGGCCGCGCCGGGGTCGGCGGCGGGGCGTGGTGGAGGGGCGCGAGGGAATCGAATCAGTTGTTCTCCCCTGTCACACCTCATTTCACACCTCCTGAATCACACATATAATAAGTATGTGACTAAACAATTTTAATTATTTTAATTGTATTATAACTGGTACCATTGGAAAGATATGGTTGTTTGCTCTGTTTGTTGGAGGGCTTTACACTCTCGCAATGTTTATGGCCGTCTCAATGGATTATACCACGCGACTTCAGACTTGAGTGCATGTGACCCCGTCATCGTGTGGGGTACAGACAGAAGGGGGAATGTAATCGAAGCTGACTGTTTCTAGTTACCACGCTGTTTACCACTGCTGCAACGTGCATAAGATGTGAACACAAGACGAGGCGTGGGATGTCACCGTCATGGCTACAGTTCCCGCCAGCTTCTCGAATTTAAACCTCCTTCTCCGGTTTCTCACTCGCTGACAGATCTACTTGGGTATGGAGGGTTAGTGGCTGCTTCGACAGTTGCATAGTCCGATGGTCTTGAGTTGTTTGCTTGGGTGGGGCCCTGTTCCTTTTTCACTGTTTCGCTTTCTTCTTGCTGCAGATCCCACCTTTTCCCATAGCTTCCTCCTAAACCATTGGCTACTGGACACAAACGCACTGCTACCATCAGACCGGAGTGAACCTGTACTATTTCAATGACTTGTTGTTATTGTTGTAAAGAACCCCCTGCTTCTACAACCGCCCCCACTGAAGTTTATTCTTCATCCAAAAAACGGACCGATTTATCACGGCCGTTTTATATTGCTGCAGTTCTGCAGCCTGTAACCGTCAAGGTTACGAACCACCCAAGAGTCGAGTCGATGATCTTGAGATTCTGTCATTTGCTGAGATAAATATATTAGAGTGCTTGCTATAATCTACTTTACTTTAGTTTGAAGTAATTTTCATTTTAAGGGGCTAATTTTGGAGATGTTTGAAATGCAACCATGCCAAATTAATTTAGGCAAGCATGCCAAAACTCTGATATCATATGCTTCTGCACTAACAGGTTCTATTTAATTGCCTCAGTATTCGCTTCTGTGTGAAGACAACATTAATGTTTAATAAGTTAGATATGTAGAATCAAATCTAGATCATTGTTTTGGTTATGAAAATGTGATGCTTCATCGCACTATGCCGTTTTAATGTATCCAGGTGATGTAAGCGAGGCCTGTATATGTGCTTACTGATTTGATTCCACAAGGAACGACTCAAGAAGAAAGTGCAGATACAAGAAAAGAGTTCATTTAACGGGTGTACACACATGTCTGAGCCCAGCTTAATAAGTAACACACACAAAGTCTAAACAACTATTGAGCCCATACAAACAGCTCAAACATTATACCGGTACCAAATAACAGTGAACCATATGTGTTAAAAAGTGTGAACTCAACATTGAATATATTTCAAAAGCAATACCTTAGCCTAGGACTTAGACATTTTATAAATGTTGAGAACTCCTAAAAATGGTACAGACTCTCAGGTCTTTATCAGTCCTAGCAATCACTTGAGATGGGCTAAAAGGCTATAGCCTATACAGCCTAGCGGTTGCCCTAGTGGCATCCATGTGTATATATATGAATGTATGTATACACGAAGAAGATTCGTTTGGTGGACGAAACGGAGGCGTGGTCACTGTGTTGGCTCGCTGGGAAATGCGAATGGACAGCGGGGCTCCCTCCACTCCTTATGACGTGGGGAGGCATGCAGGGTGTGAAATCACTGATGTCCGTGAGTGGTTCAGGTTTGGTGGCGCAGTCATTCCTTTTGAATCAAACACAATGCATGCATTGCGACCAATGCAAGCAGTGACGTCACGTGGCATGCGCCGGTGTCACGAAATAGAATCGCTCCATCAAAATTGTTTCCCCCGAGCGATTTATTTAGAAATAAAACTCCCCTATTGTCTCCCTTTCTCCTTCTCCCCTCCCCTCACGACCCTCCTCCCCTCACGACCCTCCTCCCCTCACGACCCTCCTCCCCTCCCCCCCTTTCCCCTCCCCCTCCTCCCGTTCCCTTCTTTCCCATCTCCCTCCTCCCCTCCCCCTCACCTCCCATCTCCCCTCACGACCCTCCTCTCCCCCTTCCCCTCCCCCTCCCCCCGTTCCCTCCTTTCCCATCTCCGTCCTCCCCTCCCCCTCCTCCCTTCTACCCTCACCTCCCTCACCCCTCCTCATCCCCCCTCCAGCCTTCCACCTTATCCCCCTTCGTGTCCCCATCTCTCCCCCTTCCCTAGAAACCACCAGCCTCATGCCCCTCTCCTTCCACCTCCACCCGACTCCTCCACGTTCCTCTATTTCATTTTAAAATAAAACTGCCGGGTTTTTTATATGCATATATATATATATATATATATATATATATATATATATATTTGTATATATATATGTGTGGTGACGTATAACGCATTATAGAAGTATAAATGCAAGGGGAACATGTACTGCTATATATATTCCTCCTTTGGCGCGTTGGTGGAGTGCCCTCCCCCCACCCCACCTCTACGTCCAGCTGTCCGGAAAATAACTGGTGGCTGGGCACCCCTCGCGCCACTCACACTGGCATGTTGTGAGTCAAAAAGATTTTATTTCAAGGGAGGTGGGTATTTCGAATTTATAGATTCGCCTATAGACCTATTTCATATGACGTCAGCATGCGTATCTAGGTCAGTGTACGCCCCTTTTGGCTGCAGGACGACACTGTCACACTGCAAACTCAATGGCTATGAGCAATCTTCATACAGAAAAAGTGAAATATCTCTAAAACCTCACCATCTAGAAACAAACCACCTGGTACACATATAGAAAACATATTCACCGAACAGATTATATTAAATTCATACGGTTAGGGTTGTGCATTTCTATTAATTTTGAATAAAATAGACGTTTTGCACTGCGCGTATCGGCAAACTCAATGCATTGTCAATGGTTGTTAGCAATCTTCCTACAGAAAAAGTGAAATATCTTTAAAACCACATCATCTAGAAACAAGCCGCCTGGTACAAATATAGAAAACATATTCAACGAATAGATTATATTAAATTCATATGGGTAAGGTTCTACATTTCTATTAATTTTGAATAAAATAGACGTTTTGCACTGCGTGTACCGGCAAACTCAATGCATTGTCAATGGCCGTGAGCAATCTTGAATTATCTTCATGGAGAAAAAGTAAAATATCTCTAAAACCACACCATCTAGAAACAAACCTCCTGGTACACATAAAGAAAAAATATTCAATGAATAGATTATATTAAATTTATATGGGTAGGGTTGTGCATTTCAATTAATTTTGAATAAAATAGACGTTTTGCACTGCGCATACCGGCAAACTCAATGCATTGTCAATGGTCGTGAGCAATCTTCATACAGAAAAAGTGAAATGTCTCTAAAACCACACCACCTAGAAACAAACCGTCTGGTACACATATAGAAAACATATTCAATGAATAGATTATATTGAATTTATCTGGTTAGGGTTATGCATTTCTATTAATTTTGAATAAAATAAACGTTTTGCACTGCACATACTGGCAAACTCAATGGCAGCGTGCCTTCGTTCTGCAGCCAAGCTGCGCGCGCATACACAATGTTTATCAACATTGAAATAGGTCTATGGGAGGGGAGATACATTTTGAGGGGACGATTCTATTTCGTGACACCATACATATACATACCTTCATACATACATACATCCTTACTAATTGACCTACTTCCTCCCTCTCCACGCTCCAGATGAGTCTCCGGTGGTGTGTCCTGTGCGTCGTGTCGGTCCTGTGCCTCCTCCAGCAGTTTCAGCCCATCTCGGGTCAGCTGACACAGAGTCTCGGGTGGGGAAGCGCTGGCTCACCGGGCAAGCGCGCCACGCCCAACAGTGTGCTGCGGGCCTGCACCACCCAGGCCGACATGATGGAGGACCTCATGATTCTGATCCAGGTTGGCCGGTTTACGTTTTCTTTTTTCGATACAGTAGTTGATTAAAGCTGCATAGACCGATGAAAACATCAAATGTTCAAAACCAAAACAATTATCTAGATTTTATTGTGTTTATCTAACTTAGATACTGGTGTACTTAATAAACATTTGTCGCTACATGGAAGGGAATACTGAGGCAATTTGGTGGAATCTGTTACTATAGAAGCCTGTAGTATTCGAGTTGTGGTGTGCTTGCCAAAATTAATTTTGTATGTATGAAGTTCAAATATTTCAAAAGATAGCCATTTAAAATAAAAGTTACTTCAAACTAAAGTCAGGGAGGTTATAATGATCAACCTACTATATTTATCTCAGAAAATGAAAAGAAACTAAAAACCATCGGACTATGCAACTTTAAGTGGGGGGACATTTCTATCGCGAACAATTGGACCTTTTTCTACAGAGTATGCTGCACACTGATCTTTGTTATCCACATTAGTTCTAGCCACTGCCATCAGAGGGCAGGGTGGTGGTGGAAATCCTCTTCATTGGACCTTTTCTACAGAGCATGGGGCTACATTATGTCTAGCCATTGCCATCAGAGGGCAGGGTGGTGGTGGAAATCCTTTTAATTGCACCTTTCCTACAAAGTATTCTGCACAGTCAGCTTTGCTACCCACAACATTAGTTCTAGCCGCTGCCACCAGGAGGCGAGTTGGTGTTTGAAATCCTCTTTATTGAACCTTTTTTTTACAGAGTATGCTGCACACTGAGCTACTACCCATAACATTATTTCTAGCCGCTGCCATCAGAGGGTAAGGTGGTTGAAATCATCTATTTATCTATCTATCTATAAAACCTATACTGGAGAGTACGCTGCACACGGAGGGGCCACCCAGAACATTAATTCTTACCACTGCCGCCAGAGGGCAAGTTTGGGGGAGGAAACAAGACTATTATGTGTGTCTTCTAGAAATGACACACGAGGTCCTGATCGTGAGACGCCGCAGTGATATTGTTGGTAGTTGGCAGTGCTGAGAGATCTGCGCAGTGGTTCCTATTAATATCGGGCCGCTAACACGTGGGGGGGGGGGGGCATGAATGATCGGCGAATAATGGCCGGTGATTGTACGATTTAAATGGTGGGCGTGTCCTTATCTGTGCCTCGATGAAGGCATGTGGGTGCGGGGGGGGGGGGGGCATTTGCCCATATTATGGAGTATTGTTTGTTTTTGGGGGGAGTTTTCAGTCGCGATGGCGCGCTGAACGCTGCAAATCTGCAGCACTGTATAGGCACCACTGAAAACGGTCCGATGTGGTAGGTTAGGACTTTGCTCATATTTGGGAATAAGGTAGGACCTTGCCCATATTTGGGAACAGGGTAGGTGTTTGCCCATATTAGGGAGTAGGTTAGGACTTTGTCCTTAATAGAGAACAGGGTAAGACCTTCTCCTTATTAGGGAGTAAAGTCGGACTTTGACCATATTAGGGAGTAGGGTAGGATTTCCCCGATATTAGGGAGCAGAGTAGGACTTTCCCGATATTAGGGAGCAGGGTAGGACTTTGTCCAAATTAGGGAGTAGGGTAGGACATTGTCCATATTAGGGAGTAGGGTAGGACTTTGTCCATATTAGGGAACAGGGTAGAACTTTCCCGATATTAGGTACTAGGGTAGGGCTTTGCCCATATTAGGGAGTAGGGTATATTATGTGTTAACTTATTGTTTTGTTTTCTTGATCTAAGAATAACTATATATAGTAATAGTAATAGTAATAACATTGCAAAAATATATATTTACCAATGTAACATATTCCAATGAATAAAGGATTATTTATTGAATATATGTGAATTAGCTGTTCTGATCTGCTCTCAAATGCATGGAGGGTGGAGAAAATTAGCTGACTTTTTTTTACTAGGCTGGTGAAGTGAATAAACCTATAAAAAGAGTGCTATATCGAATCAGCGCTAAACCGGGGTGTACCTGTATGTAACACTAAGCATAAAAAGTAAAGATTGTTTTATTTAACAACGCCTCCAGAGCACACCAATTTTTATCATCGGCTATTGGACATGACACATTTCTTTGGAGGAAACCCTCTGCCACCACGTAGGCGACTCTTTCCGATAAGCAGCAAGGGGTCTTTTATATGCACTTTCCCACAGATAGGACAGCACGTACCACCCCTTTGATGAACCAGTTAGGGACCACTGGTTGTAACAACAAGCGGGGTAGGTCTATACTTGTATGTACATATATAATATGTTAATTTATTATTTTGTTTCTCTACAACAGCGTGAGGCAGCCCGTCAACGCATGTGCCGTGAACGCAGGAAGTAAGCCTCAACACCATGCCTCGCCTCGATCTCAGGATCTACACCCTGTGGTAAGTGATCACGTGACCCCCCCCCCCACCCCCACCCCCACCCCCCAACGATTCCCCATCTTCCTGAAAGAGGGAAATGGTACTAATATAATTGAAAGACACCTATTTAGGCTTAGGTCTTTAGTTAGATCAAAAAGAGTCACCCCTATCCAGAGTAGGGGAAATGACACCGCATTGTTGGTGTCCTTCCACCTCTCAAGCGATTAGGAAAAGTTGTGATTCATACGAATGGTAGAAAGAGGGGGATATTTTATCCCGCCCTGTCATGTGACCACGCTGTGATTCACCATAACAGGGTTGGCATCGGCCAGCGCCTTACTGTTAACTCAGTCAACCATGGACTAACACCCGAAACATTATACATGTACCTCGATGTGCCGCCCGAACACCCATTCCGCTCACTTTCACTGAGCTAGAGGGCACCACCAGGTCACTCTGCCATTCACTGCCCCTATCTTGGTTCCCCGCCCCAGTCGCATAGACTTTAAGCGGCTGTCACACATCACCGGATTGGAGGAAATGGAAAGAAACCGAACAAAGTCCATTGATAGTCCGGTTTGTGTCCATACAAGTTTTGAACATGCACAAAACTTGGAACGGATGCCACGGATTGACGTCTATGGTTCTTGTCCGGTTTGAGTTTGTTTCGTCCATTGGCTATCCGTTCATGTCCATTTCATGTCTGTTTTATGTCCGTTTTATGTCCGTTTCATGTCCATTCATCCAGCGGCCTTTGACCCGATATCGCAACATTTTGACACATTTTAATACATTTTGATACTTATCACACCCGAACACCACCGGACTAGACAATTCTGTCCGTTGCTCAATCCGGTGATGTGTGACGGCCGCTTTAAGCTGAGATTCCTTCTTCGCGGTATGCGGTATGCGGCATGCAGCATGTGGTATGTTTATGCGAATGGGAAGATTCCTTCTATGCGGTATGCGGCATGCGGCATGTGGCACACGACTGGCTATATTTAAAAAATATAAATAAACAAGTATACTCCATACTGCACTGTATATGGCCTAATATGGCATGTATATCTATGTAACTCTTGGGACGTCACATGGAGGTTCTTACCTTTATAATTACCAAATTATAGATAAGTATTCATATTTTTGTGGCTCTGGTAGCATTTTTACCAACCCGAACCCCCACCACCACCACTACCATATGTTTCCCCTCAGCACCCTTGTGCGTGACCGTTCCGTAATGCTCAGTCGCCTCTCCTAGTGTTAAACTAATGGACACATCAGACTCAGGTTTCTATTCGCACCCCACTTGTCGCATGCCACATGCCGCACCGATCGCTACATGGACCGATCGGAAAAACGCATTCGCATTCGCATTCGCATACCGCGTGTAAGGAATGTAGCCCATAGGCTTCAAGGCGTTTCGATTTTTTGTCACATTCGCATTCGCATACCACATGCCGCATGCCGCATGCCGCGTGTAAGGAATCTCAGCTTAAGCCGTCACAGCATTAAGCATATAACATATACCAATCCCGGCATATAATCCCGGGTCGATATTTACATTCCCTAAACATACATGATTCAAATAAAATTCTCAAAGTTATTGCACAATATAATCGTAAATTGATGGCTTATGGGCTTGACGCCTTGACGGCTTTGCCACTGAGTAACGCACATGCAGAGGAATACCTACACTGGTCCCGATGACGTAATGATTTGGGCTAAGCCTACCACTGCCCCCTGGTATATATACCTATTTCGTATGACATCAGTATAGGTATTTAGGTCAGTGCACGCACTGTTTGGCTGCAGGACGACACACAGTCACACAGCAAATCCAATGGCAATGAGCAATCTTCATACAGAAAAAGTGAAATCTCTCTAAAACTACTCCTGACCTAAAAACATACAAAAAATATCTGTGCAAAATAAGGCTAGGAAACCCCCACTAAGCTGCACTGCAAAGGGGCATGTGATATGTCACGGCCCACCAGCGGGACACCGAATGGAAGGTAACCATGCCAAAAGTAGCCAGATAGCACACCACACAGCTATGTACAAGCCTATGATATGTAAATAGGAGTAGGCTAGTCTAGTAGTAAGAGTAGAAAAAATAAAACACATATATGCCAAGAAAATCCAAAAAAAACTAACCTAGGCTACTAACCATAACACCCAACTATCTATCTGCTACTGAAATGCAGACAATCAAATACCTTATCAGCAGCTACTGTATGATAAGATAACACCAACACTACAGCTGGCCAGCATTGAAAACAAGCCTGAATACCCAGGCGTATATGCTATGGACAGTATAAATACAGCCTCAATAAAAAAAAAAGTTTAAAAACCTAGAAACAAACCGCTTAGAACACATATAGAAAACATATTCAACGAACAGACTATATTAAATTCATAAGGTTAGGTTCTGCATTTCTATTAAATGGAATAAAATAGACGTTTTGCACTGCGCATACCGGCAAACTCAATGGCAGTGTGCATTCATTCTGCAGCCAAGCCAGGGGTCTATATGGAGTGGTCTCTGAAACCAGATACGCTAAACCAGAAAGGAACACTGCACCAAGGAACACTGCAGAAAGGAACATTGCATATCACTGTAAATGCCACACGCATCCATATATAGGCTTTACCTTATATAGCACACCCAGTCCTAATTGGTCCTATTCATTTCCAACAGGAGGCCAGAGTGTAGCGTTCTATTCCTGCTTCCGTCTTCTCGTCACGCATGCCCGGCTAGGGAAGGAACCGGAAACGCCGCCATCACCACCATGTCGCCATAGTTACCACACTAACCATCACAAAGCGGTCAGCTCTGTACATAACCTGTTGTGAATCTGTATTAGCCAATAAACATACGTTTCTTTACAAGCATGATCTTTGCAAACACACGTTTTCTTTCTGGTTGTTTTATAATGAATGGAACTAATTAAACATATGTAATAGCATATACATGAACATGCCAATTAAAGGTCTGGTCACATGATTGTATCATGTATTGCTTACAGTATCAGCATACCTTAATGAAAGGTGACACTTAGAATGGGCTATTTGAGCTCGAACCTACTAGAGCTGTGTTTACACGGGCGAGTTAAGCCGCCTCAAATAATTTGCCTTGTCTAGTTCGGCTCACATTCGCGGTGTGGACGCGACTCTGAGGAGGATTAGGGCTGATTCGATTCATATTATTCACTTTATGTAGACCATGTCGCGAGGTAGGTTATATAAAGCGAACTAGCTTAAGCACGTCACACGCATGCGCAGTCGAGACCTGAGTTTGTTGATTTTCCGGTCGAACAAAAGCGCATATTATAGAATTTAGTCTATGAAACCGCTAGCTGCGCGCAGATATTTTTTTCATCATTTATTTTTAGGTTTTCACTACCCACCAGAAGTTTTGATCGTTCCAAAACAATATGATTCAGTCCATACATATCTAGGTCGAACCCACACTCTCTCGTGGCAACGTCGACTAACCGAAACTGGCGCTGGTTAGTATGGAGTTGCTCATGCGCAGATATCAATTTCCGGCTAAAAGTACTGCATGTGTAGACACGACACTAATTCACTTAATTTATTTTGCTTTGTCTAAGTCGGCTTACAATTGCCCGTGTAAACACAGCTTAGGTCTGCTTTGGCGACATTAGACTCTGAGTACCCCATGGCTATTATTATTATTATTACTTCAGTGATGTCACACGAATGAGAATATTCAAAACCATCGGATTATGCAACTTTAATAAATAGAATAGATCACACAATTCTAATCGTTTGTATCATGCACTTACAACAATCACACAGAGGCCTGACTGAAGCCGGTGTTTATAATTATAAATGTACCTCCAGTTATTCTCAACAAACCAATAATGGGAGACAATAATCAATATAAAATCGAACAGTTCTGTGATATTGCTTCTGAGTTATGTTTTACTATTCTGTGCATTAAAGTTGCATAATCCGATGAAACCATAAAGGTTTCTAAACCAAAGCACTTATTTATATTTGATTTGACATATCCAACTTAGATGCTGCTGTACTTATTAATCATGTATTGCTGCATAGAAGGAACACTAAGTCAATTTAATAGAGGCTGTAATTCATACAAGCCTATAATCTCCAGCATATATGTGTGCATAACAAAATTATTTGATACGTTTCCACTTCAAATATCTCCAAAGTTCACCATTTTTAATCAAAGTTACTCTAATTGAAAGACACAAGACCAACGTACTATATATTGGACTTTATTACTGTAGTTTCTTAATGTTACATATTAGAGTTTTAGAGATGAATTTGTCTTTGAGATATTTCGAGCCTTACACTACAGAACTTGACCCAATAGAATTCTTACAGCTTGGGTGGGTGGGATGGTAAACAAAGGACCTCGTAGTCTAGGTGTTGAAGGAGCTGCAGCCGAGGTCGAAGTGAGCTGAAAGGCGGGCTACTCGGTTAAAGTTAAGTTATGACGCTAGGAGGTGTGCAGTTTGAGAAGGCAGCCGAAGTAGTCTATTAATAGAATAATGCTTCTTTGTATCGAAGGGGGCGAGGTGTCGTTTGTGCATATTCAATTATCCATGTTCTCATAACATGTACAATTGAAAGACACAAGACCGATGTATTATATATTGGACTTTATTACCATAGTTTCTTAATGTTACATATCAGAGTTCAAGAGATGAATTTGTCTTTGAGATATTTCGAGGCTTACAGAACTTGACCAAAATCTTTAGCTAAAGTTCTGGTAGCCAAGGATATAGAGTCTCGATGAATATATGTGTGTACCACGTCAGAGGTCCAGTGACCAAGTTCTTTGATATCATCCAGTGAGGAGCCCAATAGAGCACAGGCTTGGGCCCCACCACGGAGGAGACTTTGTAGAGTGATGGCACCTGGTGCCGGGTGGCCCTCCATGGCTAGAGCAAGCCTCAGGGTGTCGAGTAGAGCCCTCAGACGGGTGGTAGGGCATCGGTTGTGATGAAAGCTGGGCCATCGGTGTATGGTTGTTTCCTGGACACATAATGAGTCCAGGCCCGGACAGGACAGTAGATGCATCCCGGGATGACAGGCACACTGATGTTCCTTGGGGCAGCCGAGCTGAGCAGGGTCTTAGAGGACCTGACCCATACGTTGAGGCTCGCCTCGGTCAGAGTTATGCACGCACACGTAAGACATGACCCGGGTCAGTAGCGGCTGCAGAGAGTAGTAGGTTGCTTTGGCGTAACAGCGTGAAATAACCCAGGAGGAGAGCCACAGTCAGAACTGGCCCATTGTCGCCTGCAGTGGTGAAGAAGCACACTACCTTCCTGATGTCTGTTGGGCGGAGAGGCGGGGCCCGCTCTGGTACGTGATCAGAGTCCCCTGGTACTCTGCGCTTGAGGACGCAAACCAGGTAAGTGTCAAGGGCGGAGGTGGAGGCTCCCATTGTCTGTACTCACGTCCGGCTGCCACTCAGATAGTTCAGCATGGTTCCCAGTGTTCCGGTGTCATGTAGATGCATGAGATATGACATCATCTCGTATTGCATCGGTTGTATGGGTTTAGATGTGTGATTGTTCATGGAAGCGATGTATTCGTAAACGTGGGCCATTTTGTTTCTCCATGTGCCCGGGGACAAGCCGGCCGCTACCAGGTTGAGGAGTCGGTCGTGATGGTGTTGCAAGTAACCTATGTAGAGAGGCAAAGTGTTAGTTCGATTCATAGGTTACTTAGAGGGTCCTGATATGACCTTAGATGTTGCTAGGACGTAAAACAACAACAAACAAACAAACAAACTTAGAGGGTCGGCGTGAGGACATCATCATGGCAGACCAAGATCGGCGTGAGCCCAAGTTCAGTTATCATCTTGTTTGCAAGCTTCTCGGCAGTGGGGTCAAAGCTCATGCAGCTCTGAGGGCCGCCAGGATTCGGGACATGAACCTCTTCGCTGGTCATATACATTTTGTGATGTACTGCAGCCTCCCAACGAGTCGCTGAAGTTCACGTCGGGAAGCGAGCTTCTTTTCTTTCCAGACGCGGCACTCGGCGATGACGTGTTGTAGTTTTTCTTCTGGAATTGTTATTGTCATGTCCTCGGTGGACACAGTGAAGCCCAGCCACTCGACTTCGGTGGAGGGTGGAAAACACTTATGGGGCGAGAGGTCCAGGCCTAGATGTTTGGCAAGGCGAAGTAAGGAATTTAACTTGTTCTTATCAGGCCTGGTGACGAGTGCACAAACATCACGCTGCACATTTATGATGGCGTATACGTCTTTTCAGCTTGTGGGGAGGCGGCCGTTTGCGATTATCGCGAATACAGTTTCTGACTACTGGCGGCAAGTGTACCAGTCCCAATTGGACGCCATGGTTGCGAGCTGGTGCATGTCTTCGCTCACTTGCACCAACCATCCCACTGGTAGCTTCTTGTCTTTGGACATACGACACAACGCAGCAAAATACTCGGGCCATGTTGTTTCCTCCAACCTGACCCTCTCATTACGGTTACCACAGATGACATACTTATTAGGCGCTAAAATGTTGTTACCTCTGCGCTTTCCCAATGCCGATCCTGCCAGCACCAGCAGCTTGTTGACGGCATCAATCTGCTCAGAGTCGTTGACGTTGGAGGGAGAGGTGGGACTGTATGTGGCTTGGTAACACCTGTCATTATGTTCTTGGTCATGGTACCGGTCTTGTTTGCGAAAGCTCAACTCGCCGTGCGACCAGGGCCATTTGCTTTCGTAGCGTTGTTCGTCATAGTACCTCGAAGGTTGGTGGGGTGATGGGGAGTGAGTGCCCGTGAGTGCACGGGACTGACATCTGCTCCTACCGTTCGGTATGTTGTCAGCTGAGATGTCAGCACATGGCATGGCAAAGGGTGGAGTCGGAGACCGTGATCTCTGGCGCTTGTTTGTCCTCCTTTGCATTTCGTTGATGCAAGCATCGAATCCGTCCGACATCTCAGTGATCTGTTTCTGTATGCCCACGAGAGCGACTGCCAGGGAGGCTTGTGCGTCCTCTAGAATGAGTTTAAACATGGGCGACAGCAGCTGTGTCGATGACTGACCTCGGCATTCCACAGGCTTTATTCTGTTTGACTGGAGTTGCGTGTTGAGTTGGAGTAGTCTCTCCGTTGTGTTTAGTGCGGGTGGATTTTGATGGCAGCATGGTGCGCTATGTTGTAGTAAACAAAGGATCCCGTAGTGTAGGTGTTGAAGGAGACGCAACCGAGGTCGAAGTGAGCTGAAAGGCGGGCTAGTCCATTAAAGTTGCAAGGTCCGATGGCTTTGAGTTTCTGTCATTTTCTGAGATAAATACATTAAATTGATCATTATGGCATTCTCTGTGGCGGAGTGTTTAGAGTGTCTGACTTTTTTCTAGGTCAGACTCCTAATCTGAGGGTCGCCGGTTCGATTCCCCGTGCCCCCAGCTCTGCCAATTTGGATTTCCACCGCTGTGTATAACTTACAGCGTCATCAAAGGCTGGTTGCTCTCATACCATGTCTATGTGGTGTGGGAGGTTAAAAATCCCTTGGGTCGGTAAAAGTGTAGGCTCGGGCTTTCTATCGACCAGCAGTGGAATGAGGAAGACTAGTCGCCTATGACTGAAATTTCCCCTGCTTAAACAACTAATGGACCCAAAAAAAACAAAAAAACTGGGAGACTCGTGGAGGGCGGGAGCCTCTACCTTCCAGTATAGGTCCAAAGGACCTACCCACTGCCCTGCAGTAGGCGAGTTTAGTAGGAGAATCAAATAGTGTCACATGATTTGCTCGTCGGATTGAGCAACGGACAGAATTGTCTAGTCCGGTGGTGTTCGGGCATGATAAATATCAAAATGTATTAAAATGTGTCAAAATGTTGCAATACCGGGTCAAAGGCCGCCAGACGAACGGACCCGAAACGGGCATGAACGGATAGGCAACGGACGAAACAAACTCAAACCGGATAAGAACCGTAGACGTCAATCCGGCAGCATCTGTTCCAAGTTTTGTGCAAAACTTGTAATGGATCGGGCCGGATATCAACGGATATCAACAGATATGCAACGAATATGCAACAGACACAAACCGGACTTTGCCGGATATCAATGGACTTTGTTTGGTTTCTTTCCATTTCCTCAATCCGGCGAGGTGTGACAGGGGCTTTAGGCCAACTGGCAGAAGCGGCTACTATAAATACCCTGTGGTGAATGTTTTCTAACTGACCTTGTTAACCTGGCTGATACCCTTGGTGGTCAGGCACAGTAGTATGTGAGTGGCTCCTTGAGTCCTTCCCAGGGGAGCTTGGGGCCTACTTGCAATGCTGATCGGTCTGCGGCTACTTCTCTTGGTGAGATATGAGTATGTTCTAATTAGATTATATGCTCGTGTGTCTGGGGTATGCGGTGCTATTTATCATACATGTGACATTATTCGAGAAAATGGTCATTTTCTTCTCACTTGCTTTCAGCACAGATTATCGGCTTTTTCTGTGATGCATCAGGAATGAGCATCCACTGTGGAAAGGGTATTCCTGGTGAATTCCATCACTGAACCATTTTCTGGTGGTAGTTGCATGAACTAATGACGTGGACAATAGTTCACTGTGCATTAGTAAACTAGTCCCTATGCTATTTTATTAATGCTGAGTGTCACTGTCGGACTTGGTAGAGACAAATATAAATTGTGTAAGTCATTGGTTTAATTTGCTTGAGCATAGTCTGATGAAAGCATCAAAGTTTCTAAATCAAAACCCTCATCTAGATTACCTCATGTGGTGGCCAAATCGGTAAGAGCGTAGGTGTCCTGTGAGGAAAGTCCGGAGTTTGAATCCCGGCCATGTCAAAGCAATGACTTACTAAATTGATAGGCCTACTTGTCACCTCCCAACGGGGCGCTCGGCATTACTATGATAGGGCAAGGAACAGTTAGCTCTGTATCAGGAAAATGTGACTAAGTGGGATATCAGGTCATGGTCCTGGCAGCCTGCGTGGTCTCCCAGTGTAATATATGTGTAGTAGATATCCAGGCACGCGAGGAGAACACAGGATTATGCAAAGTGATCACGTGATAGGCGCGTGGGAGCCAGCTGCCTTAGTGCCCTGGACGGCGAATAAAGTCACTCGTTAACCACAAGTCAAAGTGTTCAGACGTCATACTTTCACATCCAGTAGGGCAGCACTAGAAAGGTTGCCACGAGCGCGCACTGTCACAAGTCATATGACCTTAGATATGACCTTAGATATTGTCAGGATGTTAAACCCTAAACAAACAAACAAACAAACTACTAATATTGACATAGTTAGTGTTGATTGTTGCTTCTATGGCTGTGTAGATCTATATTTAACTTACTTGACTGCCTTGTTCACTTGTGTTATAGCATTATGCAGCAGCTACTGTGTGGTAAGATAACACCAACACTACAGCTGGCCAGCATTGAAAACAAGCCTGGGTACCCGGGCTTAAGTTATATGCTATGGACATTATAAATACAGCCTCAATGAAAATTTAAAAAAATTAAATGCATGACCAACAACAAAAAGGGTGTGTCTTATTTAATGACGCCTCTAAAGCATACTTATTTTGATCAATGGCTATTGGATGTCAAACATATGGTCATTCTGACATATTTCTTTGGAGGAAACCTGCTGCCGCCACATAGGCTACTCTTTCCGATAAGATTGTATATGCACTTTCCCACAGACAGGACAGCACATAACACAGCCTTTGATAAACCAGTTGTGGAACACTGGTTGGAACGGAAAATAGCCCAAACTGCAAATGGGTCCACTGAGCAGGATCCATCGGATGACCCAAACCTACACAGGTGGACACACTACCGCCTGAGCTATGTCCCGCTCCTTATGCATGACCAACGTAGGCCTACAGTTGCCTTGACTTTGTAGGTGTAATCATGGAGCGTACGCGTATATATTGGGTATTGTACAGTGTCTCTCGTGCTCCCCTCCTGCTAGCTCCCCCCACACCCACACTCACATCCATAACCACACCCACACCCACTCACTGTTACTCCCACAGCCCCGTTCCGAGGACGGGCGGTGGATATTTTAGCTATCCCTCACAATCAAAAGATTGGTTGGTTGTTGGGAGTTGGGAGTTTTATGTTCTGGCAGCATCTAATGTCATATCAGGACAATCAAAAGAAAGTGTCATTGCAGCTGCCAGTCTCGAGCACTCAACACGAGGTGTCGCCACATTAAAAGGGTGTCAAATCTAACTACTTCGCTACACTATAGGTGACGCGTCGATTGTCACGTGTTTGGTACACCGTCTTCGTAATAAATTATTACCCCGATAGTCTCTGAGGAAGGGCTGCCATATTTGTACACCGGCAGCAGTTTGTTGATGTTTCCCAGCCCTATCCTTCTCTGTAGTTCACTTTGAACATGTAAGCCTAGGCCTATGGTTGCTTGTAACCAAACTTGATTTACTTTTTTTTTAACATTTAGCATTTTGTTTGTATTAAAGTTGCATAGTCCGATGATTTTGAGTTTCTGTTATTTCCTGAGATAAAGATATTAGGTTGATCATTATAATCTACCTTAAATTAGATTGAAGTAACTTTTATTTTAAATGGGTAACTTTTTAGATATTTGAAGTGCAAATGTGGGAAATTAATTTTGTCAAACTTGCCAAAACTCTAACACCATAGGCTTCTGCAGTAACAGGTTCTGTTAAATTGACTAAGTATTCCCTTATATGTGATGACAAATGTTCAATAAGTGCACAAGTATCTAAGTTAGATATGCAGAATCAAATCTAGATCATTGTTTTCATTTTGAAAATTTGATATTTTGATCGGACCATGCAGCTTTAACTTACAGATCCTCTTCTGGCTGATCTGGGCCCTATTGTGCCTCTAACGCCAGCTCATTATGGCAAAAAGGACCATGCTTTAATTCCAGTTGAACAACAAGTTTTAGCTATAGTTTTATGTAACGATGTTCGTGCTTCTTTGTACGTGTGTTTTTGGAGTTATTGAATAATGTCTTTTGTCAGCACCTGAGTAGAACTGTTTCAAGCATAAATAAAATTGTCCCTTATAGTTATAATACTAAACTGCATAGAATTACAGCTGGATAATAACAAACTTATGCACAAAGAAATTATGCATTACGTGGTTTTGTGAAAATGTTATATAAGAGAGAGTAAATATGCACTACATGCCTACAGATTGATTAGTTAGATTATTGGATGTAAATAAATACAAGACATGATGTGGTATGGAGTGCATACATTTTCGGTTGAATAAAACTTACAGTGTTTGCTTCTAGGCAGTGAAGTTGTCAGATATGATGGCTACAAAGGATGGCTAAGTAGAGAAGAATAGACGATATTACTTAATATGAATAAGCAATGCTTAAGACCGACCCCCACCAAATGTTCAGAGAATTATTTATTTACTTATTTATTTATCAACACGAGTAGCCTATATTATTAACCAATCACTGTCATCCACCCAGTTTGCTGCGCAGCAAAGTTCAACGACGTTTCCGTTTCCGGTTGCTGGATTTATTATTATTCAACACTAGTATACAAATGGCACCCCCATATAGGGCTGTTTCCATTTTCGGTTGCTGGATTTAGGTGAATTCATTTTCCACCTCTATGAGTATGGGTATTGTCTATGTGTATATGTACACGTGTTAGTCCTTAGCCTCCCTCCCCGTTTGGGGGTCGGGGCGGGGGGGGGGGGGGGTCGGTATTAGTGTGTTGTAATATATTAGTGTGTTGTAATCTTTTCCCCTCACTACAACTTGTAGTGAGGGGAAATATATTAATTACATTGTATTACAATGTTGGTGCCCCTCGTGATATAACCTCAGGTGTTGCTATGAGGTAAAACCCCAACAAACAAACAAAAGAAACTTGACTTTCAAAATAATATAACTAAATCTTTAAAAACTCCTAGAGCTACTCCTATCCTCATTTCCATAAAGCTGCACAAGTAAAAAGTGTGGTGAGTGGGTATAAACATCTCGACTCTTGTAGGCCTACTACTGGTGCTATTACATGTACTACTAGTACTAGGCACAGTTTCCAGGTCGATAAAGGAGAGGAGGGCTGGTATCCAGACTTGCAAGTTGCCTAACAAAATAAATAACACGGCAGTGGGAAGTAACATGTAATGGAGATAGAGGTGGCGGTGCTCGTGGGGCTGTGTGTGTGTGGGGGGGAGGGGGGGGGGGGGGGGGCTCTGGCGGAGGCCCTGTGCCTCCTACTCCCTCCCCCCCCTCCCTTCCCCGCCCTTACTCCCGACCCCCTCCACCACCCATCCGACCCCCGACCCCCCCCCCCCACACACACACACCCACCCACACATATACCTGCTCATACCCACGCCGCACAGCACTATCCTTCCGGAAACACTGCCCCCCAACTCTCCCCTTTGCAAATCGCACTATCGTAAGTATGGGTCCCGAGTCCAGAATACAAAGCAGTGTGCCGTGAGTCTTTGCCACCGACTCACGGCCCCTGTCGGAACGCAGGCTGAACTACCCACGACAACATGGCCGCATCGCCGCCATCCCCATCTAACCTATTCTGCGCCTGCCGTCTCGAGGGTTTCATGTTGACTCCTCACACCGAACTGTTTGTAATTTCACGGTTGCAGACTGGGTGCTGAGTTGTACGGCAACATATCCTAGGACATGATGAAGGTTGGTGTTTTGAGATTGATGGAAAACAAAGTTATTTTAACCGAGAGCTCTTGACTTGAGAAGTTGAGTTGCGATACACGTTGCCTCCTCCTCCTCCTCATACTCCCCCCCCCCCCCATTTGCACCCTCGGGACCCTGCCCTATGACTCACTCTTGTTTTATTGTAACGCTGTTGAATACCTGCCTACCTACCTCGTTGAATACTCTTCAGTCTACTTACAACCACAGACTAGTTTTCTACTGCCACACCTGTGTGGTGAAAGCCGTGTTCACACGGGCGATGTAAATCGATTCGTAGAAAGCGACTTGTATAGTTCGCCTCACATTTCTCGTGTGAACGGGTGTCTGAGGCGGATTAAAGCTGATTCGATTCCTGTGATCTAGATAATGTAAACCACCTCGCGAGGTAGTTTACGTGAGGCGATTTCTGTGATTCGATTTATTTTGCCCGTGTGAACGCACTGAGGCGGATTAAGCACCTCACACGCATGTGCAGTCGAGACCTGTTTGTTGACTTTCCAGTCGATCAAAAGCGCATATTATATAATTTAATAAATGAAACCGCTATCTATGCACAGATATTTTTTTCATCATTTATTTTTAAGGTTTCACTGCCCAGCAGAAGTTTTGACCGTTCCAAACCAATACGATTCATTAAATAGATATCTAGGTCAAACCCACACTCTCTCGGCCGACGTTGACGAACCCAAAATGGCGCTGGTTAGTCTGGACTTGCTCATGCGCAGATATCCACTTCCGCCTTAAACCGATTCCCACAGTGCCCATGTGAACGGGCGCCTAATTCGACTCCTTTAGTTCGCCTTGTCTAGTTCGCTTCACATTTTGCCCGTGTGAACACGGCTGTAGTCTGAGCATCAGATCCTTGTTTCACTACCTAAATTTGATCGAGTAATAACCACTATGTCAGTATGTGCTTAGCCTTAGCCCTTAGGCCGATATTTAGGAAGCTTCCACAAATATTGCTCGATTTCGATGTTATAAACTTTTATTATTTCCCAAAACAATCTATTGTTTGGCACTTAAAGTTTCATGGTCCGATGGCGTTTGAATTTTTGTTTTATTTTTTAGAAAAATATATCAAATTGATCGTTATAAATTACTAATCATTAGTCCTGAGTAATTTTGATGAAAAATGGCTAATTCTGAAACAATTTGAGCTGAAAGATCCCACAATTCTTTTGACAAGCTTTTCCAATTTCAATTTAATCTAACAACATAGACTTTAATACCATCAATTGTTCTGAGATACACAAACTTTTCACGTGGGAGGGGGTAGGCCCTGAGTGTGGTTATACCCAGCCCTGCCAGTAACACAATGTCTATTTACATCCCACTCACGCACCACCAGCACCTACATATATATACATACATGCGCTTGGTCACATAGTCCTGTTTAGTAATAGAACATTTGCATTCCCCCCGATGCCGTAAATCGGAATATTTTACATTTGGTTTCACTCGACTGAGTTTCATACCCACGACCTCCTGAATGGGAAGCCAGCACTTTCATCGTTCCCCACCCCATGCGATCAATATAGACTACATCACGGTTCCAGCCGCGCGGTGCATCAGAGCAAAACAACCCAAAAGCACATGGCACATGCTAATACACTGGGTGCAGCTATGAAATGTGCTAGTTTCAGCTCATCTCAGCTCTTGTTTGAAACATAGAATACTAACTAAAAATATATATATAATAAATTAAGATATTAATCTTTTATCCAGCATTGCATTTACATCAATATAATCAGCACATCTTATGCTATGTGCATTTAGATTTAGAAAGATGTAGGCACTCAGACTAGGGCTAGAGCCATAGCCAGAGTACTCAATGCATTGTCAATGGCAGTGAGCAATCTCCACACAGAAAAAGTAAAATATTGATAAAACCACACCACCTAGAGACAAACCGCTTGGAACACATATAGAAAACATGTTTAACAAAAAGATTATATTAGATTTATAAGGTTAGGGTTTTGGATTTCTATTAATTTAGAATAAAACTGACATTTTTCAATGCGCGTATAGGCAAAGTCAATGGCCGTACGCCTTTGCTTTGCTCCCATGGCCGTTTTCAGTGCATGCGCTGTCGGAAGCGTGATGTAGTCTATTAAACCTATACAGAGTCACTGGATACTGGAACCGAGAACTTCACTTCCTAGCAGGGTTTTTGCCAAGGGATACAATTATAAGAGGACCAAATTATTAAATAATCTGTTCAGTTTGGGGCTCTTGGAAATTTATCAACCCACGCCTCCCCAAAAAGATTTCACTCCCAGGCTTCTAAGCATAATTCATACAACCAGATTTTCACATAATTTTCATTTTGAGATTAATTAAAGATGTGGTATAATAAATGGAGTACCCATCTTCCACCCTCCCACACACCTCTTAAACTGAAAGGTCAATAGGCAATGAGATGACCTCACAGCTGACTAATATGTCCACTGCTAATGCATCTTGGTATTATATTCGCTCTCTTTGGTAGAAGTAATCTATCTAACATTTGCAAAACTTGCGAGTATAGTTTTAGGTATATATATATAAATATATAAAAACAAATTTCGGAAAATGTTACATGTGTGATTTGGTTGTTGTGGGTTTCTGATCACAACCTTTCATTGGTGATTTAATCATGTGTAAGTGTTCTTGTAGCCGAGCTGGTATACAATATTCCTTTTACCAGGCAAGGTTCGTCCACTATTTCTCATACACGCTTCCTTTTGCAGCCTTTAAGGACATGCTTTCCGAATGAAATCCCACCTGTCCGCATCCTCATCGTGTGGGCAGCCCTCTTCCTCTTCACCTTCACCATCTCATTTCTGGCCATAGACCTTTATGGGTTGACCCGCCAAGTTCCCGTTGCATTATATACAAATCGGTCATCGAGTGGCTTTGTCGTAAACACGCTAGGCTGCAAGATTCCGGATGTGGATCCGATGGATGCCAGTGTTCGAAAGTTCATCCGCATGTACAAGCCTGTTGTGTGTGATGCTAAGCCACCAATAACGTACATAGATGGTGATGTACTAAGGATTAACCAGACTGCACTTCGGGATTTCTATGGAGATGGCTTGGATTATTGTGAGTACCAAAGCATTCATCGCCCGGATGAACATTCGGATAACATCTTCAAATACAGCAAAGAGATGACGATGATCAAGAGTGATACACAAATGACTGAGGAATTCATACGTGTCGCTTGTTATGGGAAAGCTGGTGGCATGTTGTCGACTAGCTTCCATGCCTTTGTATTGGAAAAGCCAAAGGTTGAAATTCGAATTAAGCGCAATCATAAGAGGAAAATTGCAAACCGGAAAGAGCAGTTCAACATAATTGCTATCGGTGTCGACTCTGTGTCGCGATTGAATTTCATCCGCCAGTTCCCGAAGACCAGAGATTTCCTGCTGGGTGAACTGAAGGCAGTGGAATTGCAGGGTTATAATAAGGTAGCTGACAACACCTATGTAAACCTGGTGCCGATGTTTGCTGGAAAGTTTGTAGAAGAGTTGCCATGGGACGAGACAATGAGCTACAAGCCATTCGATGAATTCTCCTTCATCTGGAAGAATTTCTCCGACTTTGGTTATCGGTCACTCTATGCAGAGGATGCACCTGCGATCTCTATATTCAACTATGCGAAAGAAGGTTTCCATAAACCACCAACTGATTACTATCTCAGGCCTTGGAGCCTCGCTTTGGAAGAACATGGGAGTATATGGAACAGTGGGAGGGATTGTGTGGGCAATCAGCTTGAAACTGACCTAGTCTTGGATTATGTTAAACGGTTTGTCTCCAAGTTCCGATTAAAGCCACATTTTGCTTTTAGTTTCATCACCCGCTTAACCCATGACAATATCAACAAAGCAGGACTTGCGGATGTTCCATATTTAACATTTTTCAAGGATGTGAAAAATCAAGGGTTGATAAATAATACGGTCATTTTGTTTTATAGTGATCATGGAATGCGGTTTGGTGATATAAGAGGGACTTATATTGGCAAATTGGAAGAAAGACTCCCTTTTATGTATCTTGTTTTCCCCGATTGGTTCCGCACTAAATATCCAAAACATTGGAGGAACCTTCGTTTCAACTCCAACAAACTCACCACTCCTTTTGACATCTATGAGACGCTGCGAGATGTCCTACATTTCAACGGTCGCATTCGAAGAGCAGCCACTTCAAATCGAGGCATTAGCCTCTTTTCGGAAATACCAGTGGAAAGGTCATGTTACCAAGCCGCCATCTTGGCACATTGGTGCACTTGCCACCAACAGACTGTGCTCTCTGCAGACAATGTTCACATAAAGGAGGCGGCACAAAGCCTGGTTAACTACATAAACAGCGCCACCAAACTTTCGAATGGCTTGTGCGCGCAGCTTCATGTGGATCAAATCATGGATGCCCGCTCGATGACTGCCAATGAGAAGGTTCTCCACTTCATGGAAAGTCTCAATGATGTCATCGGGCGGAAGGTTCAATATGGTCGAAAGACAGAGCCCATGGTGACCTATTTATTGACAGTTCGGACTCAGCCAGGCGGCGGGGTATTTGAGGCGACTGTGGGTCGGCCAGAAAAAGGCAGACAGGTTCGAATCTATGGTGAGATTAGCAGAATCAATCGATATGGGAACCAGGGGTCCTGTATTAAATCTCACAGTCTGCAGAAGTTTTGCTACTGCTGACCTGGATATTGTTGCTAACTACCACCTCACTTACTCATTTGGATTTCATTGCATTACATAATGTTGTTTGTGGAGATGGGGTGCTTACAGGATTATATTTGTTGATTAAAAAGAAAATTTCAATCGCAGACAATTGGTCTTCCTCATTCCACTGACCGGCTGCCCGGGCCACCTAGTTTACTTGGTCGGGCAGGTGAAGTTATCAGTGACCTGCCCAAACGGGCAAGTCATTATCTTTTTGATCTGCAGTAGCAGATTTTAGTTTCAATTGGTTGACTTGGGCTTGGGCAAGTAGTTTTGCCACTTGGGCAAGTAGAAAATTCTGTAACTTGTCCAATTGGGCAAGTAGGACAAAAATGTAATTTGCTACCCTGCCTTATAACTTGCAACATCTCAGGTCATATCAGGACAGGTACCGACTTGTAACAGTGTGCACTCATGTCGACTTTATAGTGTTGCCTCACTGTGAAATCAGATCAATGACACCATGACCTGATATCCCACTCAGTCACCTTATCCTGACACTGAGCTAACTAGTCCTTGCACTATCCTATTAATGTTGAGCTCCGGGCTAGGAAGCGAAAAGTATAAATTTTATAAGCCATTGGTTTGACTCGACCGGGAACCAAACTCCCGGTCTCCCACATGCGAAGCCCACACTCTACCAATTCGGCCACCGCGCCCAGTGGTAAAATTAGATGATCAGATCATTAACTGGACAGGACATACAGTTGGTGCCAGAATAAATCGTTGAATCCGATTGCATGGTTTGTAAACATGCACTGCATTATTCGATGCTTGAATCTGGCTAAATCAAGATCTAGATGCTGAAATTGTGTTTAATGGGTTGTTTATTCACTAAGTCGATGTTCATTTCATGGTGTACACTTTATTGCTTAAGCCCTGCCTGGACTGACATAGTGCTACATTTATGGAGGTGCCGATGGGTTAATTGGTACTCAACCTAACCCATATTCTGCTGTCTGTTTGGGGTGGGAGGGCGGCAATTTTAAACTGGTCGATGGTCCGACACCATGTGCCGAGATAGAAGGGTTATTTAGGCTAAAGTTGCATCGTCCGATTGCTTTGAGTTTCGGTCATTTTCTGGAATAAATATATGAGGTTGATCATTATAATCTACCTTACTTTAGATTGAAGTAACTTTGCTTTAAAATGACAAACTTAGGAGATATTTGAAATGTAAAGTGCCATTCTCTGTGGCGGAGTGGTTAGAGTGTCTAACATTTTTCTAGGTCAGACTCCTAATCTGAGGGTCAGCGGTTCAATTCCCCGTGCCCCCAGCTCTGCCAATTTGGATTTCCACCGCTGTGTATAACTTACAGCGTCATCAAAGGCCGTTTGCTCAAATACCATGTCTATGTGGTGTGGGAGGTTAAAAATCCCTTGGGTCGGTAAAAGTGTAGGCTCGGGCTTTCTATCGACCAGCAGTGGAATGAGGAAGACCAGTCGTCTATGACTGAAATTTCCCCTGCTTAAACGACTAATCGACCAAAAAAAAACAAAAAAAAAAACCTCCAAAATTAATTTTGGCAAGCATGTCAAAACTCTTGACACCATATAGTCTTCAGCAGTAACAGGTTCAGTAGTCCTTTATATGTGGCAACAAATGTTTAATTAATTAATAAGTGCACCAATGTATGACTTTGATATGTAGAATAGAATCTAGATTGTTGACTGTTTTGGTTTCGAAAATGTCTTCATCGGACTATGCAACTTTAACCAGTGCCCGGTAGGTGGCGTATGGGTATGAAGTTTGGGTATTTGGCCGGTAACATGAACAATCCAGATTTGATCTTATTTTGACTATTGTTAATGTTAAAGCTGCATAGTCCGATGAAGCATCAAATTTTCAAAACAGAAACAATTATGTAGATTTGATTCTACATATTTAACATAAATACTAATGCACTTATTGAGCATGTATTGGTCCATAGAAAGGAATAATAGCCAATCTAATAGAACCTGTTCCTGCAGAAGCCTATGGTGTCAGTGTTGGCATGCTTGAAAAACTAATTTTACATGTTTATTCTTCAAATATCTCAAAAGTTAGCCATTCAAAATGAAAGTTACTTCAAACTAAAGTATGGTAGATTATGACAATCAGTTTAATATATTTATCTCAGAAAAGTGACAAACTCAAAACCATCGGACTATGCAACTTTAAATAACTGGTGGTCCTATACATCATTGCTACTGACAGGAGTAAGATATTACATCATAATGCAATGATAGATTAAGGCCCAGTCACACCTTACCACTGTGGCGGTTTCAGCGCCCGGTCAGTTTCAGCGCCCTGCCGTGGCTTCTGCGCATGCGCGGATTTTAAGAGATGGTCAAAACACCCGTGGCCTCGCCGGCTACAAGCTCAGCTGGTGCCCGGCAGTGTTAGGGACCGATTAGGCCGAAATCTATTGAATGCGATCATATTTAACAGAATTACGTACTCAAATAATGAAATTTAATTAAATTAACCTTAAATTCCAAGCGATATTAACGTAGCAGCTAGATCGGCGTCGAATCGCCGAGTGTAAACTAAACAAATAGCAGTGCTCGCAGGGCCTCTTAAAATCCGCGCATGCGCAGAAGCCACGGCAGGGCGCTGAAACTGACCGGGCGCTGAAACCGCCACACCGGACACTGTTCGGTGAAATACGGCAATGTCCTGTACCCATCCGGTGGTGTCCGGTACAAGTTTTGAACATGCACAAAACTTCTACCTTACACCGTCGGACTGACGTGTCTGGTTGGTGTCTGGTATGTCCGTTACCCATCTGTACATGTCCGATACCCATCCGTTACGTGTCCGGTTCTCGTCCGGTAAATGTACAGTAAATGTACGGTACTTGTCCAGTCGCCCAGCGGCAATTGACCCAATTACTCTCCATTTCGGTACGTTTCGATACTTTTTGTCACCGGAGAGCACCGGACTAGACAATTCTTTGTCCGGTGGTGTCTGGTACTCAATCCGGTAAGGTGTGACAGGTGCTTTAACTGCTTCAATCAATGTGCTTTTTAAAATGCAATGGTGCATGAAGTGTTATTGTTAATGGCTATGTCAAGTAAATGTCTATAAATTATGTCAATAGTTTTCACAGTCATAACAATGTTAGGATTAGGTTCGGCCTCAGCCAATCCCCTTATCCTAACATAAATGTGCGAATCAAATGTGACCAACATTGTACATGTTGGTCAGCAACATGGGTAATACGCACGCGACAAGGAACAGACACCAACCAACCGATCCTTCACTGATCTACACCTACACCATCTGTAGTGTACTTGTTGACCTCCACACCACTTCCGGTAGACGGTTTGAAGTACTCTACGACCTTACCCTAGGTGGCACCACCATCAAACCACCACCCCTGGTGAGTACTCCATGAACCTAGACACACTTCCAGTAGGCTCGCCCCTGCTCCTATCACTTCTCACCCAGACACCAGATCATCAACACCTTCACACCTTTCTTGATCATAAATTCATGGACCACCCCTAAATGCTTCAATGGTGAGCTGGTCATTTCCGATTACAATATCCATATATTGCTGTCTAAATGCAGGGATGAGAACAGGTCAGACCTAAAAAGATGGGTCATTGCCCAAAAGTCGGGAAACTGTCGATCGGCGGGAAATTCTCATCCCTGATATTAGTGTTAATGTTTGAATTTAGTGTGATGAAAGTGATCTCTAATTGGCCTTGTTGCAATTGAGTCTGTTTGTCTAAACGACTGCCTGTTTGAATATTTATGCAGGTATGCGATGTTATTCAGTGACCAGCTTGTGTACAGTTATGCCTTAGTCGGGGTCCGTACAGGACGTGGAAAGTCTTAAAAAGTCTTGAACTTCATTTGCCCCATTTCAAGGCATTGAAAATCCTTGAATTTAACCTATTTTGGGTAGTTAGTCTTGGAAAGCCTTGAATTCCATTAAACTGTCCCCACTGATCTAAATGAGTCTGAAATCGCTATTCGCTATTGTTTTTTCCCCCCTGAAATCCAAATACTCTTGAATTCCTATCAAAAGCAGCCTTGAAATAGCCTTGAATTCCATATCTTCACATGTGTACAGACCCTGCATAGTGCTAAACATAGTTTTTGAAGCCAGCGTGTTGTCATGTGCGAAAGTGCTATAATATAGCAATATCACTTGATAGGTTTTGTGACATAGGAAGGATATCAACTACAGCACCACCTTGGTCAATACTGATATATACTGTAGGGTCAGTGCTGAAAACCCCAAATCGGTCAATAACTGCTTAATAATCAATTAGAAACCTTGGGCAATGACAATAACTGCTTAATAATTAGAAACCATTGAGCAATGGAAGATGCTATGAAGTATTATAATGTAATTGAACGAGATTTTCAAAATCCTCAGAGATATCTTATGTCATTTATTAAAACTATATATGACAATGATTGGTTAAACATTAGCCACGCATCAGATATCAAATACAATGCCTCCAAGAAACTGTATTTATAAACATGATTTTACTACATATGAATTTCCTCAACTGTCGAGAGGAAACACATAATACTTCCAGACTTTAACATTGGTGACCTGTGAATAGCTCTCGAGGTGAGATGTTAAATTACAACTCTGTACAGGGCCATTTAGAGCTCAATCAAAGGCTTATTTAGATATCAACATGAACCATAGTATTGTACTAATCGCCAATAATCATGTGCAATATTTGGATGCCAATAATTTATTCAAGATGAATTACCGTATTCTCGCGGGTTAACGTCCTGGCCATTTAAATTACAAATCACTGAAGTGGGGGGTGGGTGTTTATGGGGTGGGCATTTACTAAATATTGGCCACGTCGGGGATTGGTGTTAACCCACACATGGTCATTAACCCGTGAGAATATGGTAGTATTAGTTTGACAGTGTTGCAGTATTTATTGTGAATTTCATTGGTGTTACTGCCGAAATGCTGAAACTAATATAAAATATGGAGGAATCAATATAAAATAAAAAAGTTTAAAAAACTGATAAATGGTTCTATTATATTTTAAATTGCTGTGTAGAAATAGTTCGTTTTGTTTGTTAGGGATTTACATCCTAGCAACATCTCAGGACGGATCCTGATAGTGTTACAGTGTGCACTCGTGGCGACTTTATAGTACTTTCCCATTGGAAGACTGGGCTGCCAACACCATGACGAGACATCCCATACCGTCAACCTGATACTGTGCAAACCAGTCCTTGACTATCCTACTAATGCGAAATGCCAAGTTAGGTAGCAACAAATATCAATTTAGTAAATCACTGATTTGACTCAGCCAAGCTCGAACCACTGACCTCCCACATTTAAAAAAAAAAACAGGGCTCCTACTGATTTGGCTAGCCTGTCCGCTCGCATAAATAGTTCACAAAGCATATCTGGGTCACTCTCCTGAAAACTGGCCAGAAGTGTCACGTGGGGAGTTAAAATCTAATATTTGAATTTTGAACATTTTTGGGTTGCAAATGAAAGCTGGAAATCTCCCCTTTACACCTACGTCAAATATAAATTGATGAGAAAGAAAAGAAAAGGTGTAGTCCATGATTAAGCTATGTCATATGGCAGTGTTACATGTGTTGCTCAGATGTAACACATATTTAGGACACCACACAGTCTGCTTAATAAAAATCTAAGCCGAATTAAATCATTTCAGACTGAAAAGCATATTAATCATGGCATAAATATGCTGTGCTTATATTGATTTTTAAAAAGAGAAGTAATTCCGAGCCATGCTTTATTCACTGAATAATTAGTGTACAATATTTGTGTGGCATCCAGACATCACTGGTTACATCTGTGACGTTAATTTGTAATGTTATTTCTGAAGACATCAAATTATTTATTTTTAAATTTAGGCATGCATACATGTTAATAAATACTTCCTTTTGATTTGGGAATTGTTTTGTTTGATTATATCAATGCAATACAAGATGTTAGTAAGGATCCAACCATGTCCCATATGTCATGTTACAAATGGCTAACTGTAAAATGTGTTTTTTTGGTACAAAAACACTTCATAACTAAAATGACCAACGTTGCACACGTTGTTTTTTTTCCCCCTTTTTTCTTACATCAAATCTGAACATCGGTATGAAAACTATAAGGAAACAAATAAGTCGGACGTTTTTTTATTGATGTTTTAAAATCCCATCCCATGCTGACCAGTTTTTAGGAGCGTCACCCATCTACATTTACACACGTTCATACATATATGCCATTGTACTCAAATATTTTTACCTATGAAGTTATGGTCACACACAAATATATCCAATGGGTGAATATGTACAATTTGGCCGTTTTCTACATATCGGACACATTCAATTCTGTTCTGGATCTATCCAGCTTGTGACACTGGTGCACTCATTAAACATTTATCACGGCATAGATGACATAGGACATCAGTTGAAGTGAACTGCTGAAACCTATCATGTCCTGCATTTTGATGTGCACGTCAAAATCATTTGGCATGCTTTCACTTAAAATATCGCCAACGTTAACCTGTAGAAATAAGTTATTTCAAAGTAAATAAAGTAAATTGTAATGATCAACTTGATATATATATATTTTTTAATATGGCAGAATGTTCAAAACATTGGATTATGCAACCTTAAATTGAGATGCAACGGTACATTTTAAATTTAACCCTATTCTATTAAAGGTCATGCAGCGCCCCATAGTAACCACACAGCAATACATGTGGCACAACAGCTTCCCCAACTTCTGACCAGCAGAGCCAGAGATATTTCACAGATAAAAGACTTTACGCCTGCGTATATAAGAAGTGAGCAATTCTGCTCAAAGTTTCAAATAATGCCTCGTCAGAATAAGTTCGTAGATCTAGTGTGTCATATATGCATATCCACATCACATAGTGCACAGAATGCTTTTACACTGAATGTGTCTTTCTTCGATTGTCAATTTGCAGCTTTAGCTTTTCATTTAATTCTTATATTCGCATCTGATGCAAAATACATATGAACAATGAACCTGTCTAGTGGATGTAGGCTGTTTTGCAGGAGACCTGCTATATGCGATGGCCTCGTGTAACTACATAAATAACTTCTTTACCAATTTGATGGTCATCTAAGGGACAGTCCTAAAATATTGATGTTCTTTACAATCCGAACAATGTTTACAATGTCCGGAAGGGGTTAAAAGCCATGTAGAGATTGCTTTTTATCCTATGACATCGGTCACATTTCATCAATGTTTTTATATTAGAATTATGAGATAGGGGAAGGGTTAAACCTAATCCTAATAAGTAATCGATTGGTTGTTGGAATCTTATGTCCTGGCAACATTTAAGGTCATATCAGGACAGGTACCGACTTGTGACCGCGCGCATTCATGGCGACTTTATAGTGCTGCCCCACTGGGACACTAAGCTGCCAGCACCATGCCCTGATATCCCACTCAGTCACATTATCCTAACACTGAGCTAACCAGTCCTTGTCCTATCCTATTAATGTTGAGCACCATACTAGGAAGCAACATGACATGATATCTCACTCAGTCACATTATCCTGACACTGAGCTAACAAGTCCTTGCCATATCCTATTAATGCTGAGCACCAAATTAGGAAGCAACAAGTATCCAATTTTTATGTCATTGGTTTGACTCGACCAGTGTCTACCAAAACGGAAGACGGACGCTCAACTCATTCGGCCATCCGGTCTGGTCTAATCGTATTAGTGTTAGGATTGTGAAAACCATTGACTTTTAAGGACTCCCTAAACATTATTATACCATGCCATAGATCCCACATACCAACAGCTATATATCCTCCTACATTAAACATTTCTTTCCCGGTGGTTATTTCCTAATTTTAAGCAAGACCTCTTTACCAATGTAAATCTCAAACAAATCTTCCTTAAAAACAACTGGGCTATATCGGCTCCTGTGACTTTGGCTATGTTTAATGAGTAAGAGTTCACTCTAATCTCTAGTCTAGCCACTTCAAAATTGATATTATTTGACACAGATCTAGCTATTGTGGAATTTTATGTAACGTCCAACGTATGCATGTGAATGTGATTGACGGAATAGATACCACTAGCTTTTCGCTGTGAATATGGCCCTTGCTGCCAACATGGCCTTAAACCATCAGCAATCAATCAATCAAATCTTATTTGTGCATCGAGTGCTCCATGACGTCACTGATGAGGGGTGAGATTCAGAAGCATTTCCATAATTTATACCTAATGATAATCTAAGTCAGATTATGTATTTTTTTTAAAGAAATTAAAAATATAATTAACGGCTGGACTCTCAAAGTATCGGACTATGCAGTTTCAATCAAAGGCACCTCTCAAATAAAGGCTTGAAAAGGCACCCTCAAATAAAGGCTTGAAAAGGCATCCATAAAATAAAGGCTTGAAAAGGCACCCCTCAAATAAAGGCTTGAAAAGGCATCCGTAAAATAAAGACTTGAAAGGGGTTCCCTAAAATATAGGCACCACTAAAATAAAGGCACCCCTGAAATAAAGGCACCTCTAAAATAAAGGCTTGAAAATGTTTAGCTGGTCTTTAAGGGTGTGCCATAACGGTGTGTGCTGTGACCCTGATGGGCTTAGCTTGTCTGGGTCTGACTTCTCATGCTGCACAACGCGGTATTCTTCACTGGCACTGGGTTCTTGGCAGCGCACCAGGTACTTGGTCAGGTCTAAGCCCAGCTCGACAAGCTTAGTGTAATGATCCAGGTTATGCGCATTATGCTCCAGCTCGAGTACTGCTCAGAAATTACAACAACAAAAAGATGAGTACGGCATGAACAGGGATCAGAAAGTGGCTACTAATTCCAGACTATATATATATTATATTTTTGTTCCTTTTATACATTTTTTTACCTTTTAACAACTTTTTTAAACAATATAAAAAGACACTATTTTAAAGTTGCATAGTCCGATGGAAGCATAACATTTTCAAATTGAAAGAATTGACCTAGATTTGATTCTACATATCTAACTTAGATAACGGTGAACTTATTAAGCATTATAAGAGCATAATAAGTCAATTTACTAGAACCTGTTACTAATTAAGCCTATGGTATTCAACGCAATCAATCAAACACTCTAATTTATGTAGCATAAATCCTTTGATGCAAATATTACATAATACCTCACTTCCCAAATGCATTTTTGGTAATTATCAGCCAATCAGCATAGCTCACGCCAGGGGAGGGGCTGAGATCATCCAAAGTTTTCAACGTGTTCACGGTCTTGTAAAGCATACAATTGGGGTGGGCTGGGGGAGCCAGTGTAGTACAACTGAGTTTTGGCATGCTTGCCAAAATT
>CM059190.1:63385249-63457825 GCA_030323885.1 Branchipolynoe longqiensis | reverse complement strand
AAATAATACAAATAATGTGAAATATGATAATGAAATATGAAATGATTCAAATAAGGAGCACAGTCAAATGTTTCAGGGTGCTGAAACGGGAGGCCGGGAGGCCCGGAAGCTGGAGGTCGGGAGTCCTGGAAGCGCGAGGCCGGGAGTCCCGGTGGCAGGTGGCTGGGATCTGAATGAGTGGCCTCGTTTTTTTTCCTGAAGATTTATACTGCCTATCATGGATAAGTCTGAATAGACTTGTTTTCACCATTAGACAGTTTGTAGATAGAAATCCTGAGTCTACACTTTTACCGACCCAAGGGATTTTTAACCTCCCACACCACATAGACATGGTATGAGAGCAACTGGCCTTTGATGACGCTGTAAGTTATACACAGCGGTGGAAATCCAAATTGACAGATGTGGGGGCACAGGGAATCGAACCACTGACCTTCAGATTAGGAGTCCGACCTAGAAAAAAGTCAGGCACTCTAACCACTCCACCACAGAGAACACCTGCTACATATTATGCACACTATTATTGCAATATAAAGTGAAGAACTTACGAATGCTGCTATATTTATGGGTGACTGAAAGCTGAGTAATCCTCGATTTGCTAATAACAAGTTGACCCATGGGTGGCCTGTGGCCTCAGAGATGTGTGTGCAGTGCACTGTGACACTGGGCCTGACATAGATAAAAGATTCACCCAGTACTTGTAGTACACGGGTGAACGACAACGTAGTGTAAATACGGGCGAAAATAGCTTCAGTATGGAACATGAACTAGAAACTGTGGCTCCAGTATCAAATGGCTATCCATATAGGCACAGAGTTGGTGAAATGGGCGAGAATGCAAAAAGACAAGATGGCGGCGCTAGAACGCCGTCGATTTCACTTTTAAATCTTATTAAACTAGATATTTTATTATATTTTTCAACTCAAAGGTACCGGGTAAACATGAAGACATATACAAAGAATAAATATTGTTTCTTAGATTGTGAAATTAGGCTCTCATTTCATTAACCCGCTTTTTCGACCGTTTTTATATAGGGCTGGTATCCACCCATGTACTGCGAGTTCCAGGTGAATCCTTTATCTAGGCCTGACATACCTAATTCAATCCACCCTCACACCTATTCCAAGTGGCATAAGTCATTACACCTTCACACTCTGTGAGCTCAGCTGTCAGTAGAAGCAACCTTATATTCGTGATTATATCCGTGATTATATCCGTGATTATATTCGTGATTATATTCGTGATTGTACTAGTGATTGTATTCGTCATTGTATTCGTCATTATATTCGTCATTATATTCGTCATTATATTCATCATTATATTTGTCATTATATTGGATTCTGTATGGAGATTGCTCACTGCCATTGTTCCAAACAAGAGCTGAGATGAGCTGAAACTAGCACATTTCATAGCTGCACCCAGTGTATTAGCATGTGCCATGTGCTTTTGGGGGGGTTGTTTTGTTCTGACCCATCCCACAATGCACCGCGCCGCTGGAACTGTGATGTAGTCTATTAAAATTCACTGACATCGGCAGCGTTTACTCACCAATTCGCCGACGGCTTATAAATCCGTAACTTCCACTGCTCAATACTGACGGGAATGATCCAGAAACAATAGACCAGACGGGATGGCCGAATGAGCTGAGCGTCCGTCTCCCGTTTTGGTAGATCATGGGATTTGAACCCTGTTCGAGTCAAACCAATAACTTAAAAATTGAATCTTCTCACTTCCTAGCCAGGCACTCGGCATTATTAGGATAGGGAAAGGACTGGTTGACTCAGTGGCAGGAAAATGTGACTAAGTGGGATATCAGGTCATGGTGCTGGTAGTCTGGTCTCCCAGTGGGGCAGCACTATAAAGTCACCATGAGTGTGCACTGTCACAAGTCGGTATCCGTCCTGATATAACCTTAGATGTTGCCAGGACATAAAACTTCAACAACCAACCAACCAATCCAAAAATAAGTTGACACAAAAAACCATGCCCCCCCCCCCCTCCCCAGGTAGTGGGTTCAAACACATGGGGTTCAAACTGTAGCTGAATCAAACGAACGACTTAAAATTGTATACTTGTCGCGACATCTTCTCGCATTTTCACAAAACAACCAGACGCGATGGCCGAATGTGTTGAGCGCCTGCTTCCCATTTTAGCAGGTTATGAGATTCAAAGCTGTGTGTTCGAAAACCGGCTGCGTCAAACCAATGATTTAAAATGTTATCCTCCTCTCTGCTGAGCCCGACATTCAGCATTTCTAGGATAGGGTAAAGGGCGCATTCCCTACACGTGTAATGCGTAATGTGAATGCGAATGCAAATGCAAATGCAAATGCAAATGCGACAAAAAATCGAAACACCTTGAAACCTATGAGCTACATTCCTTACACGCGTAATGCGAATGCGAATGCGAATGTGAATGCGAATGCATTTTCCCGATCGGTCCATGTAGCGATCGGTGCGTAATGCGCTATGCGTCAAGCTGGGTGTGAATAGAAACCTGAGTCTGATGTGTCCATTAGTTTAACACCAGGAGAGGCGACTGAGCATTACGGAACAGTCACACACGGGGTGCTGATTGGAAACACATGGTGAGCTGGGCACCCGGGAGACATACAGTTAGGGGAAAGCTAAAAATGCTACCATATGCACAGAAATATGAATACTTATCAATAATTTGGTTATAATAAAGGTAGGAACCCCCATGTGACGTACAAAAAGTTACATAGATATACATGCAATATTTGGTCATATACAGAGCAGTATGGAGAATAATTGTTTATTTTAATTTTTTAAATATAGCCAGTCGTGTGCCGCATAACGCATTACGCATAACGTGTGTAAGGAATGATGGCATTCGCATACCGCATAATGCATAACGCATAACGCATTACGCATTACGCATTACGCGTGTAAGGAATGCCAGCTTTAGGAGTGGAATGACGAAGACAAATTGTCTGGGATTGAAATTTCCTTTGCATAATCAGTGTAATAAAATGAATGTATTAAAAATATATTAAAAATAATATTAAAACCTTGGCTGAATTGTTTGTAAACTGGGTGCACGAGGCGAGGTAAGTTAGTTAGTCTTCAGGATGGCCTGTCGGATCCTTTCAGAATCACTCTATGTAGAGGTTTTGGGTTTCTTAAGGTTGTATAACACTGAGTCAACCACGGATTGTTGGGTGTACATTATATTATAGATATAATACAATTGTATGCTTATGCGCTATAAATGCATTATAATTTATAGGAATATAAACAAGGACACTCCTGCTATCAGTTCTTCAGTTGGTTGGTTGGTTGTTGGAGTTTTACATCCTGGCAACATCTAAGGTCATATCAGGATGGGTACCGACTTGTGACAGTGTGCACTCATGACAACTTCATAGTGCTGTCCCACTGGAAGAACAGGCCGCCAGCACCATGACCTGATATCCCACTCAGTCACATTATCCTGACATTGAGCCAACCAGTTATTGCCCTATCCTAATAATGCCGAGCGCCTGGCTAGGAGTAGGAATCGACAACAATCAATTTTTAAGTCATTGGTTTGAATCGACCAGGGTTCGAACCAAAATGGTAGACCCATCTTCAGTTGGTGAGCACGTGTACATATTTTTTGTATATGCCAAACACCCTCCCCTCCCCTTGTAAATGTTCGTTTTGTTTGCTTGGGTTTTACATCCTGACAACATCTAAGGTCATATCACAATGGGTACCGACTAGTGATAGTGTGTACTCATGGCGACTTTATAGTGCTGCCCCACTGGGCGACCAGGCCGCTCGAACCATGACCCGATATTCCACTCATGTTATCATTCGCATATCCTAGTAACGTCGAGTGCCAGGTTACATAGCGACAATTTGTAAGTAATTGATTTGACTCGGCCAGGTTTTGAACTTCCCACGTTCCACGTGCCCCAGTGTAAACTGTGTATGACTGTGAAGCTTTCAGGTGTGAGAATATTCGAATGACCCCCTGGTACTTTCGCAGTAAGTTTGCAACCAGAGCAATACACATTACTGAATATATAAGTTATAACTGAGGAAATGTTAATCACCCATACAATCTATATATTTCAGAAAGAATTACTTGGTACTACTCTCTCCCTATTGAATCTAGGAACACTTGCCAAATAGCACACCTAAACACATCGCCTGGAGTATAATCAATATCACATCTCATTTATCTTACTGCAATATAATTGGATTTCGCCACGGCCTACAACATAGATAGCATAACTGATGATATACTACTTGGACTATTACTACCGCATACGCCCTTCCATGCGAAGGTTTGTTTGTTTGTTTGTTTGCTTGTTTGTGTTTTACATCATAGCAACATCTATCGTCATATCAAGATGGGTACCGACTTGTAACAGTGCACATCCATGGCAACTTCATAGTGCTGCCCCATTTGGAGAATGGGCCACCACCACCATGATCCGATATCCCACTCAGTCACATCATCCTGACACTGAGCTAACCAGTCCTTGTCCTATCCTAGTAATGCTGAGTGCCAGGGTAGATAATAACAAGAATCAATTTTTACATGTATCTGGCAGTCCCACTGAACGCTCATTCAGTTCAATATTACCCTGGGTTCTAACAACTTTATTTCCGGTTCCGGTCCACAGGGACCAGTGGAAGTAAAGACGCAGTACCGACAACCCCCAAGGGGATCGAGGGACTTGCTTTATCTACAATTCGACAGCGACTTCCGGAAAATGCAAAAGAAAATAATCGAAATGCTACAATGCCCATACAAACATTTTTTTGTTTGTAACTAGACAGTTTTCAAATCATTTGATTAAGTAGCTTCTGATTCGAAGGTTGCAGAAATATGTGCATTGCATTTGATTTATTTATATATAATTTATACTTGCATAATCCTTATATATCAGACATATATTGCATAAGGATTTACACGAGTATAAGTTAATTGGACGTTCTTAGATACTACTGCATGAGTACCTGATTATTCTTCAAATGCTACAATGATGCCATCACCCACTATCCAATCTCGCGAATCGCTAAACTAGAAATATACAGTAAAACCTCTCTAAACAGACCGACCATGGGACCGACTTTAAGTGGTCGATTTTTGGAGGTGGTCGGTTTAGAGAATTAGAATATCCTTACAATGTTATTGTTGGGACCCAAATAAAGTGATCGATATAGGGGAGTGGTCGATCTAGGAAGCGACAAGTATCAATGTTTAAGTCATTGGTTTGACTCGACCAGGATTCGAACCCATGATCTACCAACACGGGAGACAGACGCTCTAACTTATTTGGCCATCCCGTCTGGTTCTATTTATACATATATATATCTATCTAGTTCTATTCATACATATATATGGGTTACTCTCCTGAAAACTGGTCAGCATGGGATAGGATTGGTTAACGATATCGAAACCAAAACCAAACGGGGGGTAGGGACCAGTGTATCGGTCAGCTCCCACACTCTCTGTTTCGTACACTTCTCCCCCCCCCCCCCCCCCCCCCCCTGCAGCTACTGCGCCAGCAAGTTGAAGAAAATGCTAGGAGACTCGTAGGTACGCCTCAAAAATGGGGAGTCTATAAAAGAAACCCAGGATAATTTCCAATGCGAATCCATAAAAGAAACCACGGAAAAATCCCTACAGGATGTGGCTTTTCAATTAAAAAAATGTCTTACTTATTTGTTTCCTTATATTTTTCATATTCGTGTTCAGATTTGATGTAGGAAATAAGGGAAATAAAATATACCGTGTGAAACTTTGGTCTTTTTAGTTATGAAGTGTTTTTGTACCAAAAAGCCCCATTTTACAGTCAGCCATTTGTAACATGACATACGGAACATGGTTGGATCCTTACTAACATCTTGTATTGCATTGATATATCAAACAAAACATATTACCATGTATGCATGCTGAAATTATAAAAAATATTATTTGATGTCTTCAGAAATAACATTTTAAATTTCCGTCACAGATGTAACCAGTGGTGTCTGGATTGGTCAGTGAATAAAGCCTGGCTGGGAATTAGTTTTTTTTGTATCAATATAAGCACTACATATTTCTGTATATTATGCCATGATTAATATGCTTCTCAGTATGAAATTATTTAATTCTGCTTAGATTTATATTAAGCAGACTGTGCGGTGTCCTAAACATGTGTTATGTCTGAGCAACACATGTTATACTGCCATATGACATAGCTTAATCATGGACTACACCTTTATTTTGTTTATCTCATCAATTTATATTTTGCATATATGTAAAGGGGAGATGTCCAGCTTTCATTTGCAACCAAAAAAAATTCAAATTCAAATATTAGATTTTAACTCCCCATGTGACACTTCTGGCCAGTTTTCAGGAGTGACCCATATCTATATATATAAATATGGATATATATGTATATTATAAAGGGTGGTATTTGTTGGTGAAGCAAGACACCGAGGACTGTACAGCTAAGAGCGAGAGGGGGCGCCACGAAACGTCTTATCGCTGTTCACCAATTTGGCCGTCTTCAACGAGTCTCACCAGGGGGCGCCATCGGCGTGACGCCCGTACGTCATATCGTCATGTGACACTGTCAAAGTGCTAAAAGGAAATCGGCTTGGTCCGTCGGCCCGGATAAGCTACCTCTGATGCAGAGAACAATGACTCTCTCCCAACATGGCGCGCACTGGGGATGTAGCTTCTTAGCCTCACCGGCCCAAAGATCAATATTTTGGGGAAACCCTGCCTGACTTACAATAAACAAATCAAGTGATCAATCACCTTAAAGTTGCACAACTCGATCATATTGAGTTTCTGCCACACATTTGAATAATACCGACCCCCATAAGGGGGAGGCTAAGGAGTAACACGTATACATATATACATAAACAATACCCAGACTCATAAGCCGTGTTTACACGGAGAAGTTAATTCGCTTCATATAAATCGCCTTGCCTAGTTCGCCTCACATTCGCCGTGTAAACGCGACTCTGAGGCGGATTAGGGCTGATTCGCTTCATATGATTCACTTTTTGTAATCCACCTTGCTAGGTGGTTTATATGAAGCGATTCAGCTTGTTCCCGGGCAGCGGTAGTATAAAATAGTAGTGCGTGCCGGAAACAGGGGGAGCAGTAACTAATCGCTGGTACCCGGCAGTGTTAGGGCCCGATTAGGCCGAAATCTATTAAATGCGATCATATTTAACAGAATTACATACTCAAATAATGAAATTTAATTAAATTAACCCTAAATTACAAGCGATATTAATGTAGCAGCTGGATCGGCGTCGAATCGCCGAGTGTAAAGTAAACAAATAGCAGGGCTCGCCGGCTAGGCAGAACTAAGGCTGCTTGTTCCCGGCACCGAAACACTTTCAAACTCGCTTCGTGTAAACGCGCCGATACTTCGCTTCATATGAATCGCTTTGTCTAATTCGCTTCACAATTGCCCGTGTAAACACGGCTTTAGAGGTGGAACATGAAATTACTTAAATCCAGCAAACGGAAACGGAAATAGCTTGTCAAACTTCGCTACGCAGCAAGCTGGGTGGACGACAGCCATTGGTTAATAATACGACCGCGACTCGGGTCACCTGAGCTGCTAGAATTTCAAATCTAACACCTCGAGTGGAGTAAAAAAATACTATTGAATACATCCACCAAGGGGGGTGGGGGAGGGGGGGTCCTAAGCTTAGTCATATTAAATATAGTATGTTGATCACATGATCTACTTTTCTTCTAACTTTTAAGTCACTTTCAAGGTTAATTCTGGAGATATTTAAAGTGAAAACATGCCAAATAAATTTTGAGTGCAAGCACTGAAATGCTGGGCATAGGCTATGTTTACTCGTGTTCGAACATAGCAGCATATCACAGGAGCATCAATCTGTAAAAAATGTTTAATGTGTGCACCACTATCTAAGTTGGATATGTAGAATCAATCCGCATAGACCAGACGGAATGGCCGAATGAGATAGAGCGTCCGTCTCCCTTGTTGGTAGATCGTGGGTTCGAACCCTGGTCGAGTCAAACCAATGACTTAACAATTGATACTTGGTGCTTCCTAGCCTGGCGCTCGGCATTATTAGGATAGGGCAAGGACTGGTTTTCTCAGTGTCAGGATAATGTGACTGAGTGGGATATCAGGTCATGGTGCTGGTGGCCTGGTATCCCAGAGGGAAGCACTATAAAGTCGCCATGAGTGCGCACTGTAAAAAGTCGGTACCCGTCCTGATATGACCTTAGATGTTGCTAGGACGTAACACACCAACAAACAAACAAACATAAACAAAACGTGTAACTGACGGGATGGCCGAATGAGCTAGAGCGTCCGTCTCCTGTGTTGGTAGATCATGGGTTCGAATTCTGGTCAAGTCAAACCAATGACTTAAAAAGTGATACTTGTCGCTTCCTAGCCAGGCGCTCAACATTATTAGGATATGGCAAGGAGCAGTGGAATGAGGAAGACCAATCATCCACGATTGAAATTTCCCCTGCCGAATCAACTAATGTACCAAAAAAAGTAAAAAACTTAAAATCTGACACATTACACGGATGGTGATATGTGTTTTACATCATAGCAATATGTAATCAGTTTTGAATACAACTTCACACGCGTGTGTGTGATGGAAATAGATATGTGACAAGAAACCCTCACGGCGACTTGATAGTGCTAGCTCACTGGAATACAATGCTGCCAGTACTCCATATCATGATATTCCACTCAGTCAAATTATTCTAACACTGAGCCGACCAGTTCTTGATCTATCCTAGCAAAGCTGAGCGTAACAGATGGTAGCAATAAGTATACATTTTCTTCTAACTCTTTGATTTAACTCAGCCGGGGATCGAACCTACAGTTTCCATCGTGCTATGCGGGCGCCCTACCCACTCTGCCACCCTACCCTGTCTGCAAACATAACCTAGGGAGTTGCCCAGGGGTGCGTGTGTGAACATGCATGCGTATACGTGTGTGTATCTTCGCATTTCGCTTTGTTTGTTGGGGTTTTACACCCTGACAATATATAGGCATATCACAATGGGTACGGACTTCGGACTTCTTTGTGCACTCATGGCGTCTTTATAGCGCTGCCCCACTGGGAGATCAGACCACTGGCATCATGACCCGATATCCTACAAGTTATCCTGATACTGAGCTATCCAGTGTCTATCCTATCCTAGTAATGCTGAGTGCCAAGTAGGTAGTGACAAGTATCAATTTTGTAAGTCATTGGTTAGACTTGGCCTCGAACTGGTTCGAAATGCGGACCTTCAGCACGGGAAGCTTGCATTCTAAGGATTGGACCACCGCATCCGGTGTCCCCATGTGTGTGAGCGTGTGTGTGCGTGTGTGTGCGTATGTGTATTCTGGCACCATATCCGCCTCTACTCTCCAATGTCAGGATACCACAGCTCAATCAAAGCTCGTGTTGGTGTGTACTGAAAGGTTCCCCACCGAATACAATAAGTCACAATGCGATTGCCCAGATGAAAAGCATGTGCCACGCTAATGAACCTCGCGAGCACCAACTGACGATAAATCTCCAGGAGTACAGAGTACAGAGTACATAGCACAGAACACAGGGCATAGAACACAGAGCACCGAGAATAGAGCATATAGAGCTCAGCACACATAGTACAGAGCACAGGGCACTGAATACAGAGGACAGAGCACAGAACACAGAAAACAGAGCACATATAATAGAGCATATAGAGCTCAGCACACATAGTACAGAGCACAGAGCACTGAGTACAGAGCACAGAGGACAGAACACAGAGCACAAAGAATAGAGTATATAGAGCTCAGCACACATAGTGCAGAGCACAGGGCACTGACTACAGAGGACAGAGCACAGAACACAGAGAACAGAGAACAGAGCATATAGAGCTCAGCACACATAGTACAGAGCACAGGGCACTGACTACAGAGGACAGAACACAGAACACAGAGCACAGAGAATAGAGCATATAGAGCTCAGCACACATAGTACAGAGCACAGGGCACTGACTACAGAGCACAGAACACAGAACACAGAGAACAGAGCATATAGAGCTCAGCACACATAGTACAGAGCACAGGGCACTGAGTACAGAGGACAGAGCACAGAGCATATTAATATAGAGCTCAGCACACATAGTACAGAGCACAGGGCACTGACTACAGAGGACAGAACACAGAGCACAGAGAATAGAGCATATAGAGCTCAGCACACATAGTACAGAGCACAGGGCACTGACTACAGAGGACAGAGCACAGAGAATAGAGCATCTAGAGCTCAGCTCACATAATACAGAGCACAGGGCACTGACTACAGAGCACAGAGCACAGAAAACAGAGCACAGAGAATAGAGCATATAGAGCTCAGCACACATAGTACAGAGCACAGGGCACTGACTACAGAGGACAGAGCACAGAACACAGAACACATAGCACAAAGAATAGAGCATATGCAGCTCAGCACCCATAATACAGAGCACAGGGCACTGAGTGCAGAGGACAGAGAACAGATTACAGAGCCGCACGCATGGCCGAATTGCTAAGAGCCCTGGCTAGCTTTCTGGGCTGGAGGTGGCGGGTTCAAACCCCTCACCGAGTCAAATCAATGACATTACACAATTGATACTTATTGCTACCTAGCCTGCCACTCGACATTAATATGATAGGAAAAGGACTGGTTTGCTCAGTATCGGGATAATGTTACTGAGTGGAATATCGGGTCATGGTGATGGTGGTCTGGCCTGGTCTGCGAGTGGGGTAGCACTATAAAATCGCCATGAGTGTATATCAATGCCTAACCTGATATGACCTTAGTTGTTGCTAGGACGCAAAACCCTGAAACAACTAGGAGTGTAGAGTGTAGAACTCACCCGAGATCTCCACTGGCCAGAAAGTACAGTTGACTATTAACATTGTTTCTAATATTTATGTGATATTGTAGCAGTTAACATTAACATTGTTTCTAATATTAACATTAATTGTCAACATGGTTTAACCGTTTGGGTTTTTACACAGATTTAAACCATTTTAGGAAAATACATGTAAGTTTTAAAATGTCCGACGTGTAGAGTCCTACATGCAGGTGGCGCCGCCGTGTCAGTTAGCGGAACTATGGCATAATGACAACGCTAACATAACACTGGCTTTACTTATATTCACATAATGGACATTACTTCGGGAATGACTGAACTGGCTGTAAGTTCAACTCACAGTAGGTGTTCGGATGGATGGTGGCCTCTCTCATAAGTGATTGGTGATTGGTTCGTTTGTTTGCTGTTGTTTTACGTCCAAGCAACATCTAAGGTCATATCAAGACGAGTACCGACTTTTGACAGTGCGCACTCACGGCGACTTTATAGTGCTGCCCCACTGACAAACCAGGCTGCCTGCACCATAACCTGACATCCCACTCAGTCACATTATCCTGACACTGAGCCAACCAGTCCATGCCCTATCCTAATAATGCCGAGCGCCAGGCTAGGAAGCGACAAGTATTAATTTTTAAGTCATTGGTTTGACTCGACCAGGATTCGAACCCACAAACTCATGGGTTCGGATCTCCCGATCTCCCAAAACAGGAGACGGACCCTCTACTCATTCGGTCACCCGTCTGGTCTGATTGGTGATTGGTGATTATTGTACACCATGCCATATTAACAGAGAATATTATGCACAATTTATTGTCACTTAGGTTTTTCACACACAAACTAACCAATCACTTTTATATGTGCTGTACATTATGACATACAAAAGTGATACATCATCTTGTGTGTGAAAAAGCTAAGTGACAATACAATTTACACACATTTATCCATGAATATGTCATGGTGTAAAATCACCAATCACTTACAAGAGAAGTGGCCATCCATCCGAACACCTACTTACAGCCAATTCAATCATGCTATTCAAAGATCTACTCAACAGAGCACTGGTTGGGGCTTCAGATCTGGCTATTCTAGTCCATATCCAGCTCCTTTAATTAAAAGCAGACCCTGGAGGCTCAAATGAAGGTGTCACAACAGCAGCAGTGGATAGACCCGCAGACATGATCTAACACCACCCTAGATAGTCCTGGGCGTTGCAGTCGAATGAGCTGTACCACTACCAGACGCGGGGGACGAATGGGTAGAGGCGCCCCTCATGTGTGGAAGGTCGGGAGTTCGATTCTCAGTCGAGTCAAACCAATGACTTATAAAATCGATACTTGTCGCTTCCTAGTCTGGCACTCGTCATTAATAGGATAGGGCAAGGACTAGTTAGCTCAGTGTCAGGATAATGTGACTGAGTGGGATATCAGGTCATGGTGCTGGCAGCCTGATTTCCCAGTGGGGCAGCACTATAATATAGCCATGAATGTGCAATGTCACAAGTCAGTACCCATCCTGATATGACCTTAGATGTTGCCAGGACGTAAAACTCCAACAAGCAATCAACCAACTGAATGCGACCATGGTACTCTAATGCTGGCCTTTAACCAGGCAGATTGTACCATACTGAATGAAACCATTCATTGACACAATGGTATGGTTATGCTGGCCTTTAACTGGGCAGATTGTACCCACACTGAATGAAACCATCCATTGACACAATGGTACGGTTATGCTGGCCTTTAACTGGGTAGATTGTACCCACACTGAATGAAACCATCCATTGACACAATGGTACGGTTATGCTGGCCTTTAACCAGGCAGATTGTACCCACACTGAATGAAACCATCCATTGACACAATGGTACGGTTATGCTGGCCTTTAACTGGGCAGATTGTACCTACATTGAATGAAACCATTCATTGACACAATGGTATGGTAATGCTGGCCTTTAACCAGGCAGATTGTACCCACACTGAATGAAACCATTCATTGAGACAATGGTACGGTTATGCTGGCCTTTAACCAGGCAGATTGTACCTACACTGAATGAAACCATTCATTGACACAATTGTACTGTAATGCTGGCCTTTAACTGGGGTCTAAATCAATGGTAGGAGTGGGAGTGCAGCAACTCAAACTTCCAGTGTGTAACCTGTAGTTTCGGCTTAAAGTGCAGGGTGTAAGCTTCAGTCATGGACTAACAAAAGTATCATTTTGGTCCGATGTTGAATCATGCTTAAAGCAACACATAGCAGTTGTTTTAATAGCATTCAAACATGTCACACTCTATGGGGGTGATAGTATTTGAATGGTTAATTGTGGGCATAACATACCTAACATCGTGGCTAACAAAACGACAATTTTGGCCCGAAGTTGCATTTGTATTGAGACAGCACTCCTGAGTTAATGCATCAGTAGACTGTCTATTTTTAGACGTATCTGACAAACAGTGGGTGATGTTTATTGAAGCAGTTGACAGACCAAGTTCATTTAGATTTGCATACGACTCAGAGCCATTACTCATTAACGTATAATAAATAACATTTTTATGACTTTGGTACCAGTTTGAAGTATCTAAATTAGGCGATACTGGCCTAGAACTATCTCGCTTTTGATTTTTGTTTGTTATGTCTCCATGGTAACCAAAATATACTGGTCGTCTCCTGCTTTCAACTCATTATTGCTTTTGGCCTAATTCCCCAAATCCTGCTTACTATCTCCTGATGTATTCTTTATAGTTTCGTCTTGGTTACTTTTCTTCTGATATTTCTTTTTACTAAAGCAATCGATTTCTTTATGAACATTAAAACGTTTGTATCTAAACGGGCACCACGAGCAGCAGTGACAATATCTATTAGGCATCACACCGTGTGTAGCCGTCAATCCAGTCTCTGCCTTTGTTCCAGTAAACACATATTCTGCCATCTACATCTGAGCTATAATCTTTGTTATGAATGCCAGAATTGTCGATTTTATCCTTTTTTAAGATTAGTCTAGTTCTAATGCACAAACGTCTCTTTGAATATCTTTAATGGCGTAGTGATCTTCCCAACCCGATGGTAATCGTCCCTCTATGATCATGGTAAATGTCTGCTTGCTCCATAACAGACATGTCCGCCATTCCCAATCTGATGCTAGGGTGGAGATTTCCTCCATATGATTTTGTATGTAAGGAACCCAAGATTTGGGGAGATCTGGGTCCTTTTGCATTCAAAATAATGCCCAAAAGTACTCACACCATGTGGATTCGCCCAGTGCGACCTTTCCCTTACGTTCATTTCGTATGACATAATTATTGGGCTGGAAATCTTTCTTACCCTGCCTTTTCTTCATTGAAAGCCCCACAGCTTGGAGAAGTTGTTGTATGAGCAGTGATGATTCGTCTGTCCTGTTATCAGGATTCGACCCCGTGTATCCTGGTGTCAGGAGCCCCGATGCCATTTTCCACACCCACACATTGAAAGATTGTCTTGCTCGAACGCCATCTTGGTGCATCTCCTCCCCAGTTTGCAGGTATATGGTGCCACTGTGGTGGTTTCAGCGGGTTCCCGTGCTCAGAGGTGTCCCTCGCTTCTGCGCTGCTTCTGCGCATGCGCGGATTTCGCATCAACTCGGGTCACCTGAGCCACTTATTGGCGCATGCGCATATCCTACAAACTCGGGTCGAATAATCGAATACGCTTCTCCGCGCTCGGGTGGACAATCTTTTTTTTTTTTTTTAATAACCGATAAAAATACAGCAAAATAGGATTTAAAGTATTTTATGATGGCCCAGTTTACTTATATTTCCATTTAATTAATCTAAGTTATTCTTTTTATGCACATGGCACGTGTATTTGTCGACTCCACTCGCCGTGTTCTATTTGAATTTCTGACGACTGGGATGACCCGAGTCGCCCGGGTCGTGTTAATCGATTACGGCCCGTTGATGCGAAATCCGCGCATGCGCAGAAGCAGCGCAGAAGCGAGGGACACCTCTGAGCACGGGAACCCGCTGAAACCACCACACCACGTTGCCCCATCCAACGTTATGACAGGTGCAGAAGTTGCCACATCCAGTTTGCAGTTTGTGCTGTCTTCCATCAGATGTCACCATGTTCGCCCTCCCCGTGAAGATTTCCATTTCCGGCTCCAATGCTGCTGCGGTTTGAATTTTTTCAATCAACACTATTGTTGATTCTGGTGTCTCCAACCTATCCAAAATCTGTTTAGTTGTTAACTCGAAGAGATTTGTTACTGCTTGTGTTGTTAATGAATTAGAAACTAAACCAGGAGGCCTCAGGCCTTATGACAACAACACTCCCATAACGTCATAAACAACACTCCCCATGATGTCACCAACAAAACGATAATGTTGCTCTGATAATATCACCAACAACACTCCTATAACGTCACAAAAAACTCCCCATGATGTCACCAACCATATGATAAGGTTCCTCTGATAATATCACCAACAACACCCATGATGTCACAAACAAAACTCATGTCATCAACAACACTCCTATAACATTCCCACCCTTCCTAGAATTATTAATACAGCCTATCAACCAACAGATTATTATTGATTGATTGATTTACTCAGTTTCATATCCTAGCAACATTTGGCATCATATCAGCATACTGACTTGTCACGTCACCCACTCCATGCAAATGTATAGTGCTGCCTCGCTGAAGTAACAAGTCCTGGCACTACTACATTATATCCCGCTTAGTCACACTATCCTAGCAAAACAGTCTTTTCCCTATCTTTTCCACTGCTCCTTGCCCTATCCTAATAATGTCCAGCGCCTGGCCAGGAAGCGACAAGTGTCAATTTTTAAGTCATTGGTTTGACTCGACCATGGTTCGAACCCGTGGGTTCGAATCCCATGACCTACCAAAACGGGAGACGGACGCTCAACTCATTCGGTTAAGGAAACACTATATTCAGACTAATAAAACTAAATAACCACCTCCACCCCACAAAACACCTACAGAAAACACCACCACCTATTTTTTGTTCCCTTAATCTACTTATTATACATCTGGTATAGATAGACACCACAACATATGTTCATTGGCCAACGCTACAAACAGATCGCCCCTGCTATAATTATAAAAATAAGCTACAACCACTGGCTGCGTGAAGAAGAAAAAGGAAGAGAAATAATATAAAGACACACCCACACCCACACCCACACAAGAGTAGAAAAGAAGAAGATAAAACGGACAGGAAGGGGAGAAGAAGAAAAACGAAGTGGAAAAAAAGAGGTAGGTAAACCTAACAAGGCAGGGGAAATTAAAGCTGGTGCCAGGCGTGGCCTGGGGCTGAGTGCTTGGGAGGCGGAGCCGCCAGTAGTTTGGGTGATCGATACTTGGTGGCGCCACTTAAAGTTGCATAGTCCGATGCTTTTGAGTTTCTGCCATTTTCTGAGATAGATATATATTATACTAATCGTTATAATCCACTTTACTTTAGTTTGAAGTAACTTTAATTTTAAATGGCTAAGTTTGGAGATATTTGACGTCAAAGCATGCCGAAACTCTGACACCATAGACAACCCCCACATCACACACAACCAAGACAAAGCCCCCTACAGTCCGTGCTTGAGGTGGCCACCCTCTGAGAAGACGACAGCCGCCCAGTCAGTGGGTGGTCAGACCCCGTCCATAACCCCCCCCCCCCCCCCCCCCCCCCACGCCTACCCCCCCCCCCGCTGGGTGACTTCCGGCGGAGTCTACTCGCACTTCCGGGTCAATGTGATTAATTCGCCAGTTGGCCACTGTCGGGTGGCGGCGGTGTGCAACAACTAACAATACCTTATTTTAAGCGGTTCTTTCTCAATTTAGGCTATTTAAAGCCCTGTTCACACCGACAACTTTAGGCCGAACTAGATAAGGCAAACTAGATGAGGCGAACTAGGTGTGAAAGTGTGTTGTGTCCACACATGCAGTACTTGGGGCGGTTTAAGCCGGAAATCGATATCTGCACATGAGCAAGTCCATACTAACCAGTGCCACTTTCGGTTAGTCGACGTCACCACGAGAGAGTGTGGGTTCAACCTAGATATGTATAGACTGAGTCGTATTGTTTTGGAACGATCAAAACTTCTGCTGGGCAGTGAAAACCTAAAAATAAATGATGAAAAAAATATCTGTGCACAGCTAGCGGTTTCATAGACCAAATTATATAATATGCGCTTTTAATCGACCGGAAAGTCAATAAACTCAGGTCTCGACTGTGCATGCGTGTGACGTGCTTAAGCCGCCTCAAAGTAAACCGCTATCGTCCACAAAAGCAAGGTGGGCCGACTTAAGCTAGTTCGCTTCATATATACTACCTCGTGACGTGGTCTAGTTGAAGCGAACTAGATGAGACGGCTCAGGCTTAAGTCACCTCAGCGTACCGTCCACATGACCAATTTGAGTCCAACTATACAAGGCGAACTAGTTGAGGCGACTTAACGCCTGTGTGTGAACGGGGCTTAAGTTTAGATAACTTCATTCAACATGCAATGACTAACTAACACTTCAGAAATGGCAGTTATGGCTCTTACTTATACATTGTATTTCTATTACCTTTGTAAGAATGTCACAGAAATAAGCATGGTACTATTGGTAGTTGGTACTAACGAGGATATTATTATTAGGACATGAGCCAGCCTCCATATGTTTGGCCAATGGTACCCTATGAAGGGAATAATGGGCATGGTGACTTTTGACAATATATGCATAGCTAAAGTTGGAAGACTGATGACAGCATTGCCACGGCCTTCTATGCAGCAACAAATGCTAAATAAGTGCACCAGTGTCTAAGTTGAATATGTAGAATCAAATCTAGATAAGTGTTTTGGCTTTGAAAATTTGATGTTTTCATCGGACTATGCAACTTTAACTAAAGCGACATAAGGACAGTTTTAGGATTTCACTTTTATGTTTCTCTCTCTCTCTCTCTTTGTCTCTTTGTCTCTCTATGTCTCTCTCTCCTCTCTCCCTGTCTCTCTTCTCTCTCCTTCCTTCCCTCTCTAGACATATATATTCATATATATATCGGCTTCTCTCTCTAGGTATATATATATTTTTTATATATGTATATACATATATGTTTTCTCTCTATCTCTCTTGCAATATTGAGAAAGGCGATGTATGTATTACATTGTATATTATATTGTATACTATAGGTCATATTATATATTATATAATATATAATAATATAATATATATAAGATAATACATGAATCGTCTTTCTTACACCTTTTCCCGGAGCATGGCCAGTGAGCTGCTACCCACAACATTAGTTACTGCTACTGCCATCAGATTGATTGATTGATTGATTAATTGATTGATTGATTGATTGATAGTTGCCTAACACCGTGTTGGCAGCAAAGGTCATATTCATGGCGAACTGCCATTAGAGGACAGCCACGTTGGCGGTTGAAATCATCTATTTTGTATCCTTTCCTGTGTACACTATACATGTATACTGGTTCCTATAGGCCTATTTCATATGACGTCAGCATAGCTATTTAGGTGAGTGTGCATGCAGCTTGGCTGCAGGACAACACACGGTCACACTGCAAACTCAATGGCTATGAGCAATCTTCATACAGAAAAAGTGAAATATCTCTAAAAACACACCACCTAGAAACAAACCGCTTGGCAGACAAACAGATAAACAGATAACATGTTCAACAAACAGCTTATATAAAATGTATAAGGGTAGGATTCTGCAGGGTATTTAGGTCAGTGCGTGCTCTGCTTGGCTGCAGGACGACACACTGTCACACTGCAAACTCAATTGCTATGAGCAATCTTCATAGAGAAAAGGTGAAATATATACAAAACCACACCACATAGGCACAAACCGATTGGCACATATACAGAAAACATATTCAACGATGAGATTATATTAAATTTATAAGATTAGGGTTCTGCATTTCTATTCATTTTGAATAGAATTTACATTTTGCACTGCACGTATCATCAAACTCAATGCATTGTCAATGGCCGTGAGCAATCTTCATACAGAAAATGTGAAATATCTCTAAAACCACAGCACTTAGAAACAAACCGCTTGGAACACATATAGAAAACATGTTCAACGAACAGATTATATTAAATTTATAAGGTTAGGGTTCTGCATTTTTATTAATTTTGAATAGAATTGACATTTTGAACTGCACATATCGGCAAACTCAATGAATTGTCAATGGCTGTGAGCAATCGTCATACAGAAAAAGTGAAATATCTCTAAACCACAAAACCTTGAAACAAACCTCTTGGAACACGTATGGAAAACATATTCAACGAACAGATTATATTAAATTGATAAGTTTAGGGTACTGTCTTTCTATTAATTTTGAATAAAAATAACACAATGCGAGTATCGGCAAACTCAATGGCAGGGTGCCTTCCTCCTGCAGCCAAGCTGCGTGCACATACACAATGTTTATAAACATTGAAAGGGGTCTATATAGGGTATGCACCGACGTCACGCTAAGCGGAAGTGCGGCCATTGCGGCGATAGTAACCACAATAATAACACACTGTCACAGTGCAAACTGAATGGCTATGAGCAATCTTCCTCCAGAAAAGGTTAAATATCTCTGTAACTACACCACTTAGAAACAAACTGATTGGAATACACATAGAAAACATGTTTACCAAAAAGATTATATTAAATTGATACGGTTAGTGTTATGGATTTCTATTAAATTTGAATAAAACTGGCGTTTTGCACTGCGCGTACCGGCAAACTGCCCGCGAAGGGTAAAATCGGCAATGCTATGTCTATGTGGAGCATTTATTTTTGTAAAATAAATTTAAAAGCTTTCATTGGATCGATTAAAAATATCTTAATGCGCGATTGAAGAGGAAGATCTGAAGTATTTAATGTAACCTAAGAGCAATTTACGCTGAAAGTATTAAAAACAGAGGTAATAGTGAAAGTTGGGATATTCTGAGTGTCAGTGCCAGTGCATTGTCAATGGCCGTGAGCAATCTTCATACAGAAAAAGTGAAATATCTCTAAAACTACACCACTTAGAAACAAACTGCTTGGTACACATATAGAAAACATATTCAACGAATAGATTATATTAAATTTATAAGGTTAGGGTTCCGGAATTCTATTAATTTTGAATGAAATACACGTTTTCCACTGCGCGTACAGCCAAACTCTATGGGATGTTTACTGGTTGATATCGCCACAATGGCCGCGCATCCGGTTCGTGTCGTCACGTGAATACCCTATATAGACTACGTCACCATTCCAGCGGCGCGGTGCATGTATTTCTATTCATTTTGAATCAAATCGAAGTTTTGCCCTACATGTATCGGCAAACTCAATGGTCAGACACATTTGCTTTGCTGCCAACACCATTTTCAGCGAATGCGCAGTCGGAACGGTGATCTCATCTATCGATCGGCAGTCTACAGGGGGTTTTCAACTTGTTAGGTCATTCTCGCTACTAGTACCCCAACCTCGCGGAGCTCAGGGGTCAGGGGTCAGCTACCCCCCCCCCCCACCCCCCCCCCTTCCAAAGTTACATACAGATAGCCGATGACCCCAGCCTACAAGGAACGTCAACACCCACTCTGATAAGATACTGGGCGCCATTCAGGCCGGCACCCAACCGCCAAGGTCAAAGGGCAAATGTCAAGGTCAAAAGGTCGCCTGGCGAAGGGAGCGAGGTGTCGATGGCTTTGATGTAATGGTGTCGCTAGTTGGCCTGAGGATTCGTTCGCGCAGGGCCCAGCGGGAAGTCTAGTTTTATACCATTCCGCGATATATAAATCAAGTATTACTTGCTTAATTAGTTACAATTGTCTGTTGTCTCCATTTGTAAATTGTTGCTGCACAGAGCGGAATATTTAGTCAATTTAATAGAACATGTTAATGCCGAAGCATATGGGAGTGGGGTCAGACAGTCATCACAAGCACACTAAAATTAATTGTGTTTGTTTACACTTCAAATATCGCCTAAGTTATGCCATGTACACACATAGCGTATAGGATTCGCGCATAGGACTCCCGATCAGCTTAAAACTGCAGTCGGGCCGATTCATTTTTCGAATCGGGAATCGCAATCGTAGTGCTAGCGCACACCTACCGTTTTAGCCCTAAAAATTAGTTTTAGTCGTGAATCGCAATCGGTAGGTGTGCTAGGGGAGTGCACACCTCACGATTTTTGGGTAGTTTTAGGTCGTATACGCTAGGTGGGTGCGGGGAAAACAATCGTATACGCTAGGTGTGTACCGGGCATTAGCCATTTTAAATCAAATTTACTCCAAAGTAAAGTCAGGTAGATTACAACAATCAACCTAATATATTTATGTTTAAAAGAAATGACGCGCAGAACCATCAGACAATGAACTTTAATTATCACGACTGAATATCATTATTCATGGCGACAAGTATTAATTGTGTAAGTCATTGGTTTGACAATCGACCAGCATTTGAACTCCCGGCCTTCCGCACGGGAAGCCTGCACTCTACCCATTCGAGAAACGGCGTCCGATAGAGTTTCGTTGTCAGTTTATTTGGGAAGAAGCTGTGTATACATGTATGTATGTGTATGTGTATCTGTGCGCGTGTATGTGTGGCATATATATATATATTGAAACAAGATATTCTGTGCAAGTTATTTACGACCCAATCAAGGCAACCAATGTACTCATCCCGATAATGTGATATGACTTAGATTGGTTGGTTATTGACCTTTACATCCTGGCAACATCTAAAGTCATATCAGGACGGGTACCAAGTTGTGCCAGTGCACACTCATGGTGACTTTATAGTGCTGCCTCGCATGGAGATCAGGCCACCAGCAGCATGACCTGATATCTCACTCAGTCACATTATCCTGACACTGAACCAACCAGTCCTTGTCCTATCCTAATAATACCGAGCGCCTGGCTAGGAAGCGACAAGTATCAGTTGTAAAGTCATTGGGTTGACTCGACCGGGGTTGGAACCCGTTGGTTCAAATCCCACGATCTACCAAAACTGAAGATGGACATTCAACTCATTCGGCCATCCCGTCTGATCAATGTCTTAGATGGTTCCAGGACATAAATATACAAAGAAACAAACCTTTTTGTGGGGATCTAATTTGTGATGACATTTTATTACAATTTATTTTTGTTTTTTTCCCTCTTTTTTGGGGGGAGGGGGTATTGCTGTCTGGCGACAGAGGGAGCCACCGCCGCTGTGCGCAGCAGTAAATCCCTGCCATTACGGCGAATCAATGCGAGGCGGGCTCACAGGGGGCTGTCGGCGAAACACTACACCAAGTGCAGGCAATACTGGCAGAGCTAAACAGGCCTCGCAATAGAGGATCTCCACCACCTAGCCGCCCTCTGACGTCAGAGGCAAGCACTAATCTTGTGGATAGTAGCTAGATGCGCATGCGCCACAGACAGGGGCTTATATTTCTAGACGATATCCATGGTCGACCCACGCTCCGATGGCAATGGCAAGAACTAATGCTGTGGATAGTAGCTCGATGCGCATGTGCCACAGAACAGGGCTTGTGGTTATAGTTATACTTATAGATGATTTCCACCAACAATGCACCCTCTGTCGGCAGCGGTAAGAACTAATGTTGTGGATAGTAGCTAGATGCGCATGCGCCAGAGACCATGGCTTATACATGATTTCCATCAACAACACACCCTGTGATGGCAGTGGCAAGAACTAATGCCGTGGATAGTGGCTAGGTGCGAATCCCATTCGGTAGCATACCTTGACATGGCCCCTTTAGCTCCTGAGAAAAATTGTTGTTGTTGTTGGGGGGTCCATTAATTGTTTAAGCAGGGGAAATTTGAGTGGTCTTCCTCATTCCACTGCTGGTCGATAGAAAGCCCGAGCCTACACTTTTACCGACCCAAGGGATTTTTAACCTCCCACACTACATAGACATGGTATGAGAGCAACCGGCCCTTGATGACGCTGTAAGTTATATACAGCGGTGGATATCCAAATTGCCAGAGCTGGGGGCACTGGGAATTGAACCGCCGACCCTCAGATTAGGAGTCTGACCTAGAAAAAAGTCAAACACTCTAACCACTCCGCCACAGAGAACGCATTGCATTTTTCAAAAGCATACTTTCAGTGGTAAAATGTTCTGTTGCTTCGCCCTTCGTCCACCCCCTGGCATCCAACTACCGAAACTATTTAGCTCCACAGATCGACCCCGTAGACCCTGCTTTGTATTGCGTAATAAATAAATAATAAATTAAACATAAAAAATGAAAATACAGTTACACATACAAAGATTGACTGACTTGAGCTAGCTGCTGATGACAACACCAGACTACACATCTACACATATATAAATAGCTGTATTGCCCATATCACATGGCTGTATGTATATATATATATGTATATATATATATATACATATATATATATAGACATATATAGTCATATATATATACATATCTATATATAAAGAGCCTCATATATTATACATTTATAGTATATTAATGTTGGAATTAGCATGTACCTAATAATTTGATATCGAACTGGGTTTCAATATTTGTTGATATCTATATTGTCCAATCGCTGGCCGGTGCCTGCGAGCCCGGTGTGGCGGTTTCAGCGCCCGGTCAGTTTCAGCGGCCTGTCGTGGCTTCTGCGCATGCGCGGATTTTCGCATGTTGCGGCGAGCACTGCTATTTGTTTTGTTTACACTCGGCAATTCGACGCCTACGTTAATATCGCTTGGAATTTAAGGTTAATTTAATTTAATTTCATTATTTGAGTATGTAATTCTGTTAAATATGATTGCATTCAATAGATTTCGGCCTAATCGGTCCCTAACACTGCCGGGCACCAGCTGAGCTTGTAGCCGGCGAGGCCTCGGGTGTTTTGACCATCTCTTAAAATCCGCGCATGCGAGAAGCCACGACAGGCCGCTGAAACTGACCGAGCGCTGAAACCGCCACACCGGGACTGCTCGATAGTGGCGCCAACAGTGGGTTCCTCAATCTGGCCGCCATATTCACTCAGTATTAGCCATGATTTCATATATATATATATATATATATATATATATATATATATATATATATATATATATCCCATATATAACTCCCCATATATATATATATATATATATAATATATATATTATAGTTAGTTATACGAGTCTTACTTGGTACAGTTGAATGGATAACTGTTGTTTACGAAGGTATAAGCCTCGGATAGATGTGGGCTAGGAGAGGTAAGCACGTCCGGTACCAGCAAATTTAACCTACTTATTGAGGATAAAAATACGACTTTCAAACAATGGATACTATTACTTTAACCGAAAAGGATACACCAACGGAATAGATGTGGCAGGGTGTGGCTGGGAGGCCCTAGCCCACATCTACCGAGGCTTTATACTCGGTAAAAAACAGTTATCCATATTTCTGTACCAAGGTAGACTCGTTAACTATAGCTATTTTACCTCGGTAAACAGCCTCAGGGCTAGCCTCAGGCTATCCTCAGGTAGTGGGAGGACCTTTACATAATTCATTTTTATCCTTAATACATTCTTTCTTATTATTATAACATTCTAAATTTTTGTTCTCACCTATTCTTGTTAGTTGGCGAGAAGACGCTTTTTGCAACGCCGGTAGGCTTTTCTAGTCGTTTTATTATAATGTTTTGCAAACGACTTAGCCGTTTCCAGCCTTGCAGCGCTAGTTTCTTTTCACAGAAATACCAAGCACCCGTGCCTTGGGAGACCATGGCTCCTTCTAGTTGAGTGGAAAGGTATTTACTCGTATCCATCCAGCAAATTTCAACACCGGTAATTGTCATCTGGCAAGTGTTGTTCGTGAAATCGCCTTATGTGGCTTTTATAAAAGCTCACTAATAGTTGTTGTGCTGCCGTAAATCTTTGGTCTTTGTATATATAAAGCCCGTATGGCCGACACAACACATTAATTTCGATTCATTCGGAAACAGTTATGTGATCGTGATAAAGGGTCACTAACGTGTTCTGATTTGAGTCAATTTCTCTAAATCAAACGTAGCTTGTTGCTTGTCTATTTCTACTTCAGGTTAAGGATTAAAGCAACAATCGTCTGTCTCTGTGTCCGGTTACTAACAATAACAGGGAACCGCCGACCTTAAAACCTAATTGTTTTATATCTAACCACGAGTTGTGAGGCCAAGCCTGAAACAATCTTAAATACTATAGAAACATCCCAAAAACCGATATACTTTGGTTTTGGAGGATTCCTTTGATAAATTGAACGAAGTAAATAACAAAATAACATAATGTTTTTCCAACTGTTTCGCCATCAATTTAGTAATTTAATTGATAACGCCCCACACCTCGCCGCATTAATCGATCCAATGGAAAGTCCTTCATCCTCTAGGAACGAGGAAACGAGTACCTGTGAAATCTTTGGATTTGTTGGTTTAATCTTTCATTAACAAAAACATGTACTCCCCTTTCTTAAATAGGTTGTATACATTTTGACAGTTCTGGCCCTCCAGGCATCCGATACTATCCTATCCTCAGTAATTCTGTTCCAATCCAAATTGCTTGTAGCTGCTTCCTTTGAAAGGAAATGCCAATAGGGGCGTCGTTGGACACGTGCCGTGAACCACTAGCGGTCCGTGGGTGCGTCAGATTCCCGAGTTTCTTGGGAATCGTATACAATCTTTTGCCAGTTTGTGAAACTGCTGGTGGCAGCCAGGTTGGTTGTCCCAATCGGGCACCACCAGTATCGCATGTGTCCCTTCCAAGCCTATTTTTCTCATACTGGCTGATAACTGATAATGTTACCTAAATGGTGGGAAAATATAAAATAAATTATTTCCAAGTAATAGCAAACGCATCTACTTCCATGCATCCGGTTCAGGATGCCAAGAAACATACAGGGTAACTTGTTATTATTTCGTGATGCAAATAAGTCAACTTCAGGTGTACCCCATTTTTCACAATACGTAGGTTAAACAAATGTGTAGAGAGAGACCACTCTAAATGGTCATGGAAAATTTTACTTTTATAATCTGCAAGTGTATTTTGTGACCCTGATGCGAATTGCGCTACAGTCAGCCAGGAACTTGTTGAGCATTGTGCCCAGTTCCAAATCAGTTTAGATAACTGATTGCAAGACTTTGATTTGGTTCCACCCATGTTACGAATATATGCCATGGCAGTAGTATTATCAGTTAGTATTCTATCCTAGGTGATTTATTTATCTTTTACTAAACTACGTAAAGCCCAGATAAATAGCACGCAACGATCTAATGCTTTAATATAGTTCTGATTTTTCATATCAAGCCATCTACCCTCCTGTTTGACCCCATCTGATGAGCTCCCCAACCTTCCTAAGATAGCATCAGTAGTAATTACTGTTTTAGGTTCCGCCAGCGGATTGGATTGGTGAACTTGCTATATGTTGCATCCACCATCCAATATCCTGTAACCCTCTTGCGAAATAACATTTTTCGCTCAAAATTGCCTTTAGTTCGTTGTTAACGCTAAATTTGTATCTATTTCTAGCGACTTAATATGGGCCTTCCCATATAAACACAGCAGGTGCATATAAGGTCATTATGGCAATAAGAACAGCAACTGTCTAATTTTTTGGCTTTGATACTCCCCCCCTAATAGCTGAGTCGCTGTAGTCATAAACTTAATTTGTTTTTGTTTGTTATCGACTCTGTAAAGGGACTGTGGTATCAGAATAAAACCTAAACATTTTGAGTTGTTTTGTTGTTTTAAACACTGACTTTTGTTGATGTACATAAAATCCAATTTAGTGAGTAATGCCACATCAAATCCAAAAACTGCATTTCACACAACCAATCTTGTGTTGAAGCTATAATAAAAGAATCATCTATGTATGGAAACATATGTGACCTTTCCTGCCATTACCGAGAAACAGGGTTTTAAGCAATTTAGTAAATAAAAGTGAGCGCACAAGTAGCATTCGGCATGCAGGTAAATCATAGTTGGTTATCCAAATAAATCGAAGATAATTTTCGGGTATTGTTCCATTATGGGATGCGTTAATCTGCATCCTGTAAATCAACACTAGCCATCCACGCACATCTGGTGTAATCAGATCTCGTGCCGTATCTAGATTGAGAACATTTTAAAATGTCGATATTCCCACCCTTTTTATTAAGGATTGGTTAAATTCGGGATCATTCGAACATACCATAGGCTTCGGTCTCGAGAAATGTTTGAAATAAACTGTCCTGAACAGTGTGTACTTTTTGTATAATTCCTTTCTCAAAGATTTATGTACCTGTTTAGTTAGTGCGTCTCGTTAACTGGTGAATGTAATATGGAAAAGGTATTATACTTTGTACAGGAATTGGTGTTAAAGGGCATTTGAACACCCCGACTAGTTCTATAATTCTTGAGTCACTAGTAATTTTTGTGCCAACTCAGAAATTGATTCCTTTTAAAATAATTAATTACAGCCACAAAGTTGCTTACAGTTTGTGTGTTTTTAGAGGCTGCAGGACTTGTAAAGTTTGTGTTTGGACCTCTACTTGGACCCGCCCCTGGGGAAAGGTTCTCGACGAGTTGAAAACCTCGACTATTGGCCGTGCGGTTGTTTGTCGTCCAGCCTGGGCTGAGCGCCCCGGCCCCGAAACCCTTGACGATTTGAACTCGGTCTGGTTCCTCTGGTGAACCGTCGTGGACGAAAATTCCCCTCGTGACTTTTTGAAACGAGGAACTTCAGGTTTCTTCTTGCCATCCATGTTTTTGCCACTCTTGCTGCAGTCTCTACCTCTTTATAAGGTATTGTAGTGACCGCCAAACATCTTGGTATTATCAAAGGTTTCCTTTAATCGGTCTCTGGAGCAAGTAGAGCGTAAACTCCTTCCCCTCATTATCGGTAACCTTCTTAGAGCGAGCCATTCTTTGCCAGCATCTGGCAAACTGACTTGAGGACATTTTCATATCTTCGAAACGACAGGTAATACTGCCGCCGCTAGTATACAAATGCCCTTTGGTCATTGTCTTAGCAAAGGACGAGAACTAATTTTCACTCTGCACATCCTATTAGCCACAGGAACAATTAGCTGTATAGGGTAGCCAACACTGCCTTATGCACTGTGTGCCAAACACATCTCAAAACTTCTTACGGTCATCCGTCATATTTGACATCCCGATCCATTTCTTTAATGATGGAGTCGGGAACACCCTTTATGCCTGTTAACTCACATCTCATAACTTGAGATAAACCTCCGCGGTTTGAACTGGAAAAAATGACCATTCACGGTCTCGCGCTAGCGTAGTAGTGGTTTTAAACCCGCTTAGCCTTTTGGCTTCTCCACTTCTTAGCCACTTTAGTGCCAATGTCCGATAGACCTTTCTATTACGGTTGTCTGAGTCTGATTCCGTAGAAGATAGACTCAGTGGCGTCTCAGAAGAAGTAATTTCCTCTTCTCTTCTTCTTTTTGTCTTAGTCTTCCGCTTTTTGCGCAAACCAGACTCTGCCCGCTCCTTGGTGAATTCTTCACCCGAAGAAATCACTGTTTCTTCTTCTTCCTCCGTTTAGGAGAAGGAGGAGGAGGAGGCCTTAAGCTCCACCGCCGAGTCTTGTCAAGAAATCCTCAAATGAATCCTTCTTGGACACTCGGCCTAGCGCTTCCGTAACACAGGAACGATTTGTTGGCAGTCAAGATGTGGCTTTCCAATCTTGCCAAAGCGAGCCTCCCAATCTGGAGGCGCAGGCACATCAGGCACTGTGTCCTCGTCCGGGTCGGAGAGGATATTCGCCCGGGGCTGTGTCGACGCCCTGCCGACAACACGGGGGAGGAGAGTCGTATCCTCGTCCACTCCACTCGGGAACAACGCCCTCGGCTGCTGCTTGCCACCGGCTTACGCCGCTTGTGGCATCGGGAACTGAAACAAAATTTTTTGGTCAGTCCCGGTATATATATATATCACAATTGAGTTGTATTCAAACTCATTTGGATCTAATGGTGTTAATGAACGTGTTTATACCGTTAGAACACAGGCGTTTTAGCTAAATTTGTGCGTGGGTGTGGGTCAAGCCCAAACTTACGCTGGGTCGGGCCAGTGTATCGGCCCCCCCGCCCCCCGCCCATCCTCTGTCCGCACACTTCTCCACCTGGTGACTACTACGTCAAAAGTTGGAGAATTGCTACGAAAAACTCGGAGAGAAACGCTATGAAAAAGTTTTGTCTAGGGAGTCTATAAAGAAACCAGGGCTCTCCAACATTACTCTCTATTAGAGTTCGACTGAGAATTTCCAATGAGATAGGGCGAAACCACATCTCTACCCATAGTCACACGGTGACCCGGGGTGTTGGACATAAACGCAATGACGGTTTGGTTCCTTCGAGGGAAACCACTCGAGTGTTCTATCTATGGTTGTTTATAACCAAATAACTCGTCCAAATTGGACCAACGAAAGTCTAAACTTTCCATATGATGCTCTAATGCTTCATTATTACGCTAACCACAGTTTTTATTATACTTACTGCGTATTTGCTTGTATGTTTAAGACTAATTTGCCGGATCAAGTGTACCCAACGGACACGGTATCCAGTCCGTGAGTGTATATGCTAATTGCTTGGTACCCGGACGAGGCTTACCTCTCCCTAGCCTGAGGCTAGCCTGAGGCTGTTTACCGAGGTAAAATATATATATATATATATATATAAATATAGCTTAGTAAAAATATAAACTATATTTACAACAAAAAAGAAAACACAGACCAAAGAGTGAGGAAAGATTGTTACCTAAAAGAATAAAAACACTTGAGCTGAAAACGCTGCTTTCATATAACCATCATGACCCACTCATGTAGATGAAACTCTCCTCTCTCCAAATGGCGTTATGTTCCTTTAAAAAATAATATCAGCAAATAGTTGGTAGAAGGCACCCATCCTCCCCTCCCCCGCCACCCGCCTGTGACCAGATGCCGGGGAATGGCCGCTGGTACCGGACTCTTGTCTCTAATAGACTACTAACGCCCCGAGGACCCAATCAATCACAATTAGCCCTAATCTCGCCTCCCAAACTGAGATGGGCAACTCAGATATCAAACCCCAGCCATCAGAATGATTAGGCGGAGATGTCGGGAGAGGGGAGAATATCAGGATGGGTACCGACTTGTGACAGTGCGCAATCATGGCAACTTTATAGTGTTTCCCCACTGGAATACCAGGACACCAGCACCATGACCCGATATCCCACAGTCACATTATCCTGACACCGTGAAAACCAGTCCTGGTCATATCCTATTGTTGACAGGATGTAAAATTCCAACAACCAACCCTATCGTATTAATGCAGAGCGTCAGTCTAGGTAGCGACAAGTACCAATTTTATAAGCCATTGGTCTGACTCGGCTGGGATTCAAACTCCCAACCTTCCGCACAGGAAGCATGTGCTCTGCCGATTAGGTCACCTCGTCCGGTTCTTTGGCCATCTTTTTTTTTTTCTTTTTTTTTATTGAGGCTGTATTTATTCTGTCCATAACATGTAAGCCTGGGTACCCAGGCTTGTTTTCAATGCTGGCCAGCTGTAGTGTTGGTGTTCTTACCAAACAGTAGCTGCTGATAAGTTATTTGATTGTCTGCATTTCAGTAGCAGATAGATAGTATGTTGGTACCTTTAGTAGCCTATGTTACTTTTTTGGGCCCTCTTGGCATTGTATTTTTGTTATATTCTTATCACTATATTAGTTGTTTTCCTAAGGTTCTATGTTAGTGTTTTGGGGTTTCTTGGGAAGAGTTTTCCACTTTTTTTTCTACTTAATTCTATACTAGCCTATTTTATTTTATTTACATGTCCATAGGCTTGTACGTAATAGGTGGTTAAGTTATGTTTGTTTGGATTTGATTTGATTTATATTGTTGTTGGATATGTTACCTGGCTTTTTTATTTCCGGTTATCCCGCTGTTGCAGTTTCCCAGGGACACCAGTTTCCCAGGGACACATCGCTTCTGCACCCACGTCAAAATCGAACAGCATCGTCACTAACCTTATAAATTTAATATAATGTTTTTGCTAAACATTTTTTCTATATGTGTACCGAGCGATTTGTTTGTAGGTGGGGTCGTTTTAGAGATATTTCACTTTTTCTGTATTGTCTGTATGAAGACTGCTCACGGCCATTGACAATGCCTTGAGTTTGACGGTACGCGCAGTGCAAAACGTCAGTTTTATTACAAATTAATAGAAATCCAGAACCCTAACCTTATCAATTAAATATAATCATTTTGAAAAACATGTTTTCTATATGTGTTCCAAGCAGTTTGTGTCCAGGTGGTGTAATTTGAGAGATATTTGACTTTTTCTGTATGAAGATTTGCTCACGGCCATTAACAATGCATTTCAATGGAAGTGTCCCTGGCAAACTGGTGTCCCTCGAAATCCGCATCACCGCCCTCTAGTGTGGTGTTCCTGGTAGGTGTACCTCGGAAGTGACGTATTCATCATTGAGCCTCCCCAGCCCCGATAACTCCATTGTCTGTCCACTGTTCTCCAACTAAGCCAGCGTCCCCAGGCACTCATCTCATCGGGATTGACAATAAACCCCAGGGACCAGACGAAATAGCCAAATGAGTTGAGCGTCCATCTCCCGTGTTGGTATATCGTGGGATTCAAACCCACGGGTTTGAACCATGGTTGAGTCAAACCAATGACTTACAAATTTATACTTCTCGCTTCCTAGCCAGGCGTTTTCCATTATTAGGATAGGGCAAGGACTGGTCGGCGCAGTGTCAGGACCATGTTACTGGGTGGGATATCAGGTCATGGTGCTGGCAGCCTGGTCTCCCACTAGGGCAGCACTATAAAGCCGCCATGAGTGCGCACTGTCACAAGTCGGTACCCATCCTGATAGGACCTTATATGTTTCCAGGACGTAAAACTCCAACAAGTAACCAACCAACTAGGCCAGAATCCTACACAGCTTATCGGGCTGACAATGAACCCACAGAACTCCGGCAGGCAAGTGTTACCCAATCCTGATTTAATCGTCTAGAATGTTGCCCGCGCAGTGTCCAACACGCTATGTCAGCTGGGTACCCGACAGCATAGAGGTCAAAGGGTTCATTGCTTTAATGGCGGCAGTCGGCGGGAGACCACGTGCTTCCGGTCACACACGTGACGTCACTTAAATATAAACGCTTCAGCTGAACTTTGTTTGCAACTGTAATTCATGGGGGACGAACTTTTCCAATATTTCATTTTGGATAACAGGTTGGTTGGTTGTTGGGGAGCTTTATGTCTTGGCAACATCTAAGGTAATATCAGGATGGGTACCGACTTGTGACAGTGTTCACAAATGCCGACTTTATAGTGCTTCCCCACTAGGAGACCCGGCTGCCAGCACCATGACCTGATTGATATCCCATCCAGTCACATTATCCTGACACTTAGCCAACCAGTCCTTGCCTTATCCTAATAATGCCGGGCGCCTGGCTAGGAAGCGACAATTATACATCTTTAATTCATTGGTTTGACTCAACCAGGGTTTTAATATATGGGTTCGAACCCCACAATCTACCAAAACGGGAGACGGATGCTCAACGCATTCGGTTATCCCGTCTGGTTTTGGGATAACAAGCTGGATTTTCTGTGATAAGATACACACATGTAGCACACATCTGAAGCTGCTGCCAGTATAGCAGTGACAGTGTCTGGAGCTTACATGTGTTGACAGCAGCATACTGACACACGACCAGATCTCACAGCCAGAATCAAGAGCAGTGCAATGTTTAGGTAATAACAACAGCATCAATACAAACTATATACAACAGATCGTTTGTTTATTTGTTTGAGTTTTACATCCTGGCAACATGTGAGGTCATATCAGGATAGGTAGCAACTATTGACAGTGCGCACTCATGGTGACGTCATAGTGCTACCCCACTGAGAGGTCATCATGACCCGCATTTCCCGCTCACATTATTCTGATACTAAGCTAACCAGTCCTTGCCCTATCCTAGTCATGCCTAGCACCAGGCTAGTAGGTAGCGACAAGTATTAATTGTGTAAGTCATTGGTTTGACAATCGACCAGGATTTGAACTCCCGGCCTTCCGCATGGGAAGCCTGCACTCTACCCATTCGAGAAACGGCGTCCGATAGATTTTCGTTGTCAGTTTATTTGGGAAGAAGCTGTGTATGTATGTATATGTATATGTATATGTATGTGTATGTGTATGTGTATGTGTATGTGTATGTGGGTGTATGTGTATGTGTGTGCGTGTATGTGTGTGCGTGTATGTGTGGGTGTATGTGTGCGTGTGTATGTGCGCGCGTGCGTGCGTGCGTGTGTGTGTGTGTGCGTGCGCGCGCATGGGGGGAAGGGAGGGGATTATCTATGTATTAGTGATGTTATAATCTTCTTTATTTATTACTTTACCGTCATTGGTTTGACTCGGCCATGGTCAAGACTCCGGGTTCTAATCCCAAGGCCTGCCACATGGGAAACGGACACTCAACTCATTCACGCACTTCCCTATGTATCCGTTTAAAGCTATAACAAAAACATCAAAACAGTGACCATTTTAGGTTCACAACAGTCAAGCCTTAATAGTTAAAGTTGCATAGTCCGGTGGTTTTGAATTTCTTTATTTTTTCTGAGATAAATATATTAGATCAATCACTTGTATCTACTTTACATTAGTTCAAAATGACTTTTATTTTAAATGGTAAACTTTTGAGATATTTTGAATGCAAACATGGAAAATTAGTTTTGGCAAGCTTGCCAAAACTCTGACACCATAGACTTCTGCAGTAACAGGTTCTGTTAAATTGACTCAGTATTGCCTTCTGTGTAGAAACAGACGCTTAATAAGTGCATCAGTATCTAAGTTAGATATGTAAAATCAAATCTAGATAATCGGATTGGTTTTGAAAATTTGATATTTCATCGGACTATGCAGCTTTAATAAACATTTAAATCGAAATAAATGATAATCGGTTAGCGACAAAGATTTAACTAACTGCCCTCTCAGCGCATGCGCATGTCCGTAACGGACTGCTACGTGAGCAGGGTAATGTGGCTGTCACACTACGACGACAAGCGGCGACGACAGCCCAGCGACTTGGATTTTGTGAAAACCCGACGACATATGCAAATTCGGGCCAAGTTGGACGACAGTGCCGCGACAGTGCCGCGACAGTGCCGCGACAGTGCCGCGACAGTGCCGCGACAGTGCCTAGGAAGCAGTCTTCATGAGAAATATGAAGAATGGGACGGTGCAAACATGTAGGTTTATGCGGCGGACCTGTTAGGAAGCAGTCTTCATGAGAAATATGAAGAAATGGGACGGTACAAACATGTATGTTAGACTATGCGGCGGACCTGTTAGGAAGCAGTCTCCATATGATATATGAAGAAATGTGAGTGTGAGTGTGGGTGTGATAGTGAGTGTGATAGTGAGTGTGATAGTGAGTGTGACACAGACACACACACAGACCCGCACACAGACACACACACAGACACACCACTACACACACAGAGACACACACGAAGCAGTTTCCATGAGAAATATGAAGAATGGGACGGTGCAAACATGTAGGTTTATGCGGCGGACCTGTTAGGAAGCAGTCTTCAAGGTGGTGCGAATAGAAAATCATCAGTCGCATTTGTCCATTGATATAAGGCTGGAGGAGGCGACTGATAATTACGGACAGCCGGGACAAGGTGGTGCGAACAGAAAAGCATCAGTCGCATTTGTCCATTGATATAAGGCTGGAGGAGGCGACTGATAATTACGGACAGCCGGGACAAGGTGGTGCGAACAGAAAAGCATCAGTCGCATTTGTCCATTGATATAAGGCTGGAGGAGGCGACTGATAATTATGGTCTTCATGAGAAATATGAAGAATGGGACGGTGCAAACATGTAGGTTTATGCGGCGGACCTGTGAGGAAGCAGTCTCCATATGATATATGAAGAAATGTGAGTTGTGATAGTGAGTGTGATAGTGAGTGTGACACAGACACACACACAGACCCGCACACAGACACACACACAGACACACCACTACACACACAGAGACACACGAAGCAGTTTCCATGAGAAATATGAAGAATGGGACGGTGCAAACATGTAGGTTTATGCGGCGGACCTGTGAGGAAGCAGTCTCCATATGATATATGAAGAAATGTGAGTGTGAGTGTGAGTGTGGGTGTGATAGTGAGTGTGATAGTGAGTGTGACACAGACACACACACAGACCCGCACACAGACACACACACAGACACACCACTACACACACAGAGACACACACGAAGCAGTTTCCATGAGAAATATGAAGAATGGGACGGTGCAAACATGTAGGTTTATGCGGCGGACCTGTGAGGAAGCAGTCTCCATATGATATATGAAGAAATGGGACGGTACAAACATGTGTGTTAGACTATGAGGCGGACCTGTTAGGAAGCAGTCTTCATGAGAGATATGAAGAATGGGACGGTGCAAACATGTAGGTTTATGCGGCGGACCTGTTAGGAAGCAGTCTTCATATGATATATGAAGAAATGGGACGGTACAAACATACCAAACGGCCCTGGCGACAGCTTAACAACAGCTTAGCGACAAGACGACAGCGTAGCGACAGCGTAGCGACAGCGTAGCGACCGCCGAACGACAGCGTCTGTCGCCGGCTGTCGTCGAGGTTTTTCAACATGCACAAAAACCCGACGACAACCGGGCGACAGTGGAGAAACTGGAGTTGTCGCGGAGGTGTCGCGGCGACAGCCGAACGACAACATAATGACACCGTAGCGACAGCCGACGACAGAGCAAAACGACAAGTCGTTGGGCTGTCGTCGGCCTTGTCGTCGTAGTGTGACTGCTACATAAGCTGGCCCGACCCTAGGGGCGGGTTACTAACAACTCAATGCGCAAAATTTTATGAATAAATTAAAAAAAAGTAAAGATGATCAAATATAAATAAAATAACCAGCATGAACAAGGAAGTGTCAAAAAAGAATTTAAGGGCGTCATTTCTGGAGGTATTTTTGTTATCGCTGCTAGGATGTGCTTTGATGTAGAATTTACCTAAAGTTGCATAGTCCGATGGCTTTCGAATGTTTGCATCAATTTCGAGATAAATATATAAAGTTGACTATTATAACCTATTATTCATTATTCCAGAGTCATTTTGATGGAAAATGGCTAGTCTTGGAGAAATTTGAGCTGAAAGAACCCAAAATCATTTCGGCAAGCTTGTCAAAAGTCTCGTTGTTGTGGCCCAGATTCACATCTCACGATGGTCATGTGATGAGAAATGACCGATTACAGTTGCATAGTTCGATGAAAACATCAAATTTTCAAACCCAAAACACTCATCTATATTTGATTCTGCATATCTAACTTAGATATTGGTGGACGTATTAAGGATTTGTTGCCAAATAGAACTTAGAAGGGCATCTGAGTCAATGTAATAGAACCTGTTTCTGCATAAGCCTATGGTGTCAGAGTTTTGGCATGCTTGCCGAAATTAATCTTGCATCCTCGCACCTCAAATATCTTCAAGGTTAGCCATTTAAAATAAAAGTTACTGCAAACTAAAGTAATATAGATTATAGCAATCAATTTAATATATTTATCTCAGAAAAATGGCTGAACCTCAAAAGCATCGGACTATGCAACTTTAATGTGTAGGTAGTGTGGAACCTGACTAATGCCATATATGGTACTGGGAACCAGGGTAGGACTAATAAGGTCATGAGATTGACCTAATTGGTTAGTATTCTCCCTGCCTAATGGCTGTGTCAAAGTAGGTGCCCAAAGGGATGGGTGTAATAAATTCACTGATTATTCTGTATATGCTTCCCCAAAGCCTTAGTTATTGCACCAGCACCTAATTTAGATATATAGAATCAAATGTAAGTAAGTGTTTTGGTTTTTAAATGCAACTTTAAAGCTGCAATTTGGATATATAGAATCAAATGTAAGTATGTGTTTTGGTTTTGAAAAAAATATGTTTCATCGAACCATGCAACTTCAAAGCTGCATAGTCCGATGAAGCATCACATTTTCAAAATCAAAACAACTATTTAGATTTGATTCTACATAGCTATATATACTGTTGCACTTATTAAGTATTTGTTGTCACATAGAGGGGAATACTGAGTCAATTTTTTTTTTTTTGTAATCTGTTACTGCAGAAGACTTTGGTGTTAAGAGTTTTGGCATGCTTGCATGTGGAGATGAAGTGAGTTTTTTTAAGACTTGTTTTTATATTTACACTTCAAATATGTAAAAGGTTGGTAATTTAAAAGAAAGTTCCTTCACACTAAAGTAAGGTAAATCAATTTGATACAATTATCTCAGAGAAAATGAGTTATTTCACACTAAAGTAAGGTAGATCAATTTGTTACAATTATCTCAGAAAAATTAGTTATTTCACACTAAAGTAAGGTAGATCAATTTGTTACAATTATCTCAGAAAAATTAGTTATTTCACACTAAAGTAAGGTAGATCAATCTGTTACAATTATCTCAGAAAAATGAGTTATTTCACACTAAAGTAGGGTAGATCAATTTGTTACAATTATCTATAAAAAAAAAAAGAAGAGTTATTTCACACTAAAGTAAGGTAGATCAATTTGATACAATTATCTCAGAAAAATTAGTTATTTCACACTAAAGTAAGGTCCATTTGTTACAATTATCTCAGAAAAATGAGTTAGTTCACACTAAAGTAGGGTAGATCAATTTGTTACAACTATCTATAAAAGAAATTTAGTTATTTCACACTAAAGTAAGGTAGATCAATTTGATACAATTATCTCAGAAAAATGACAGAAACTTAAAACCATCGGATTATGCAGATTTAAAGGAAATGCTAATGTTATGTGGATGGTTACGTGGATGGTTACGTGGAGGGTGCCTGCCGGGTACCAGCTGGGAACACACACCCTCACTGCCCATTTCACACCGCCTCTGATCCCCCATCCGGCACGGCACTCACCAACCGGACACTGCAGCACCTCGCCCCGCCGCCCCGCCACCACGCCACCCCGCCACCCCGCCACGGGTCACCGGCCGGCCAGGGGGCGAGGGGAGGGGGAAGAGGGCGTGTGTGTATGCATATATGTGTGTATGTGTGTATATGTGTGCGTATGTGTGCGCATATATGTGATGTGTGCGTGTGTATGTCGCTATGTGTGTGGGTGTGTATGTGGGTGTATATGTGTGTATGTGTGCATGTGTGTGTTGCATGTGTGCATATGTGTGTATGTGTGTGTGCATGTGTGTATGTGTGTGCATGTGTGTATGTGTGTGTATGTGTGTGTATGTGTGCGTATGTCCCTATGTGTGTGGGTGGGTCTGCATGTGTGAGTATGTGTATGTGTGCATGTGTGTATGTGTGTGTGCATGTGTGTGCATGTGTGTATATGTGTATTCATGTGTGAGTATGTGTATGTGTGCATGTGTGTATATGTGTATTCATGTGTGAGTATGTGTATGTGTGCATGTGTGTATTGGTGTGTGCATGTGTGTATATGTGCATGTGTATCTAGGCGTGTGCATGTCACTATGTGTGTGGGTGGGTATGTGTGCATGTGTGAGTATGTGTATGTGTGCGTGTGTGCATGTGTGTCGGTGTGCATGTGTTTGTTTGTTGGTTGTTTGTTTGTTTGTTGTTGTTTTACATCCTGGCAACATCTAAGGTAATATCAGGTTGGGTACCGACTTGTGACAGTGCGCACTCATGGCGACTTTATAGTGCTGCCCCACTGGGAGACCAGACCGCCAGCACCATGACCTGATATCCCAATCAGTCATGTATGTTCGTGTGCATGTATGTGTATATGTGTGTGCACGCATTTGTGCACATCTGCGTGTGTATGTGTAAATATGCGTGTGTATGTGTACATGTGTCCATATGGGTACATGAGAGAGGGAAGGGGCTGGGGGACAACTGTTAGATGCCAAACTTACAAAATCCACCCCACCGAAATCATGTTGATACCCCTACTTCCCTTACTCATACTATCCCATGCCTTCCTTCCCTTCCTTCCCCTGCCTCTCCCCTCGCCTCCTACTTCAGCTCCACCCGCCATCTCCTCCTCCTCCTTCCCCCATCTCCCCCACTTTCTCACTGACATCACACGTTACCCCATTTACCCCACACCCAACAAGTCTAGAAATCTCACTTCATCTCCAAACTAACTTTGTTTTAACCCGCAAAAAAAAATCCAAAAGTAGGAAAGAGCATTCTCTACCGGTTCTGTTTCTCCGAACCCAATCAATAGAGAACTACTACAACTTCAGTCAAAGTGATTGAAGATGTAGGTAGCTACCGCGAAATGCAAAGTAGTTAAAGTGGCATAGCCCTATAGTTTTGAGTTTCTGACATTTTTGTAATAGATAAATACATTAGGTTGTTCGTTATTATGTACCTTATTTAATACATTATTTTATAGCTTGAAGTTCACTTTTATTTTAAATGACTAACTTTTCAGATATTTGAAGTGCAACCATGCAAAATTAATGTTGGCTAGATTGCCAAAACTCTGACACCATAGCATTCTGGGGTAACAGGTTTTATTCAAGTGCATCAGTATTCCCTTTTGTGTGGCGACAAATGTTTAATAAGTGTACCGTTATCTAAGTTAGATATATAGAATCAAATTTAAATAATTGTTTCAGTTTTGACAATTTTGTGTTTTCATCGGACAGAGGCGTGAGCATTGCGCTAAACTCATAAACAAACCCTGGTGTTTGTTGGGAAGACACGTGACACGGCATGAGACGCGGACAGTGGGGGGGGGGGGGGGGGGGGGGGGGGGGGGGGGGGAACCTCGCGATGTGAGTGTGAATACATAAAGGTTAATTCGGAATAGTAAAAGAGGAATACCACCCACGGAGCACCCGGTACCACCAGGGCCTGACTGGGTCCACCGCAAAACCACTCCCAGGGGTCAAGGGGGAGGGGGTGGGGGCGGGTGGGGGGCGGGAGGTAGCTCAGGCGGTAGAGTGTCCACATGTGAAGGTGTGGGTCATCCGATCCTGCTCAGTGTACAACATTTGCAGTTTGGGCTATTTTCCCTTCCAACCAGTAGTCCACAACTGGTTCATCAAAGCGTCACTAAATAAAACAAAGTGTCCTTTTCCCTGGTTTAAAGGGCTGGAACATGACCAACCCAACTTTACTTATTCACAACTATAATAGTCTAATCCCATAGGGTTAACGGGGCAGTAACATGACCAACACAACTTTACTTATTCACAACTATCATAGTCTATTCCCATAGGGTTAACGGGGCAGTAACATGACCAACACAACTTTACTTATTCACAATTATCAGTCTAATCCCATAGGGTTAAAGGGGCAGTAACATGACCAACACAACATTACTTATTCACAATATCAGTTATCCATAGGGTTAAAGGGGCAGTAACATGACCAACACAACTTTACTTATTCACAATTATCAGTCTAATCCCATAGGGTTAACGGGGCAGTAACATGACCAACACAACTTTACTTATTCACAACTATCATAGTCTATTCCCATAGGGTTAACGGGGCAGTAAAATGACCAACACAACTTTACTTATTCACAACTATCATAGTCTATTCCCATAGGGTTAACGGGGCAGTAAAATGACCAACACAACTTTACTTATTCACAACTATCATAGTCTATTCCCATAGGGTTAACGGGGCAGTAAAATGACCAACACAACTTTACTTATTCACAACTATCATAGTCTATTCCCATAGGGTTAACGGGGCAGTAAAATGACCAACACAACTTTACTTATTCACAACTATCATAGTCTATTCCCATAGGGTTAACGGGGCAGTAAAATGACCAACACAACTTTACTTATTCACAACTATCATAGTCTAATCCCATAGGGTTAACGGGGCAGTAACATGACCAACACAACTTTAATCAGATATGGTTAAAGTGGCAGCAACATGACCAATAGAACTTTACTTATTCACAATCATCACTGTGCAATCCCTCATAGGTTTACAGAGGGAGTAACCAACACAGCTTTACATATTTGGCTTATACAATATTAACATTCTAGAAATATCAACTACAGTGCACTTAAAACAATAAGAATCGCCATGGTATATTGATGTAACTAATACAGCACTGATCAAACTTAGATTATTTAGACTGTCAATTCCAATAGTAAGATGGCCGGAAGACCAGTGCTCCAGCGCTGACAAATGTCATATTCAGATGAATAAATACAACAAAAATATTGTGAATAAGTAAAGTTGTGTTGGTCATGTTACTCAATTACTACTCTGTGTATGTTTATTTACCCCCCCCCCCCCTCCCCACCTTCCGCCAGGTAAGCTGTAGCTGTGACCCGATGTGTTGGGTCTTATATTAGCCTCCATCCAGGTACCAGTGGAACTCTAAAACACATGTATTTTATTTTGTAATTCATAGGACAAGCACTTTGCCAACTTGCAGAAATTCATGGTAAAGCGTGCATTCCTTACATGCGGCATGTGGCATGCGGTATGCGAATGCGAATGCGACAAAAAATCGAAACACCTTGAAGTCAATGGACTACATTCCTTACACGCGGTATGCAAATGCGAATGCGAATGCGTCAACTCGATCGGTCCCTGTAGCGATCGGTGTGGCATGCAGCATGCGGCATGCGGTGTGCAAATAGAAACATCAGTCGCACTTGTCCATTTTAGACGAGGAGAGGCGACCGAGCATTACGGAACAGTCACATACAAGGGTGCAGAGGGGAAACATATGGTAGTGGTGCTGGTGGGTTCGGGTTGGTTAAAATGGTACCATAGCCACAAAAATATGACTACTTATCTATCATTTGGTAATTATAAAGGTAGGAACCCCCATGTGATGTACCAAGAGGTACATAGATATAAATGCCATATTAGGATATATACAGTGCAGTATTGAGTATACTTGTTTATTTATATTTTTTAAATATAGCCAGTCGTGTGCCGCATGCCGCATGCCACATGCCATGTGTAAGGAATCATGCCATTAGCATACCGCATGCCGCATACCGCGTGTAAGGAATGCACGCTTAATGCTGCTCTTGTCCGAGTGGGCCTACGACATAGCCAGTGAGAGGTCAGCAGTGAACCACATTACACATGTCTTGATGATTTGCAAAAAAAAGACACACACACACACACAAACACATACTGGTTCTCATCTGATCATCGACGGAATGGCCAAATGAGTTGAGGGCCCACTTCCCGTGTGGCAAGACGTGGGTGTGAACCCTGGCTAAGTCACACCGATTACTTAAAAATAGATGCTTGCATTAAAGTCACATAGTCCGATGGTTTTCAATTTCTGCCGTTTTCTAAGATAATTTTATTACCTTAATCATTATAATCTATCTACCTTAATTTAGTTTGAAGTAACATCGATTTAAAATGACAAATTTAGGAGATATTTGAAGTCTAAGTGTGTTAAATTAACTTTGGAATGCTTGTCAAAACTGTCACCCCTATAGGCTTCAGCATTAACACCGACCTGATATGACCTTAGATGTTGCTAGGACGTAAAACAACAACAACCAAACAAACAACAATCAGCATTAACAGATTGCATTAAATTGCCTTAATATCGCCGTCTATGTAGCAATAAATACATAATGTTCTTCAGCATCTAAGTTAGATATAGGTAGGTTCAAACCTACATAAGTGCTTTGCATCTGAATTGCCCCATTGGGGCCGCACTATAAAGTTACCATGAGTGAGCACTGTCACAATTCATGATACCCATCCTGATATGACCTTAGATGTTGCTAGGACATAAAACACCACCAAACAGTCTCTCCACCCGGAGCGGCGATAACGATAACCACTACATCTCACCTCAAACCACGACTCCTGTGCCATGGACATTCCCGCTCCACCAAACAGAATCTCTTTTAGATAGATTGCTTCCACAGAATTAACCACAGCCAGTATTAGCAGGCCGAGGGCGATCAAAATAATAGGAGAAAAGAAAATACAAAAAAATATATATAGAAAGAAAATATAAAAAGAAGTAGGCCACTGCTGGTATCCGGCAGTGGTTGTTTATTGGGTGGATCGTGAATCTCAAACTCCTCATGACTTGAGTGTGTGTCTGAGTGTGTGAGTGAGTGAGTGAGTGAGTGAGTGAGTGAGTGAGTCAGTCAGTGAATACGTGAATTCGTGCGTGAGTGAGTGAGTGAGTGAATGCGTGCGTGAGTGAGTGAATGCGTGCGTGAGTGTGTGAGTCAGTGTGTATTGGTGTATGTTTGTTTTTTGTTTTACATCCTAGCAAATTCTACGGTTTGTTTGTTTGTTTGTTTGTTTGTTGTTGTTTTACGTCCTAGCAACATCTACGGTCATATCAGGACGGGTACCGACTTGTGACAGTGCGCACTCATGGCGACTTTATAGTGCTGCCCCACTGGGATACCAGGCTGCAAGCACTGTGACCTGATATCCCACTGAGTCACATTATCCTGACACTGAGACAACCAGTCTTTGTCCTATCCTAATAATGCCGAGCGCATAGATTGAAAGCGACAAGTATCAATTTTTACGTCATTGGTTTGACTCGACCAGGATTCGAACCCACGAACCCATGAGTGTGTGCATGAGTGTGTGTATGATGTTGTGAGTGTATGTGAGTGTGTATAAGTCTGGGAGTGAATAAGTGGATAAGTGTATGAATGTGTGAGTGAGTGTGCTGTCAGTGAATGTGTGTGTATTAATGTGTGTAAGAGTGTGACTGTGATTGTGTGTGCGCGTGAGTCAGCGTATGTATGCATGTGTGTCTGCGCGTGTGCATGCGAGTGTTCGTGCGTGCGTTGTATGTGCGTGCATGTATGTGTGTGTGCATGTGTGTGTGTGTGAAGGCCGGTGTCGCAGTTTGAGCGCCCTGCCAGTTTGAGCGCCCTGCCAGTGGTTGTATACTTTTTTGTAAAATAGATTTAAAAAGCTTTCATTGGATCGATTAAAACTATCTTAATGCGCAATTGAAGAGGAAGATCTGAAGTATTTAATGTAACCTAAGAGCAATTTACTCTGAAAGTATTAAACAGAGATAATAGTGAAAGTTGGGATATTCTGAGTGTCAGTGCCAGTGTTAGCCTTGCTAGATCATGGCCTCAAAAACTATTTTCGCAAAATAAATTCAAGAACTTCCAATTGGCTAATAAAAAAAAAAGCTGAATGTGAAATTGTAGAGAAAGATCTGAACTATTTAATAAAAACAAGAGAAATTTGCTTTCAAAGCACCAAAAATCACAAATTACTGTGATAGTTAGGGTGGTTTTATTGTTGTCTCTATCCGTGCATGCGCAGAAGCAACAGAAGGGCGCTCAAACTGGCAGGGTGCTCAAACTGCGACACCGGAAGGAGGGAGAGACGATAAGAGAGGGGAAAGGATTTGTTTGTTTGTTTGTTGTTGTTTTACGTCCTAGCAACATCTAAGGTCATACTAGGACTGGTACCGACTTGTGACAGTGCACACTCATGGTGACTTTATAGTGCTGCCCCACTGGAAGACCAGGCCACCAGCACCATGACCGGATATCCCACTCAGTCACATTATCCGGACACTGAGCCAACCAGTCCTTGCCATATCCTATTAATGCCGAGCGCCAGGCTAGGAAGCGACAAGTATCCATTTTTAGTCATTGGTTTGACTCGACCAGGGTTCGAAGCCACGACCCCACGATCTACCAGCATGGGAGACGGGCGCTCTAACTCATTCGGCCATCCCGTCTGGTCAGGGGAAAGGATCATGAAGGTATCGATTCACATTTGCAACAGAGCACTGCAAATACAGAAAAGTCCGATTATTTTGGCATATATATTCAAACAGAATCTGATATTTGTTATCTTTTAAAATAACCTGACCGGCCTGATCAGTGAGTGAGTGAGTGAGTGAGTGAGTGAGTGAGTGAGTGAGTGAGTGAGTGAGTGAGTGAGTGAGTGAGTGAGTGTGTGTGTGTGTGTGTGTCAGGGTGTGGGGGTCAGGCCTGTGTACATAGCGCAGACTCCGACCAGTTTGCTTTGTTTATTGTTTATGTCCTAGCAACATCTAAGGTCATATCAAGACGAGTACTGACTTGTGACACTGCACACTCACAGCGACGTTCTAATGGTGTCCCACTGGAAGGCCAGACCGCCAGCACCATGACCTGATATCCGACTCAGTCACTGTATTCTGCTACTGAGCCAACCAGTCCTTGATTAATTTCAACATAAAGAACATTATCCTGACACTTTGCTAACCAGATATTCTCCCATTAATGCCAAGCGCACACTAAGTAGCGACAAGTATAAATCTTATAAGTCACTAGTTTCACTCGGCTGTGATTCGAACTTCCGACCATCCGCATGGGACCCCTGCGCTCTACTGATTCAGCCACCGCATTCAATGACTAACGACTTGTCAGTAAACAAAATCTCAAGACCCAATAATATCAAACATACCAGAAACTCCATGAATTAATGACATGCGCGCCCTACATTATATATAGGCTTAACGTAAATAAATCGGTCGTCTGCGGCAGCCATATACAGTACAACCCCGCTAAACCAAGATCGGTTAAACCAAACGATGGGTTAATCCAACTTTTTTTCAGCGGCCCGGTAAAATACTACCATTTATCATATAAAAAAGTTGGTCAAACCAAAGTCGGTTAAATCAAAGTATCGGTTAATCCAAACAAAATTGTCGGCCCTAGGCCACTTCCGGTATGGTTAAATCAAACCTTGAGACCCCACCACCTCTTTCATGTGGTCATTGGGTCATCTGAGCCCCCACCTCCACTTATACCGCACTTGTTTGGATAAGTGTTAGACCGGAAGTCTTCATTGGGGTCCTTATGCTTGTTGTTTGTTTGTTGTTGTTTTACGTCCTAGCAACATCTAAAGTCATATCAGGACGGTGCTTATGCAATCAGCTGCAAGGGTCCTCTTACATCTGCATACCTATGCGTTGTGAGAGTTGTTTATATATTAATTGTGGGTGCTGTTTGTGTGAATCCTTCACTTGTCCACATCGCCAACACGTCCACATCAGCTACACGTAAAAGGAAACACGAAGCAAAGCCAATGGAGGACAAGTACAATGCCATTAAAGCTTACTCATACATGTATATATATTAAAAAACAATAATCAACGTGTCCACATACATTGTATATTACATGTGCAATATATGCTACCAGACGGGATGGCTGAATGAGTTAGAGCGTCCATCTCCCGTGTTGGTAGATTGTGGGTTCGAACCCTGGTCGAGTCAAACCAATGATTTAAAAATTGATACATGTTGCTTCCTAGTCTGGCGCTCGGCATTATTAGGATAGGGCAAGGGCTGGTTGGCTCAGTGTCAGGATAACGTGACTGAGTGGAATATCAGGCCATGGTGCTGACGGCTTGATCTTACAGTGGGGCAGCACTATAAAGTCGCCATGAGTGCGCACTGTCACAAGTCGGTACCCGTCCTGATATGATCTCAGATGTTGCTAGGACTTAAAACAACAAAACAATATATGCTTAGTAATTCATAATGCACCCACGTTTTTGCCAAAGCAAAGCCAAGCCAAAGTCGAAGCCAAATCTCGGTTAAACCAATGATCGGTTAATCCATACAGATTTCTAAGGTCCCTTCAAGTTTGGTTTAACGGGGTTGTACTGTATCATTATGGAATTGGGTAATTGGGATTTTTCTCCAGTTGAAGAGGACACCCACAATTATATGACTTCAAAGCTCCGCCCACCCCCATATGAGTGCAGAGGAGATAGTTTTAGTGGTTTTTATTTTTTTTTAACCATAATGAGCTGGTACTAGAGGCCGAATACGGCCTAGATCAGTCAGAAGAGCATCTGTAAGTCAACCTGTAAGTTGCACATTTGGTTGGTGGTTTTGGACCACCGTAAATTCCTATGATGTGGCAGCAGCGGAGAGATGAACAAGCTAATTAATTAGTTTGCAAATAATCGCTAATTGTCCACTTTGTCTGTATATACAAACCTAGCTGGGTGTGAAGATTTGCTTCATGGTGCCTGCCGTCTCCAGACTGCCTCATTTGGCTCTTGAGTAATTAAGGTAATTAAATCGAGGGACTTACAAGTGAACACTCCCGGATCGAGTTTTTTTTTTGCCAGCGCGAAAACTAACCATACTTCATTGTCAAGCCTTCAGCCCCCTTCTTAAATCCACCTCCTAGTTCTCCACTAGATTAGCGATGATGCCACTTACTTCCCAACATCATTTTACATGTGCAGGGTCCGTACACATGTGAAGATATGGAATTCAAGGCTATTTCAAGGCTTTCTCAAGGCTGTTTTTGATAGGAATTAAAGACCATTTTCATTTGGATTTCAGGAAAAAAAGAAAATTGTGAATGGCGATTTTGGACTAATTTAGATGAGTGGGGACAGTTTAATGGAAATCAAGGCTTTTCATTGGTTTGACTCGACCGGGAATCGAACTCCCGATCTCCTGCATGCGAGGCCACCACGCCCGGTCTTAAGATAAGTGATGAATAGACATTTGCAATGGAGAAGAATAAGAACCGTGGCTGAGCTAATTCTTGAATTACAATTTTGTCCAAGCAATTACATTTGACCATAAAAGGATGTGCGTTCTAGATTGCCTTCGCTGCAAACAGATTCAGGTTGCTGATAACTAAGGGGGCTGGAACTAATATATTATTTCCTAAATAGAGAACATAATTTGTTCCGCATTTTGCTTATTAATATTACAACTTTTTAATGAACTCCTCAGACACGTTGGAATTGATCCAACGGAAACTTTGAGAAATTTCAAGATGATTGTCATATATATTGTAATCGACTGGTTTAACCTCCTATGTGAATACTGAACATTGAAACCAGACACAGTGGCTGAATCAGTAGAGGGTAGGCCTCGCGTGTGGGAGATCCCGGTCGAGTCAAACCGATGACTTATAAAATTGATAATTGTCGCTTCCGAGCCTGACGCTTGTCATTAATAGGATAGGGAAAGGACTGGTTGACTCAGTGTCAGGATAATGTGACTGAGTGGGATATTGGGTCATGGTGTCAGTGTCAATTTCCCAGTGGGACAGCACTATAAAGTCACCATGAGTGTGCACTGTCACAAGTCCGTACCTGTCCTGACATGATCTTAGATGTTGCCAAAACATAAAATCCCAACAAACAAACAAGCTTACCGGGATGTTTTTTTATGGGTCGAAGGGGGGGGGGGGTTCTTTTGTGGGGTGTTTTTTTGGGGGGGGGAGGTGGGGGAGGGGTCAGTCTGTGTAGGTTATTAAAAAGGTTGGTCGTGCTCATGAGCAGCATGTTCTGAGCTGCTCCTTCCACATGAACAACCTGTCAGCTGTTCAACCTCCCCACCTCAATCCCCCCCCCCCCCCCCCCCCCCCCCCACAGCCATCCGACACCTTCCGACATGACATATGACATATGACCCCTCGACCTGTCCTTTGAGCTGGCCTCTGAAATGTAATTTTCAAGGTCATTTTCATGAAGGTTGCACCTCGCCCGTCCTACTGGTTCCACACCTCCACGTCCCGAACAACCCATCCACCCACACCCCTACAACCCACACCCACCCACCCGCCCACCCACACCCATAACCCACAACCCACACCCCTGTCTGGTGAAGAGTCCTAAGAGGTTTACATTCCTAAAATAAACACACCCAAAGAGCGCTTTAGTGATAAAAGACGCCTACAATTTGCGCCACGTGATTTTAATTTAAGCCAGTCCTTGCGATGATCAGATTTCAAAGTGTGCTGAGGGGGGTGGGGAGGGGCGAGGCACGTGGGGGGGGGGGGGCTTATATTATGAATTAGGCTTTGCGACTCAAACTCCTTTGGATGCCATTAGAGGAGGCATAGATTTGCATTACCTTTACGTCTGGTTTTCGCAGTAAATTCAGTTAAGTCTGTGCGAGACAGCAGCTGCTGGGAGCTGTAGGATGAGCACTGTCCCTACATGGTGTTGTTGTCTGTTGTTTTATGTCCTAGCTACAGCTAAGGTCACACCAGGACAGGCACCGACTTCTGACAGTGTGCACTCATGGTAACTTTACAGTCTATAACCCAATATCCCACACAGTCACATTATCCTGATACCATGCTAACTAGTCATTGTCCGATCCTATTTATTGATGTTGAGCCAGGCTCGGTAGCGACAAATATCAATTTGATATGCCATTGGTTTGACTCAACCGGGAATTGAATTCCCGATCTTCCGCATGGGAAGCATGTGCTTTACCGATTCGGCCACCGCATTCGGTCCCATCATGGTGGGTTATATCGTGCATATTTACGATCAGAATGAAGTTATTTCTGGTTTTAACCATTCATATTAAAGTTGCATAGTACGGTGGTTTTGAGTTTCTGTCATTTTCTAAGATAAATATATCAGCAACAAGTATCAATTTTGTAAGTTATTGATTTGACTCGACCGGGATTCGAACTCCCGGCCTTCCACATGGAGAGTCTGCGCTCTACAGGTTCGCCATCGTGTCCGGTCCGCATTGCAAGATGGGAACCTAATAAACGCAGGCTTATCAGCACTGCATAGACTAATCGGTACAGCGCGGGCCTCGCGTGCGGGAGATTGAGAGTTTTGTTCTCGGTCGAGTCAAACCAATGACTTATAAAAATTGATACTTGTCACTTCCTAGCCTGGCACTCGGCATTAATAGGACAGGGCAAGGCCTGGTTAGCTCAGTGTCAGGATAATGTGACTGAGTGGGATATCATGTCATGGTACTGGTAGCCTGATTTCCCAGTGGGACAGCACTATAAAGTCACCATGAGTGCACACTGTCACAAGTCGGTACCCATCCTCATATAACCTTAGATGTTGTTAGGACATAAAGCAACAAGAAAGAAACTAACTATATCGGGATGTTGCTGAAGGTGACAGTGGCAGGGATTGGTTTGTTGGGGTTTTACATCCTAGCAACATTTAAGGTCAGAATGGGCACCGATTTATGACAGTGCGTGCACTCATGGCGACTTCATAATGCTACCCTACTGTGAGATCGGGTCGCCGGCACCATGACCGCGATATCCCTCTCAGTCACATTATCCTGATACATAGCAAAAACCTGTCCTTGACGCAATCCAATTAATGCCGGGTGACAGGTTAGGTAGCAATAGGTTTGTAAGTTATTGGTTTGATTCGGTCCGGGTTCGAACCTACGAATTCTAATACAAGAAGCCAGTCAGCCAGACAGCGCTCTTAGTCTAACCGATTTGGCCATCCGGTGGCCGTGGTAGATTATGGAAATGGGATAAATGTCAGCCATGACGGCGACAGTTGATCCTGGACAGGAGCCTAGAACAAAGAGGATTCTGGGAGATATGTTTCGGTGCCTATAGTGCAGTACACCATGCCTGCCTTAAGCTAAGATTCCTTACACGCGGTATGCGGTATGCGAATGCGAATGCAGCAAAAAATCGGAAAGCATCTAAGTCAATGGGGGTGATTCCTTACGTCCGAATGCGAATGCGACAACTCGATCGGTCCCTGTAGCGATCGGTGTGGCATGCGGCATGCGGTATGCGAATAGAAACGTCAGTCGCACTTGCCCATTAGTTTTAGACGAGGAGAGGCGACTGAGCATTACGGTACGGTCACACACAAGGGTGCTGAGTGAAACCATATGGTAGTGGTGGGGGTGGGGAGACGCTTGCCGCTTACCGCGTAGAAGGAATCCTCCCATTCGCATACCGCATACCGCGTATAAGGAATCTTAGCTTTAATCTGATTAACAATACAGCCACAGCATGCTATACAGGATGGCCGGATCTGATTAACGACAATACAGCTACAGACAGGACGGCTGAATGAGTTGTGCATTGGCTTATCGTGCGAAACTAATGATACACAAATTGTTATACATGTCACTACCTAACCTAACACTCGAACACTACTGGGATAGGACAAGGAGCAGTAGAATGAGAAATCCCAATTTTCTGTGAAGTTGTCCTGCTTAATCAAATTCAATAACTGTAAACAAAATGTTAAAACTTGCATAAAAAACAAACAAACACAATCCCTGCCATCTTACTGCGCAAACCTCTGTAAATGCACCAGATTACAAAATATACTCCAGCACTTTCCCTGTGAGCTTCACATCATAGCTTCATAGATTCTCACAACAATGACGCATCTTTTTATTTTATTTTAAATTCCCTTTTTAAATTGTGGTGGAGGTGGTTGGGGGACATGTTTCTGTGTTTGTTTATTTTTGTTTAAATCAGGGTAATAGCACATTTCGGGTGGGTCAATTTAGCAGTACTTTTCGGTTGAAATGTAAACCTTGCTCACTGGGGTTTCACGTCCCAGCAATATCCAAGGACATATCAGGTAGATGCAGAGTGAGTGAGAGTGAGTTAGAGCGAGGGTGAGAGAGTGGTGAGAGAGTGAGGGCGAGGGTGAGAGCGAGGGTGAGAGATTGAGGGTGAGAGTGATGGGACATCGCTAGTGCCAGCATGAGAGTACATCATGGTATGACGTATGACAGTCACAGCCGAGTGACAACATGGCAGTGTGGGAATACATGACTGTAAGCTCCCCCCTCCCCTCCCGCCTCCACCCAACCCCTTTGCCTGCCCCCGTGTGAGGGTCGCGGTAACACAAGACGGCCAAGTAAGTGACAGCTAAGCAGTGGGAGCGTACATCAATGTGAAGGACCCCTCTAACAGTGACAGTGACAGTGACAGAACAGAGCCAGTTGGAGAGCGTGGCAGTATGAAAGGAAATCACTCTAACAAATCACTCTAACAAATCAGTGTGACAGTGACACTGACAGAGTTGGCCAAGTGACAGCATGGCAGTGTGAGAGTACATCAATATGAGGCACCCCGCTGACAGTGACAGTGACAAAACGAAACCAGGAGGACAGTATGAAAGCAGTGTGAAAGGCTATCACTCTAACAAATCAGTGTGACAGTGACAGATTTAGCCGACTGACAGCATGACAGTGTGAGAGTACATAATTGTACAGCTGGCCAGCATTGAAAACAAGCCTGGGTACCCGGGCTTACATGCTTACAGTATAAATACAGCCTCAATAAAAAACAAAAAATGTAAAAGCAAGGCACCCGTCTGACAGTGACAGTGACAGAACACAGCCAGCACAGCATCGCAATGTGAAAGATTTGGCCGAGTGACAACATGTCAGTGTATAGAGCATATACTTGAAAGACACCCATGTGACAGTCACCATGTGAGAGGTGACATTAATAGAGAACATGACAGTGTCGGCGGGCAGCCGTGAGATGGCTTATCTCAGCATAGCATGTAGCATCCCTGCTGACCACGAGGTCATGACCCCACCACTAGGCGTGCCGTTGTCATAGAGATACCCCAGAGACCATAACAACAAACCCCCCATCGCCATGTTTCAGGACCCGTCTCACTGGAACCAAGCAGCCGCCTCGTATTATCAACAAACCACCAACTAAAACACAGCAGCCACCAAAACACATGATATAAAACATCAAGTTGCTCTAGTTATATATAGAGTGTAGGGTTCATGTCGATTCAGCCCCAATAGGTTTCAATGTTACTAAACAGCCATTGTTCAATTCAGGCCCAATAGGGTTCAATGTTACTAAACAACCATTGTTCTGTTCCATCGCAATCCCCCCACCTCGACCTCCATCTAAAACTTTTTTTTTTTTAATAGACGGACCCTTACCCTCAACTTCTCAGGAGATACAGCGCAGAACCTGATAGTGATACACACGCAAACCCACCCCCACCGCTCCACCTCCACTATGGTGACAAGCCCACCTAAGCCTCATCCATCCACCTACACCTCTCCCCTATATACTGACCTAATCACAAACCACACAAACACACACTCCCATCAACAACTGAAACCACAGTACACTCTTCCTTACATTCCCACATTAAAGCACAACCACCAACCCTCTAACATACATTGCCACCACCCACCCACCCTCACTATAACAGGATATACACACCCCTCCACTACTGTGATACCAATTTAAACACACATACACAACCTCCCACCACCCACCCACCGAGACCACATTACACCTGAAAGCACAACCACCAACCCACTGACATACCTTCCCATCACCCACTCACTGACACAAGATATACACACCCCTGCACTACCATGACACCAATTTAAACACATCCACCACACACACCCTCCCACACACACCCTCCCACCACACACACACTCCCACCACACACACCCTCCCACACACACCCTCTCACACATACCCTCCCACCACACACACCCTCCCACCACACACCCTCCCACACACACCCTCTCACACACAGCCTCCCACACACCCTCCCACACACAGCCTCCCACCCACCACCCACTGAGACCACATTACACTCTTCTACCATACATACCCACCTTAAAAGTTAAAGCACAACCACCACCACTGCCACCCACTGGACTTGGTGGCCAAATTGGTAGAGCGCAGGCTTCCCGTCGAGAGTTCGAATCCCAGCCGAGTCAAACCAGTGACTTTTAAAATTGATACTTGTCGCTACCTAGCCTGGCGCTTGGCATTAATAGGATAGGACAAGGACTGGGTAGCACGGTATCAAGAAAATGTGACTGTAGGATATCAGGTCATGGTGAAGGTGGCCTGGTATTCCAGTCGCCATGACTGTGCACTCTCACAAGTCGGTACCCGTCCTGATATGACCATAGATGTTGCTAGGACGTAAAACAACAACACTCCCACCAACCACCTTCACGAACACAGGATATACACACCCTTCTACTACCGTGACAACAATTTAAATTAAAGCTGCATAGTCCGATGAAATATCAAATTTTCAAAACCAAACCAATTATCAACATTTTACTTTACATATCTAACTTAGATACTGATGCACTTATTAAGCATTTGTTTCTGCGTAGAAGGCAATACTGAGTCAATTTAACAGAACCTGTTACTGCAGAAGTCTATGGTGTCAGAGTCATGGCAAGAATGCCAAAACTAATTTTCCATGTTTGCACTCAAAATATCTCAAAAGTTTACCATTTAAAATAAAAGTAACTTTGAACTAATGTAAAGTAAATACTAGTGATCGATCTTATATATTTATCCCAGGAAAAATACAGAAATTCAAAACCACCGGACTATGCAACTTTAAGCACACCCACAACACACACACTCCCACCACCCGCCCACTGAGAACACATTACACCTCCTCTCCTCCATACCCTCTTTAAAGTTGCATAGTCCGATAAAAGTATCCAATTTTTGAAAAGCAAATACCTATCTAGATTTGATTCCACATCTACCTTAGAAATTGGTGCATTTATTAAACGTTTGTTGCTATATATGAGGGCATACTAAGTCGACTTAATAGCACATATTACTGTTGAAGCCTATGGGGCTAGAGTTTTGACAAGCATGCCAAAATTAATTTGACATGCTTACACTTCAGATATCTCCGAAATTAGTCATTTTAAATCAGTTACATTAAACTAAAAAGGTAAACTAGAACAACCAACCTATTATATTTATCTAAAAAAAATAACAGAAACTCAAAACCATCGGATTTTAAACCACAACCACCACCCCAACCCAACATTCCACCACCACCTACTCACACCACGATGTACAAACCCCTCTCCACTACACACCCACCTAAACACCTACCCTCGTCCACCAACCCACCACAACCCACCCTCCAACCATCACCCCCCCCCCACCTTCTGACGTCACATCCCACCCGACATGTGGTGTTCTCTGTGGCAGAGTGGTTAGAGTGTCTGCCTTTTTTTTCTATGTCGGACTCCTAATCTGAAGGTAGGTGGTTTGATTCCTCATGCCCTACCACCTCTGCCAATTTGGATTCCCACCGCTGTGTATAACTTACAGCATCATCAAAGGCTGGTTGCTCTCATACCATGCCTATGTGGTGTGGGAGGTCAAAAATCCCTTGGGTCGGTAAAAAGTGTAGGCTCGGGCTTTCTATCGACAAACTATCTAATGGTGAAAACAAGTCTATGCAGACTTATCCATGATAGGCAGTATAAATCTTCAAAATCTTTAAGAGAGACATGTGACGTTCCAGAAGTGTCTTTGTGAAGTGGAACGCTGGGTTGGATGACGTCAGAAAAGTACTCCGCTGACTGGTAGGTGTCGGGACTACTGGCATTGTTTCCTCTCCAGAGTGTTAACCAACACGTCAAAGTGTCTTAAGTTTGCAGAGTCCGATGCTTTTGAGTTTCTGTCATTTTCTGAGGTAAATAGTTATAATATACCTTACTTTAGTTCCAAGCAGTTTTCATTTTAAATGGCTAACTTTGGAGATATTTGAAGTTCAAACCTTCTAAATTAATTTTGACACAATAAGCTCCAGTAGAAACAGATTCTATTAAATTGACATAGCATTCCTTGGTCTACAAAGTTCTTGTCAACACATTTAACACTTTCTATAAACTGATAACTGAAAATCTACATTAAAGCTAAGATTCCTTACACGCAGTATGCGGTATGCGAATGCGAATGCGGCAAAAAATCGAAATGCCTTGAAGTCAATGGGCTACAACCCTTACACGCGGTATGCGAATGCGAATGCGACAACTCGATCGGTCCCTGTAGCGATCGGTGTGGCATGCAGTATGCGAATAGAAACATCAGTCGCACTTGCCCATTAGTTTTAGACGAGGAGAGGCGACTGAGCATTACGGGAACGGTCACACCCAGGGGTGCTGAGGGGAAACATTTTGTAGTGGTTGTGGTGGGGGACGCTTGCCGCTTACCGCGTAGAAGGAATCCTCCCATTCGCATACCGCATACCGCATGCCGGATACTGCATACCGTGTAGAAGGAATCTTAGCTTTAGTATACCCATGCTTAATTTGCTAGTTAGAAAGCCAACAATACACACGTTAATGGTGATTTCCTATAAACAACCATCGAATTAGGCAATGTTCATGTTAGTGCTGCGCATTACATATATGGCTCTATGTATTTTGGTCACGGCCCAGAGAGTGTTCATCCCGCAGGCTAGACACATCTACACATGGGCTGAATGGCTAAACTACCCCCCCCCCCCCCTACACACACACACGCACAAACATCCAACCAACAAACAAAAACCACAATCTCCCTCCCTCCCAACCCCCGTCCTGATATGACCTTAGATGTTGCTAGGACGTAAAACAACAACAAACAAACAAAACCCCCCCACCCAAAGCCTACACTGTTCAGATATGTTTCTGCAACAACCTCAGGTGCAGAGACTTTCCGAGAAAGCGGCAGACAGTATACAGATATCTCAGACACGATGTAAAGAAAAGGTGAGGAGGGGAGAAAAAAAAACCTTGAAAGCCGAACAGCGGTAATATTATTGGTACAGGACGAAAGCAATGCAGGCACTTGGTTGTGCTGTTACAGAACTTGGGGATAGTAATCGTGTGTGTGTGTGTTGTTGCTTTACCTCCTAGTAACATCTAAGGTCATATCAGGACGGGTTCCCCGCTTGTGATAGTGTGCACTCATGGCGACTTTATAGTGCTTCCCCACTGAAAGACCAGGCCGCCAGCACCATGACCTGATACTAGTGATAGTCACATTATCCTGACACTGAGCCAACCAGTTCCAACGGAAGTGATAGCGATAGTGGTGCTCGCGCCATCAGCGGTTCCGACAATGGACGAAACGCTACTGGCACTCCGTTAATAATATTAATATAATGTATTTATATAGCACAATAATGCTGAGCACATAGCATTACAGGAAGCGACAAGTATCAATTTTGAAGTCACTGGTTTCACTCGACCGGGAACCGAACTCCGGACCTTCCGCACGCACCCGGGGTGTTGTACTTGTGCAGAATGACTAGTTTCAAATACACATCATACCACATCTGCTTGGTGGTGAGGACAAGATGAAGATGGAAATGACAAAGATTGATTGATTGATTGATTCGTGGTTGTTTTACGCCGTGTCGGCCGCATAGGCCATATTCACGGCGAGAAATGTTTGTTTTTTGTTCAAACCATCGCTTTTACATGTAAAAGCAGACAATCAATTATGTGCCAATAGACACTCATTAAATTAGAAAGCTCACAATCATATATTTGTGGTCAAGGGAAACAAATTCCCATAGAAAAAGAAAAGTTTTATTAATAATTGATAGAATCTATTTAGTAAACTATATGAGGTGGTACAGTCCAGCTGCCCTCAAAAAGGCTAACATGTTTTCCTGTTTTACCTTAGTAAAAAGGTCATGCATACTGTCTGAGAACCCAATACATTCAGAAGAAGAAGAAGAAGAAGAAGAAGAAGAAGAAAGAAGAAGAAGAAAGAAGAACAATAAAGAAGAAAAAGAAGAAAGAAGAAAAAGAAGAAGAAGAAAGATGAAGAAGAAAGAAGAAGAAAGAAGAAGAAAGAGGAGAAGAAGGTGAAATAAGAATAAATCACCTTTATCTTCGAAACTACCCTCAACACATATCCTCCCTTCCCCTCTCCCATCCCTTCCCTCTCCTCCCCACCCCTTCCATCCAGTCACACCCACATGCATACACACAACTTAAAGAGATTTAGTAAGGGGGGTCATGTGGTTTCCATAGAGTAGTGAGTGGTCCCGGTAAACAGGCGAGGGATGAGGGGTGATACCGCCATCACTGCCCACACCCCGAAAACACCTGGCCTCACCTAATGACCTTACCCCACCGCCCTGCAACCCCACCGCCCTGCAACCCCCACCGCCCTGCAACCCCACCGCCCTGCAACCCCCACCGCCCTGCAACCCCAGCCTCCCTGCACCCACTGCACACACCTGTCTACATAACACAACCTACTTTATTTCGGATTGATTGATTGATTGGTGGTTTCTTTACACCGTGTCGGTAGCATCGGCACCACAGCCCATATTCACAGCGATAATTGTTTTGTTATTTATTCAACCATCGCTTTTACATAAAATGTAAAAGCATACAATCAATTACGTGTCAATAGACACTTATGAATTTAAAAAACTCATAATCATAATTTATTTCAGAACAAGACTACATTCAACTGGCATAGTCTGATGAAAACATGACATTTTCTAAACAAAAACACTCATCTAGATGTGATCCTAGTTATTCAACTTAGACAGTGTTTCACTTATTAAACACTTGTTGCTGCATAGACGGAAATACTAAGTCAGTTTAAAGTTGAGTTTCTGTCATTTTCTGAGATAAACATATTAGGCTGATCGTTACAATCTACCCTACTTTCATTTCAAGTAACTTTTATTTTAAATAGCTAACTTTTGAGATATTTGAAGCGCAAACAAGCAAAATTAGTTTTGGCAAGCTTGCCAAAACTCTGACACCATAGGTTTCTGCAGTAATAGGTTCTATTAGATTGCCTCAGTATTCCGTTCTATGTGGCGACACATGTTTAAAAAGTGCACCAGTATTTAAGTTAGATATGTAGAATCAAATTGAGATAATTGTTTTGGTTTTGAAAATTTGATCCTTCATCGGACTATGCAGCTTTAATAGAACATGCTACCGCTGAAAACTATGGTGTCAGACTTTCACCAAACATGCCAAAATTAATTTGGTATGTTTTTCCGTCAAATATCTCCAAAGTTAACCATTTATAATAATAAGTAACTTCAAACTGAAACAAATTTACCATTTATAATAAAAGTAACATCAAACTGAAATAAAGTCGGCGATGACATTAACAGTCAATCTAATATATTTATTTCAACAAAACTGCAAAAACTCAAAACCATCGGACTATGCAACTTTAACCTCCAAAAATGTGCCTGCTTTGCTTTGCTCGGTTTCATTTTGTGCATCATATAGTTTATCTACAGAAAGTTGGTTGGCTGGTTGTTGGAGTTTTACGTCCTGGTAACATCTAAGGTCATATCAGGATGGGCACTGACTTGTGACAGCGCACACTCATAGCGACGTTATAGTGCTGCTCCACTGGGACACCAGGCCGCCAGCACCATGACCTGATATCCCACTCAGTCACATTATTCTGACACCAAGCCGACCAGTCCTTGCGCTATCCTAATAATGCTGAGCGCCTTGCTAGGAAAGGACAAGTATCAATTTTGTACGGTACTGGTTTGACTCGACCGGGAATTGAACTCCCGACCTTCCGCATGGGAGGCTTTCGCTCTACTGATTCGGCCACCCGGTCCCTTTACAGAATAATTCAAGTCTAAGGGTTTTTGGGTTGGGTTGGTGTGTGTTGTGGGTTTTTGGGTTGGTGTGTGGTGTTTTGTGGTTGTGGTGGTGGGTGGTTGTGGGGGGTGTGTGTGGTTGTGTGTTTGTTCAGTCCCACCACCCACTGTATACAACATCTACATATCTAGCACTGCCATCTGGCAGATAAGTCTGGGTAAGTGGCAATAAAATGGCGCGTGTTCCCAGCAGGTGAAACTAGGCCGGTTTACTGTCATAAGATATTATTTAAATAATATAAATGCAGATAAATAGCAATATGCATGATATTTACCTTTTATATAACATAGAATATACTATCAGTATATTATATAAGATTATATGCCTGATATATATCGTGCATATTATATATATATATTGCATATCTAATGTATATAACAGATAATATGTAATATAATAAATAATACATATAATATATGGATAATGCAGAATATATATAATATACACAATATACACAAATATATATAATATAAATATATAATATACATAATATAAATATATAATATACATAATTATTATGTATATTATATGATACAATATATAATATATATATAATATACATAATATATTGCATGCATTATAATTTTGTATATATTATATAATATATATATTAAACGTATTATTATATGTATGTTATAAATAAATAGTTTTTGTGCATGTTATATTTTAAAGCGTCTACCATAAACTATGTATATTTCAGTGTGTGCTTGAGGCTTGAGAAAATAACGCACTCTCTCCAATCTCACACTTTCAGTTCAGAATGCGGCCAACGACAAAGGTCTTGGCTGGCAGAGTGACTACTTCTAGATGCCACGGGGTCATGTCAAGGTCATGTCAAGGTCACGTCACAATCAGCGGTCCGGTTTGCTAAAAAAACACCTGAGGGACACGACTGGATATACGAGCACTGTGTTAATTCATTTATAGCATGTGTGCGATAGACGAGATCGCCACTCCGACCTCGCATGCGCTGAAAACGGCGCCCAGAGCAAAGCAAAGGCGTCCGGCCATTGAGTTTGCCGATACATGCAGGGCAAAACTTGGATTTTATTCAAAATTAATAGGAATACAGAACAAACGTGGATGGATGCATGCAATATAATAATATAATGAATATGTTTAAAGACACAACTCTCCATAATTAAGCATTTTGAGCAAAGAAACATACAATTTCAGTCACTTTACAGGCTGATGTTTACATCACCATTGATTAGTAATTCTTGTTCTAAATATTAAAATGTCAAATGTGTCAACAAAAACTTGTTTCAAAGAAATACATAACCAATGTCTGATTAACCCTACCTATTTCCTAGCCCAACAAATGTTATTAACCATAGGATATAAATAGAAACATGAATAAAATAAGTAAAACTGACTCTGGCTATGGCTAACACTAGTCTGAGTGCCCAAATTTGTCTAAATCTAAATGCAGATGGTATAAGATGTGTTGATTAGATAGATGTTAAGGCAATGCTAGATAAAAGATTAACATCTTAATTTATTATATAATCTTTGTTAGGTGGTAGTGGGTGTGGTAACAAGAGCTGAGATGAGCTGAAACTAGCACATTTCATAGCTGAACCCAGTGTCTTAGCATTAGCCATGTGTTTCGCGCGCGTTTGTTTTACTTCCACGCATCCCACAATGCACTGCGCGGCTGGAATGGCGATCTCATCTATATGGAGAGGACTGAAGTTGTGAGCTGGTGTGTTACCAAGCCCGGAAGTTGGGTGAGTGTCCTCTCCCAGCCCTTTCCTTCACTATAGCCCCTATTCTTTAAAGCTGCATAGTCCGATAAACTATCACATTTTCAACACCAAAACAATTATCTAGATTTTATTCTACATATCTAACTTAGATATTGATGCATTTATTAAACATTTGTTTCAGCATAGAAGGGAATACTGAGTCAATTTAATAGAACCTGTTACTGCAGAAGTCTATGATGTCAGAGTTTTGGCGTGCTTGCCGAAACTAATGTGACATGTTAGCCCTTCAAATATCTCAAAAGTTAGGCATTTAAAATCAAAGTTACTTCAAACTAAAGTAAAGTAGATAACGATCAATCCAATAGAGTTATCTCAGAAAAATGACAGAAAATCAAAACCATGCGACTATGAAACTCACTTTGAACCCATGAACCCATGTTTCCTGATGGCCGGGGTTTTGTGCGCTAAATTTGTTTCTCACGGATATTTCAGTGAAACTGCGATGATTCGAATAAGGGAAGCCAGAGACCTTGCGGGAGGAAAGATTAATTTTATTTAGCAGTGTTATGAGGTACAACGGGAGGAGTCAGTCGACGGCGTCGAAGTCGAGGAGAGCTTCCTCGATCGCTGGGTGCTCTGAGGCCGCCGGAGCCGACCCCTACGAAGTAGTCCTTTAAAAAGAGGGTGGGTTGGTGGGTGTCGTAAAATGTTGTGTGTCCAACAGAAAAGGGAATCCGAATGGCTGTTAGGGTTGGGGGGAGGTTTCTGGGTGAGTGATGTCTGTCTTTCCGGGTGGGGTCGTGGTGAGTACCTGGCTCCCCTCATCGAATCAACCACAATTATGAAATTATGCGCCAATTAGGCATCTACATTAAGTGTGATCCCACTTCCTGTAAGTAGATGTGGCAGTGTGCAGTGCTGCAGTGTGTTTCACCTCCACTAATAGCATGGCCAGGGAATGAAATCCAGGTGTTTCTACCTGTTTCACCGTATTTAAATAAGACATACCACTACTGTTTATAGTATTAGAAAAAAGACAAAACCCCAATTTAAATGAACAAAACATAACGAAAACCGCTTGGATTATGTTTGTAAACTGATAATGGGTAATGTTATGCTTGTGCTCGTCTTTCTTTTCTGTTTACAAACATAGGCAGTGTTCCTTATGTTTTGCTGGTTTTAATAATAATATTATGTTCTCTGTGGCGGAGTGGTTAGTGTCTGACTTTTTTCCAGGTCAGACTCCTAATCTGAAGGTCGGGGGTTCGATTCCCCATGCCACCTCTGCCAACTTGGATTTCCACTGCTGTGTATAACTTAGAGTGTCATTGCTCTCATACCATGTCTATGTGGTGTGGGAGGTTAAAAATCCCTTAAGTCGGTAAATGTGCAGGATCGGGCTTTCTATCGACAAACTGGATGGTGGGTAGCCACTAGACACTACCTATTGCTATGGTAATATATAAATATAATTAGACACCATTATAGTATATATGTTGTATTAGTAATTAAAAAAATAGAGGAATATTCATGGCGGTTCTATTATATTTATTTTACTACTATAAATTCCAAGGTATTCAGGGTCGCGCGCCCACCACTCTGGTCAACGGCGTGTGATGTTGCGACCCGAGTGCCACCTGCGAGTGCGCAAATGAACAAAATCCCACCTGTGCTTCCCACACTCCGATTGTGATTTTCTTTGTTAATGAAAAAATGTATAGGTAAGGCGTATAGTTTCCTTGCCAGAGAACTAATAAATAGAACTCAGCCCAACCTCTGCGTTCTCCTGTCCTTGTTTGCCGTAGTGGCATTTATTATGTGATGCATAACACACATATATAAGTGTAAAGTGACAGAAGCCATAGCAACAAGATTTCAGCACCGTCCTCATCAGAACCAGAGACTAGAAGTTCTTACTTTAAAGTTGAAGAAGACCGAAGCTGATAGTGTAAGACCATGAACGTACCTGAAACAACAAAGGATAGTATTAACTACTTTCTTGTATTGTAATATTTGTATTAATAATGATCAGCATCATCCTCAATCCCTAACATAATCATCATCATCATCATCATCATCATCAATCCCCTAACTGTGAGGGTAGTTGGGGCGCAACCGATTACTAATTACTAACACAAAAGGATCATGTTTTATTACTTTCATACCACATTTCTAGACAATGTGCCTTTCTTGCATTAAAGGCTTGCTGCTTTTATGGGGCGTTGCGCGCGCGCGCGCGCGCGTGTTTGTGCGCGCGTTGTGTGTGTGTGTGCGTGTGTGGGTGTGTGTGCGTGTGTGGGTGTGTGGGTGCGTGTGTGCGCGTGCGTGTGTGTGCGTGTGTGCGTGTGCGTGTGTGAAAAGAAACAAACACCTGACCCAATCGGACAAGACACGGGGTGGGTAATGGGAACACGTAATAAAATACACAAAAGAAGAAAATAAGACGAAGCTTTACGTGTGTGTGTGTTGTGTGCTGGTGTGCGTGTGCTGGTGTGCGTGTGCTGGTGTGCGTGTGCTGGTGTGCGTGTGCGTGTGCGCGTGCGCGTGCGTGTGCGCGTGCGCGTGCGCGTGCGCGTGCGTGTGCGCGTGCGCGTGCGCGCGCGCGCGCGCGTGTCGGATCCAGGAAGAAATCACTGTTGGTTTAGAGGGATCTGATCCTAAAAGGACAAGTGCATAATATGCGCTAGTATCTGCATGACTATGTTTGCTGGAGATTAGCTATTGGTGAACCAATATTTCCGTAGTTCCGGGATAAAAGTTATCTCCGACAACACCAAAAAGAGGCAAGGTGGCGATTATAGTAACAACATTTACCAAATATTCTCCGAGCATAGCACTAAGCCTATCTATGCCCAACCGTTAAAGACTACGACCATGCTTGAAGCGTAGAGCATGAACCCTGACTTCAAGAAGTCTTCCACGATTCCCTGACTGCAATATTTAAATAATACTAACAGATGGAGAAAATATATAAAATAAAATAGAAAATGTAGAATATTTCAGAATATTTGAAAATTAAAACAAATTACCCAAATCTGTGGAAATGGCGAGATGGTTGATCAATGGAAATTAGTATGGGAATGCTACATCACAGCAACTACTGAGATGGTTCCTTATACGCTTGTTGTGGTGTTATGTCCTAGTAACATATAAGGTCATATCGGCACAGACACCGACTTGTGACAGAGCGCACTCATGGCGACTTTATAGTGCTGCCCCACTTGGAAATCAGGCTGCCGGCACCATGACACAATATCCCACTCAGTCACAGTATCATGACACTGAGATAACCAGTCCTCGCCCTATTCTACTAATGCGAGGGCCAGACTAGGTAGCGACACGTATCAATTTTGCAAGTCATTTGTTTGACTCAGCTAGGATTCGAGCTCCCGACCTTCCATATGGGCAGCATATTCTCTACCGATTGGGCCACCGCGTCCGGTCAGCAAACTACATTAAATGCGTAAAGAGTGGACTGCTATCTAATGCCAAGTACACACCTACCGTATACGACCTAAAACTGCCCGTTTTGCGACGAAGTTTGAGTTTTAGTCGTTAGGTGTGCGACCCCCTAGCACACCAGAGCCTTGCGATTCGCGTATAAAACTCAGTTTTAGTGCTTAAAACTCAAATCGCAAGAGATTCGAAAAAAGAATCAGGCCGTTCGAGAAACGGTATATGTGAGCGATCAGTCGTATCTTATACGGTATATGTGTGATACCTATCGTCCGTTTGCGATCCAAGTCCTCATCCATTCCCCTCTCTTCCATGCCCCTCTCTTCCATTCCCCTCTCTTCCATTCTCTCTTCCAGCCCCCCTCTCCCATTCCCCCTAAACCTAACCAAGCGTCTCTGTCTGGACAAGCTTTCGCCGGATTAGGCAGCTTTAACGGGCTCAGTTTATATTTTATTGTAGCTTCTTCTTTTAAAATAACAATTATTTCAGGTAAACACGTCCTAGACATGGCAATGCCATTCCGAACTCTGCCGTACGCATGCGCATCCACAGTGCCTCCGCATCGCTACCTATGAGTAATGGAAAAGTCCTGTTTCCATTTTAGCACCATCAGTGGTTACAATAGACCAGCTGCTGTGCCGACAGCAGTGCTGAGGCACTAGTGAGCATTGCTTCCTGGCTCCTAGCTAACCCAGCCTTTTTGTGCCATTCGCCGTGTAAATGTAGCAAACAAAACCCCACACAAACCCCGACCAAAGAAAAACCACCGTCTTTATAGGTTGGTTTTTGGAGTTTTACGTTCTGGAAACATCTAAGGTCATTTCAGGATGGGTACCGACTTGTGACAGTGCGCACTCATGACGACTTTATAGTGCTGCCCCACTGGGAGACCATGCCACTAGCACCATAATGTGATATCCCACTCAGTCACATTATCATGACACGGAGCAAACCAATCCTTGCCTTATCCTATTAACGCCGAGTGCTAGGCCAGGAAGTGACAAGAATCAATTTTTATAAGTCATTGGTTTGACTTGACCGGTCTCCCGATACCCCGCACGCGAGGCCCACGCTCTACCGATTCGGCCACCGTGTCCGGCACCGTCTTTATATCTGGACAACCAGGAATTGCTTCTTTTAAAAAAAATCCCGATATATAACTTCAGGCAACTAGAGCACCGCAAACAGTCACTCAAGTGATGTGTGGCTTTATCACACACCGGACGCGGTGGTCGAATCGGTAGAGCGCAGGCCTCCCATGTGGAAGGTCGGGAGTTCAATTCTGGGTTGAGTCAAATCAATGACTTACAAAATTGATACTTGTCGCTTCCTAGCCAGGCACTCAGCATTAATAGGATAGGGCAGGGACTGGTTGGCTTGGTGTCAGGATAATGTGACTGAGTGGGATATCAGGTCATGGTGCTCCCAGTGGGGCAGCACTATGAAGTCGTCATGAGTGTGCACGGTCACAAGTTGGTACCCGTCGTGATATGGACTTAGATGTTGTCAGGATGTAAATCTCCAACAACCAACCAACCAACCAAGCTTCATCACAGCTCAGAATTAGACATATTTATGACGTGAGGGTCCTGGGGGATCCACGGATAACTTTACAACCAGTTTTCTCCAGCTTTCCCTGTTCTCCACCACCCTGTAAGACTTGCCAAACTCCAGGCCTCTTCATTCCCTGATGTTGTCTTCCTGTCTGCCCCGTCCCGTTCCCCATTTCACAGTGCCTTGCACGATGGTTTAGGTCAGACCTGATAAACAGGAAATATTACCATACTACTGCAGTTTTCATCTCTTTATGATCATCAGAACTTTGTGTGGTCCAATTGCCCATTTGATCCTGACATAAACTTCCGCGTTGGTAACATAAAGGCATTATACAGTATTTCCACCACCAACCTGCCCACTGACAGCAGTGGAAGGGCTGAGCTAGATGGTAGCAGCATATTGTGCAGCATGCTCTGTGGGAAAGCTCTTTTATGGGATTCCCGCTATCATGCTGCCCTCTTCTGGTGGTGGCAAAAATTAGTGAGGGGGGTTTATTTGTTTGTGTGTTGTTGTTTTAGGTCCTAGCAACATCTAAGGTCATATCAGGGGAAGGGGAAGTGGAGGGGGTGGGAGGCAGGGGGGAGATGGAGAGGGAGAGGGAAGGGAGGAGGCATGAGGAGGAGGGGATGTATGTGTGTGTGTGTGTGTGTGTGAGAGAGAGAGAAAGAGAGAGAGAGAGAGGGAGAGAGAGAGAGAGACAGAGAGAGACAGAGAGAGACAGAAAGGGAGAAAGAGAGAGAAAGGGAGAGAACGGTAGAGTGTGTGTGTGTTTGTGTGTGTGTGTGTGTGCGCGCGCGCAAGTAATGCCTGTTTGTAGTGATGGCCGAGGTGCCACTTGTCTCACCTGTCTCCCTCACCTGGCTACTTTAGACCCCCCCCCCTCGCTCTCCATTGAGATCAAACAAGACGCAGGTACACTCTCCAGGCACATCTGCGTGCAAGACGCAGGTACACTCTCCAAGCACATCTGCGTGCAAGACGCAGGTACACTCTCCAAGCACATCTGCGTGCAAAGCGTTTCCATCTGCACGTCTGGGAGAATCTTCACCTAGCAACCTTTCTTGTTTAAAGTTGCACAACCCTATGGCTTCAAAGTTACTACTAGATATTTTAGTTTATGTTGGTTGTTATATATAATCTACCTTACGACCATATACCTTGCTAGGACGTAAATCATCAACGAACAAACAAAAACAACGTTGAAGTCACATTTATTATGGATGGCTAACAATTCCAAAACCAAATGACCAGTTTTGCAGTGATACTTGTTTGTATATGTGCTATAACATTAATGTAATGTGTGAAAGTTTCAAACAAATATGTGGATACATTCTTTTATGACAGTTCTTTTAGCTGCCATAGTGAATAATTAGTTTAAATGGTATGACTCGATGAAAAGGAGTAAATCAATCGGATATATTTTGAGTGTGACTTAGATTCATTCAATGGAAATTGTTATCATCCAAACATTATGTATGAAGTAAAAAAGACTCCCACCACCCACAAAATTGATATTCATGAGCAATAAATGTAATATTTAATTTAATTAACACTTTGTATTTTGACAAAAATATGGAAATGTTGTATTTTCAGATAAATTACCATGATGTTCTCTACCTTGACACAACCTCTTTAGCTGGCAGTTGTTTGTTTGTTTATTGTTGTTTACGTCCTAGCAACATCTGAGGTCATATCAGGACGGGTACGGGCTTGTGACAGTGCGCACTCATGGCGACTTTATAGTGCTGCCCCACTGGGATACCAGGCCGCCAGCACCATGACCAGTCACATTATCCTGACACTGAGCCAACCAGTCCATTCCCTATCCTAATAATGCCGAGCGCCTGGCGAGGAGGCAACAAGTATCAATGTTTAAGTCATTGGTTTGACTCGACCAGGGTTCGAACCCACGATCTGACAGTCTACCAACACGGGAGACGGACGCTCTAACTCATTCGGCCATCCCGTCTGGTTTTAACTACCAGTAGATTTGTTTACTTTTGGTCACAATTTCGTTTTGTTATTAAAATATAGCATAATATAATAATATAATAAAAGATTGCGATGACCTGTCGGGTGGAAGTAGAAACGTGTGGTAGACGCCAAAACTTGCTGGCTGCATCTTATAGTTAGGTTGCTTATACGATAAGAAGTAACTTTAAAAATATTGTTATTACATTCGTTGATGAACCATGGGCGATTTCAATTTGTCTTCCTCATTACACTGCTCCTTGCCCTATCCTAGTAATGCTGGGTTCCTGGGTAGGTAGCAACAATTATAAATGTTTAAGTCATTCATTTGACTGCCAAATTTGACCAACCACAACAGGTTTGAATCACAAATCATAACAGCAGTATGATCACGGTATCGAGAAATATGACTGTATCGAAAAGTCGTCTGCGTGCTACCACACTTTTCCAGAACGAGGCCAGACGTGACCCACTTTCTCCCATTGTGTTTACCCTTTCTGCAAGATAAAGACAGACCACCTTTTCCCTATTTACCATATTCTCAAGTTGAGGCCATATGGTGGCCATGTTTTCCCCTTATTGAACCCAGTCAAACTAAAGCCCGTGTTCATGTTAGCAATGCTTCCCCTATTTAGCCATTTAACTATGCTATGGGTTTATGTGACCAGTGTTTTCACTATTTATCATGCCAGGCGGGCATACATAGTGTAGTAGTTTGCACTGACCTCTCAGGAAGGAGCCACATAGACAGGTAGGCGTGGGTAGGGTGGTGATATCAGGGAGCCTAGGTGGTGTAATGGTTAACACACTGGCCTGAAATGCACGAGACATGGGTTCGATTCCCGCTCTGGGCGCAATATTTCCCATTTGCATCACACACCCACGATAATAGGCTGTCAAATCAATCTTTTGCAGAAGGGCTAACAACTGTTGCAGTTTGGCCGAGACTACCAAAGCCGGCCATATTTAATTTTGCAAGTGTCGGTGGATATGCATTTGTCTCCTGCACGTTTTATTTAAATCGACAAAATGAGTTTAGAAATACCTTTTGCCAGCCCGCCTGATAAAGTGATGGCGAATGTATGTAAGGCATTACATCTGAGCTGCAGCACTTCTTACTGCTAGGCAATGTCGTCTGCAATCTGTCATGTCATTAGTACGAATAATGACTATTAGTACATGTAGAGATTTAGTAGGAAATTTAGTTTGTTCCAATGACATTTAGTACATGGGGATGAAAGTAGTAGTCACGATGATCTTTAGTACATTTAGAGATTTAGTATGAACCAACACCAATGACATTTAGTACAAATGGAAGGGATTAGTACCCACGATGACATTTAGTACATCCAAAGATTTAGTATTCATGAATCAATGCCATTTAGTACATACCAATGAATTTAGTACGTAATAGCAATGAAATTAGTACCAACGATGACCTCTAGTACAGAGATTTAGAAAGAACATACCATTTAGTACATTACAATGACATTTAGTACATGTGGATGAAATTAGTGCCCTCATTGACATTTAGTACATATAGATGTGTAGAATGAACCTATACCATTTAGTCAATCGCATTTCGTACATGCACATGACATTTAGTATATACCAATGACATTTAGTAACACCAATGACATTTAGTAATACCAATGACATTTAGTAACACCAATGAGATTTAGTACATGGGGATGAAATTAGTACCAGCAATGACTTTTAATACATGTATAGATTTAGTATGAACCTATACCAATGACATGTAGTACATGGGGGATGATAACATTGATATTGGATAGTAGCAGACGACACCAAGCACATATAAATTACATGTATTACACATTTACGACATTTAGTACATATATGTGGCAGTTAATATACTCAACACTTACTACATGTAGACAGTTAGTAAATGCAGGCGACATTCCATACGCGCAGACATCCAGTAGTTAGCTGATGACATTTACTAACTGCAGACTACCATAATTTTCAATGAAACCAAACTGCCACTAATATGCCGGTGATTTGCCGTAGCCGCATACATTTGTGCCCAACAGACGACAAATGAGTTGGTTGGTTGTTGGAGTTTCACATCCTGGCAACATTTAAGGTCATATCAGGATGGGTACCGACTTGTGACAGTACACACTCATGATGATTTTATAGTGCTGCCCCATTGGGCAATCAGGCTGCCAGCACCATGAGCCAATATCACACCCAGTCACATTATCCTGACACTGAGCTAACTAGTACCTACCCCATCCTATTAATGCCAATCGACAGGCTAGGAAGCAACAAGTATCAATGTTATAAGCCATTGGTTTGACTCAACCGGGAACCGATCTCCCGATCTCCCGCATGGAAGGTCCTCCCTCTACCGATTCGGCCACCGTAGCAGCAGACATTTGTTCACAGCAGACGACAAAAGAGTGGGCTGGTGTCGTGTGTGTTAAAGACAACAGTCATGCAGAATGACTCATTGCCTAAACCACAGATCAGCCCCCTCACGACACCAAATGGAATAAAAGGTGCCTTCTCCTGCTGAGAGTGAGTCACATTCTGACTGCCTGAGTCCGCCATGACACATTGCAAACATTCACACTCTCACATACACTCACTCATACACACTCACTCTCACACACTCACTATCACGCTCAAACACCCACACTCATTCTGCACACACACGCACATTCACTCACCCTCACACAACCACACCCACTCACTCTCAAACTCACACACACTCACTCACTTACACACCCACTCACTCTCACCCACTCACTCACTTACACATTACAGTTGCACACACTCACGCTCACACTCACTCACTCGCTTACACACCCACTCCCTTCCTCCCTCTCTCCCTCACTCAGTTACCCAAGAGTCTATTGGTAATAAGAAGGCTGAGGAGAGCCACCATTCGGTTCTGATCATCTGAGTGGGGTTATTTTAAGATGCACACATGTCCCAGCAGGCTTACTGTACTTCCGGTAGTCATACACCTTAAAGGACAGCTCACGTGATCACATGTGAAGTTCACCCAGAGTCAGATGCAGGGTTATTGGGGTTTTACTTCCTAACAAAGCATAAGGTCACATAACGTGGCAGTAACAGCGCGCACTCCTGGGTACTTTATAGTGCTGCCTTAATGGAATACCATACCACCGGTGCCGTTTGGGACGCCTTATATTGATACCAGAATGAGGCTGGCACTGCAGACAATCTCAGTGTTGATTTGTTTGTTGGGGTTTTACATCCTGGCAACATGATGATAATGATGATGACGATGATGATGATAAATGTTTGTCGAGGGATAGTGTATCAAAATGGGGAAAATGTTGGGAGATATATTATACGGTTTGCTTGATTGACTTTCGCACTACCATATTTAATTGCTTGCTTTATGGAGCAGTCACACTACGACATGTATTGCGGTGTGCCGCCAACGCGCTTAAATACATTCAACGCGTCGAGAAAACGTCAAACTTTTCGGTGTGTTTTGCGAAAAGTCGAAACATCGCAGCGCGTTGCTCGCGTGTTATTGGCGCGCCACCAGCATGTTGCACGGGCTGGAAAACAAAGAAACCCCCGCCGCTTGACCCAATTTCTAAAAAGTTGCGCCGCATTCCCATGGTTGCTAGCGTGTTATCGACGTGTTATCGACGTGTCGCCGGCGCGTCAGTCGCAGATGGCAGGTTGGGCGCGTGTTATCAATGTCTTATCGCCGTGTTATCAGCGGGTTCCCACGTATTCGCCAACTTGGTTTGCAGGGACATCCATCATGAGCTCTAGTGTCCAAAGAAGGAAATCCATAGCATTATATACTCAAAGCCAACACGCTGATGACGCATCAGCAGCACGCTGGCGCACCGCCGCCAACGCGCCACCAACGCGCCACCAACACGCCAGCAACGTGCCAGCAACACGTTAACATGCGCCAGCCACAGGTTCAGACGCGTCAGCAACACGTCCACACGCGCCATCATCACGTTCAACCCGTCGAGACGTGCTGGAGCAACGCCAATAACGCGCCCCAAACCCGTTGATAGAATGTTAACGACGCGTTGCCTGGCCCGTCGGAAGTGTGGGAAAATTCCATGACGTTACTCAACGTTTCTGGACGCGCTACGAGCGGGCCGGCTACGCGCTGGTAACGCGTATCGACGTCCTGCAAATGTGCCCGTAACGCGCTAGCCAACCCGTCAGCGCGTGTCGGCCAGCGCCGAAAGTTTTGTGCAAGCACAAAACTTTCGGTGCTGCCCGACGCGCGCTGACGTTTTGTATCAAAATCTACATGTACCGACGTGTACCGACACGCCCGTAATGTGTTTCTAACACGCCAGTAACGCGTTCCGACGCGTTCCGACGTTTCGCCCCAAAAACCCAACATATTCCCACGCGTTGTCCAACGTTGATGCAACACGTCGTAGTGTGACTGCTCCATTACATGTACATGGTCCAATCAGTAGAGCGCAGCCTTCCCATGTGGAAGGTCGGGAGTTCAAGTCCCGACCGGGTTAAAGTTGTTTTGGTCGTGTTACAGCCCCTTTAAGGCAAGCCACGTGCATGCATATACATGTAGCCATGTTCCTGCAGCTATGCAGAAACGTCTGTGTGGTCTGACTGATCATCAGCAAACACATGGTCAGCATTCTCAGCACTGGTTTCTACATACCATTTCATGAAGTGTTGCTAACAAAAACCATACCCCCAATTTAAGAAAATTTTAAAATAAACACCTTCATTGAAGGTGTCGTGGGAAATACTATGCTGGTAAACATTTATAAGAGATTTAAGATAAAGAAAATACACATGCACACACAAAGAAGCAATTGTGCTGTAGATCTTTCGATTAATTCTTAGTAAGCCAATAGTTTCTGTGAATTCTTAGTAA
>CM059190.1:63232431-63384751 GCA_030323885.1 Branchipolynoe longqiensis | reverse complement strand
ATGCGCGGAAAGGAAGACAGAAAGCGGAAGTGGGAAACTGAGGCGTTTATTGGGACGCCTCGGGCAATATGACATAGCAATACAAACAAATATCAAACATAGAGAAGGATATACAGGGTAAGTATCAGGCTAAGGTACATATCAAAGAAGGTTGTTTAAGATGAGAGAAATGTCTGATGGCCTATGACGGGGGGTGCGCCGAGGAGCCCTCCACTGCGGAGAAGGAGCTAGAAGGAGATAGTTGGGTGGGTGGGTGGAGAAGAAAGGCTGCGTGGAGGAGACTGGAGGCGAATGGCTGAAGGAGGCGGTGGGCGGCCTTATAAGGGAGAAAGTGAGCAGCGGCAGGGGAGGCGTGAATGCTCAGGGCCGGGGGAGGGCGAGGGGAGCAGCGGACGTCGCGCGAGGCGCGAATGCTGCGCGAGGTGGCAGGGGGTGAGGGGAGGGACTCTTCCTTTCATCGCATCAAACGTAATGCTTCGCATTACGACCGATGCGCGGAAAGGAAGACAGAAAGCGGAAGTGGGAAACTGAGGCGTTTATTGGGACGCCTCGGGCAATATGACATAGCAATACAAACAAATATCAAACATAGAGAAGGATATACAGGGTAAGTATCAGGTTAAGGTACATATCAAAGAAGGTTGTTTAAGATGAGAGAAATGTCTGATGGCCTATGACGGGGGGTGCGCCGAGGAGCCCTCCACCAAAACGGAGGAGAGGGCTCGAGGCGAGGAGGGGTACATAAGCGTGTACCGCCTCGGAGGTCCAGGTCCCTTGTGCCATGATGTCGGGGAGGGGCACCCCGGCGCGCTGGCAGGCCTGGGCGGCGCCCCGGCGGAGGCTATGGAGGGTGAATGTTTCTGGGGCCGGGACGCCTTGGGCCTTGAGGGCGCCCCTCAGGAGTTCGGTGAGGGTGCGTGGGTCGAGCGGCGGCCGGAGGGCATCATGAAGGCGGGCGCGGGAGACTGGGCGAGGGCGAGCTGCCAGGTCGAGACCGGGCATAGAGGCGAGCCCGGGATGGCAGGGACGAAGAGGGCCACTGCGCCCGAGGGCCCCGAGATAGTCTTGGAGCTCTTTATCAGGAGCCGGAGGCCCCCGGGCGCGGGGCGGACATCAGCCCGGGTCAGGGTGTGGGGGCCAGGAGGTTGGATTGGCGGAGCATGCCGAAGTACCCGAGGAGCAGGGCGGCCCGAGGGGCGAGTGAGGCGGCCCCTGCGCGGGCGAGGTGGCTGATGGCGAGGGCCAGCTGGCGCGGCGTGAGGGGCGGCGCTTGCCGCGGGACATGGGCCGAGGAGCGCTCGCCTCCCCGGCAGACATCTTTGGCGAGGCGGGCGTCGAAGCCCGAGGTGAGGCCCCCCGCCCCCTCTACCCAGGTCCGGGCTCCCGAGACGGCGTTCTTGACGGAGGCCGGGGCGAGGGCGCGGGCGAAGAGGGAGGCGGTGAAGGCGGCGACATCGAAGGCCGACGGGGCGAGGGGGTCGACACCTCGGGCAACCGTGAAGCTGACGAAGTCCTCAGCCTGGCGGCGGCGATTCCTCCAGGTCGCGGGAGCAAGCGCTGCGAGGCGGAGGACGTCGTCGATCTCAGCGGGCAGGTAACCTAGAGGCCGGGATAAAAGGGGAAGGCGTCATGTGATGCGGCAGTGGGGGTGAGCCCGAGGCGGGCCACCTCGCCGCGGACCGTTTCGGCCCAGGGGCCGGCGAGGTGGGCGCGGCTTAGGGCGTCGGCAAGGAGGAGGTCCGCCCCGGGCTTGTGGGTGATGTGAAGGTCAAAGGAGCCGGAGGCCGCCAGCAACCAGAGCTCCCTCGCGCAGGTCCCGAGGGTGGGGTCTCGGGCGCGTCCCGACTCGAGGGCGGTGGCCGAGGCCATGTTGCCGGTGTAGACCACCACCGTCGCCCCCGCGATGTCGTCCGGGAGGAGGGAGTGGAGGGCGACGACGAGGTTGACCGCCTCGAGTTTGTGGATGGAAGGGAACCGCGCCCGGAACCCCGAGGAGTACCCTCGGGCGTAGTAGTGCGTGGGGGAGTGGGCGCCGCCCCCGGTGAGACAGGAGTCGCACTCGATCACCCAGCGGCGGCCCTCTGAGGGGCGGAGGAGGTGGATGCCGTTGGAGATTCGTCCATACGCGGCGAACCACCTCAGATCCCGGAGGGCGTCGTCGGCGAGGGTGATGGAGGCGGCGCCGTAGCAGCTGCGGAGCGCCCCGAGGAGGCGAGCCATGAACTTCCGGCCGGGGAGCACGCAGCCGCTCACGTGGTTGAGGCGCCCCAGGAGACTCTGAAGCTGTTGTTTCCCGAGGGTGGGCTGGGCGATGCGTGCGTCACAGTCGTCGATGAGAGCCTGGATCTTGGCAGGGGCGACCCGGATGGTCATCGTCTCGCTGTCGAGGGCGAACCCTAGCCAGTGGAGGCGGACAGCGGGAGGATGGCACTTTCCGGGCGCTACGTCGAGACCGAGGGCAGCGGTGAGGGCGAGGATGGCGTCGAATGCCTGGCACGCCCTCAGGTAAGAACCCTCGCATCCTATGAAGTCATCGACGTAGACGAGGGCATGAAAACCCTCGCGCCGGATGATCCAGGCTACTGCAGCGGTGACACGGACGCAGGCAGCGCCCGAGGTGCGGCACCCGGAGGGGAGGGCAAGATCTATATAAGTGTTGCCGTCGAGGCAGATGCCGAACAGAGGGCAGGATAGGGGGTCGGCACGGAGCTGGCGGTAGGCCCGGGAGATGTCGGCGGTCCAGACGTAGGCTCCGTGGCCCTGGTCGATGCGACAAAAAGCAAGCAACAGTCAAAAGAAAGAAAAAATAAGCATAGATAAGATAGTATTCTTATTTTTTTTAAAATCCTAATCAAAAAGAGCAAGCAAAAAAGAGTAAAATAAATAATAAAAATAGCAAAACAAAATCGCGGCGGCCTACGTCAGCGACGGAGGGGAGGGTGTATGCGTGGGGTTCCCCGAGGAACTCGCGCCGGGAATGCCCGAGTTCACGCTCGCCCCCAGGGGGTAGGAGAGGTCTACGATGGCCCGCCTCTTTCCCGAGTCGACTTGGGGCGGGTCATCATAGGGGAGACCTGGGTCCAGGGGGTGAAAGGGGGGACGGTGAAGGGGCCGATAAGGGCGCCGAGGGCCAGCTCCGTGTCGACGAAGTCTCGGATGTGGGAGAGGTTCTCGGGGCGCTCTCGGTGGTTGGAGAATGAAGAGCGGGGGAGGGTAGAGGCGGAGTAGTTAGCGGGGAAGCCGAACTCGAGGACGGCGGGGTCGGGGTAGTGGCGGAGGTGGGTGCGCCAGGCGGGGTCTCGGAGGCGCCTCGAGGACGGGCATGACGGCGGCACAAAAAATTAGGAAGGACCCCGCTCCGAGGGTTGTGGTAGGCATGGTTAAATGCTGGGTAGCGGGCCCACCGCCTCGCCGGAGGTGATGGGGCCAGTAGAGAGGAGGGTGGGCGGTACTGGGAGGGTGTGGGGCCGCAGGAGGGGGCGGCTGGGAGGGTGTCCTGGAGGTGGGGGTTGATGACGTCGACGGTGGGCTCGTCGAGGGTCGGGGCGGGGGCGAGGGCAGGGTGGCGGTCGGGGGAGGAGGTGCGGTGAGGGCGGGTGAGGGGGGCAGCGAAGTCCTGCTGGGTGGGAGGAGGGGGGGTGGGATGGAGGGGGGAGGGGGGGTCGGGTTCGGGGTCGGGGGGGCTGAGGAAGGCGGTGTCGCCGAGGGTGAGGGGGAAGTCTGGGTCGATGATGCTGGTAGACAGCGGGCAGAGGGAGGCGGCGAGGGCCTTGTTGGCGGGAGCGGGGTCCGGGGCGGTGGAGGCGGTGCTGGCTGGAGCGGCTCCGGTGAGGTGGGCGGCTTGGCCCTCGGGGACACTGGTGGTGATCGGGGCGGCCCGATGTTTGGCTGGGCGGACCGGTCCGAGGAGGAGCGGCGGCCCGAGGCCGGTGGTAGTGACTGGGATGTGGATGGCGGCGGGGCTGGGCTGAGCAGTAGTGGGCCGGTTAAGGGCCTCCGGGCCGGCCGGGGGGCACCGGCGGACTAAAAATCCGCCGAGGTGGCGGGCATCGCGCGCTCACGGTTGCGCTTGGAGTTGCATACGTCCTCACTATGCGCGGTTAGCATCTTGCGCACATTAGCGCAGTAGGCGCACGTATGCCTCTGCCTGGCGCCCCCCTGGCCGTGGGCCTCGCCGGGGCCCGCTAGGGTGCAGGTTGCGGGGTCCCGGTTCCAAGCGCCGCAGGGGGCTCAGTGGAGCTCCCTACTGTAGGTGATCCGGGCCTCGGGCAAGGAGCGGGGCTGTTGGCGGGCTCTGGGTGGGTCTGTTGGGCGGACGGGGACGGCTGGTGGGCGGGGGTGGTGAGGGAGTCGACCCTGAGCATGTTCAGGGCCACAGGGTCGTGCCACCCCTGGGGGAGCCTACCATCCGCGATCCAGGAAAATATGCTTTCCGAGTAGCGGCGGACGGTGGGCCAAGGGTGGATCAGGATGTCTCTCATGACGGTGAGGTGGTGGTGGTGTAAGCCCTGGAGGGAGTGATCCGGGAAGGAGGGGTGGTTGACCATGGAGAGGAGGGCGAGGTTGTACTCGTCCTTCGTCGCCTCTCCAAGCTTCACCGCCTTGCGCCCCGGACCCCTCTCTACTAAATCACACGGGAAAACATAATCAGACGGGATACCTCTGCGGCGTACGGTGTGCTGCGCCTCGGCGGATGCCAATATCTCGCGCACCGCGTCGGCCGCGGATGCCGGGCTGTGCTCCACGGGATCCTGGCGGTAGGCGGGCGGCGGTGCTGAGCTGGCGTGGGCGCGGGTGTAGCCCTCGAACTGCGGGTGTAGGCCTCCGGGCTGAGTCGCTTGAGGTGGAGGCGGTGGCCGGCTCCCGGTTGTGGTGCATGCCCGAGGCGCCGGGACGGGCGGCAGGCTGTAGGCGGGCTCCCGCCTGGGCGTGGGCGGGGGGCTCTCCGGAGCCCCTCGGGCTTGCCCCATCTCGACGGCGTCCATGCGGGTGGTGAGGCGCGTGATGGCCTGGATGAGGAGGGCCGTATCGCTGCTGGGCTGGCCCGAGGGTGCTGCGGGCGACGCCGGGGCCGTAGACGGGACGGAGCCACCCGAGGAGCCCGAGGAGGGTCCTGGGGTGGCCATGCCGGAGGCCTTGGAGCTCTTCCGGCTCTTTCCCTTTCTGCGGCTGGGCATGATCTCGGGTCGGCAGAGGAGCAGCGGTCCGAGGTGAAGTAAGCCAAAGTATAGAAGAAAGGCTGCATGGAGGAGACTGGAGGCGAATGGCTGAAGGAGGCGGCGGGCGGCCTTATAAGGGAGAAAGTGAGCAGTGGCAGGGGAGGCGTGAATGCTCAGGGCCGGGGGAAGGCGAGGGGAGCAGCGGACGTCGCGCGAGGCGCGAATGCTGCGCGAGGTGGCAGGGGGTGAGGGGAGGGACTCTTCCTTTCATCGCATCAAACGTAATGCTTCGCATTACGACCAATTTGGCATGGTTGCACTTCAAATATTCAAAGGCTAGCCATGTAAAATAAAAGTGACTTCAAGTTCAAACTAAAGTAAGATAGAATATAATGATAAACCTTATATATTTATCTCAGAAAATGATAAAAACTCAAAAGCATCGGATTATACAACTCTAAATAGACAGTACATTTATCTTTAAAAAAAACTGATTGAGCAAGTTTAACGGTAAATATAAATTGTCTGTGATGGCTTACATTGCTTTGTCTGTGTGTGCATGCTGCGGTTCTCCAACACCGCCTCATGCTGAAGGCGCTTCATCTGAAGCTGATGAGTCTGCGTGAGTATCTCTGATCGCTGTGAGAACTCCATCGCACTCAGATTGGTGTTCTGAACTGAAAGTAGGAACGCATTACTATTAGGCCCTACCATTGCATATCTGCAATTGCTGTGAGGTAAGAGAACCGGCAACTATTGACATAACAATCTATTTACCCCATCATGTTATCTAAATTTGTCGTGGGGGATGTGAAAATGGGAAATATTGCACCAAAACCAGGATTCGAACACAGACCTCTTGTGTCCCAGGCTAGTGTGCTAACCAGCCACATAGACGGGTAGGTTACTGCAATAGGGAGCCTAGATAGTGTAATGGTTAGTACGCTAAGTGAGAGTTTGAAACATGCTCTGGCTGCAATATTTCCCATTTTCATCACCCCATGACACTATATTTGTGTATATATACCCATGTCTAGAAGATGAATGCCCTGGCGCTGAAACAATAACCATTCAGCTGAACAAAACGTTTTTAACAGCAATAAAAAACAAGTTGTTACTGTAATTGTCTTCATCTAAATCCACTTCAATCCGCACCAGAAACAAATATATGGGTTTGGTCAGCAGACACTATATATAGCTATATCAGTTCAAAGTGAGGCTAAAATTGGGCCTAAACTGAAGGATGGACAAGGAACTGACTACAATGGTGCTTTGGTGAACTCCGCCCATGTGTAGACAATTTTCCAATATACAGACTGCCTTGGCTTCATTTGATTGCCCCTCCGATGACAGGACAAAAGGTCTGCCATGTGAGGACAATATTGGTCCGTTGAAGATAGGAACTACTGAACCACCCCTACTTCCAACATGTAAAGATGCCCGGTTGCAGCTTCAGTCCTTTCTCAAGACTCGAAGCGAACATGTTCCACAGTACATACTTATTTTGAAGCGGTCCTGTTCCATCTGTATCTTGTAGTCCTCAAGTCGCAGCTGATGTGCCTGGACTTCAGTCTCTAGGAGCATCTCCGTCCGCAATTCTATCATCTTGTTTTGTATTGCCTAAACGGAAAGGATCTTATAAGCAGTGGTGTAGTGCTGTGGAAACAGGATATTTAAAGCACACAGCACATGCCTTGAGGTCAGTTTTTCACAAATCACCTGATTTCTCAAGGGATTAAAAGTCTCCACCAAAACTCCAATGTTTGTGCCTATCTTTTGGTTCCAAGATTCGAGTAGGAAGTCCACGCCAAGATTGGCCCACATAAAGATCTCTTGACGATCGTAAGGAGGAGGCGTAAACTACAGTAGTACGGTCAAATTTCCCGTTTATCAGGTCTGGCCAAAACCATATTGTAAGGCACAGAAAAGGGAGGAAGAAAAAGTGGACGAGGGAAGACAACATCAGGGAATGGACAGGCCTGGAGTTTGGCAAGTCCCAGAGGGCAGTGGAGAGTTGGGGAAAATGGAGAAAAAACAGTTGCAAATCATCTCTGGTGTCCCATTGATTTGAATATACTATGTAATATTAAAGCATAATCCAATGAAACCATATAATTTTTTATTCTACATACCTAACTTAGATATTGGTGAACTTATTAAATATGAATTGCTGCTTACATGGAATATTAAGTCAATTTAATAGGACCTGTCACTACTGAAAGGCATCAAAGCATACATGTCCAGCATTTCGATGTGCACACCAAAACTATTTTTGTATACTTTCACTTCAAATATCTTCAAAGTTGCTCCAAATTAAAGTTATAATAGGTTACATCGACCAGGCTAATATATATTCATTGTTTAAATATGCCAGAGCTTAATAATCATCGGATTATGCAATTATAATTATGAGCGAGTAAGGAAACAGAAGTTTACTTACCTGTAATCTCTCGCCAGCTTCATAGCCCCTGTATACAATTTTAGACACAATAATTCCGCCCCTGTCCGCCCACATGAGAAGTTGAGGAAACTGTGTCAACCCATTCAGGCTATACGCATTTGCAATGAAGTTGTTTAGTCTGGAAATAAGTGCAACAATATAGCAACAGTTCTTAGGGTATGTAATATTGGAATAAATAGTTGTATGGTCATTGTATTGTACATGCAAAAAGATTACACACATTTAGTTCTAGTGTACAAAGTGTATGCATCTACAAACATAGAGGGGATGGCCTAATGAGTTGAAGGCAGGCTTTTCATATGGCAGAGAACGTCTGCCTCCAGTTCGGTAGGTCGTGGGATTCGAACCCCCTGGCTGAGTCAAACCAATTACTTAAAAACTGATACTTGTCGCTACATAGCCTGGCGCTCTGCATTAATAGGATAGGGAAAGAAGCAGTGAGATGATGAAGACCAATTGTCCGTGATTGAAATTTCCCCAACTAATGTACCCAAAAAAACCTGGTGAATGTGAGGGTCCTAGAGAGGGGAGATAGCTCTGGGTCATGTGTGACCACCATCATTATTTCTATGTTCCTATAAATTAAGTACTATGAACAAAAGGAATTAAACCCAAGGGATAGTCAACTCACGTGCGTCGACCAGCAAAGGCAATGATGTCAGCAGAAATTGCTCTGAGAAATGGAGATTAACAAAAATATGGCAATGAGAAGCAGCAGATAGCAGAACTTATACGTAAATGAATGCTACATATATTCACCTCCAGTATGCGTGAACAATGACCATCTTTAAATCCCAGGGTCCACACACATGTCAAGATATGGAATTCAAAGCTATTTCAATGGTGTTTTTGATAGGAATTCAAAACTATTTTCATTTGGATTTCAGGAGAAAAAAAAACAATCGGCATGTCAGATTATCTTATGCCAAATGGCGATTTTGGATTAATTTAGATCAGTAAGGACAGTATAATGGAATTCAAGGCTTTTCAAGACTAATTACCCAAAATAGGTTAAATTCAAGGCTTTTCAAGGCCTTAAAATGGGGCATATGAAGTTCCAGATTTTCCAGGCCCATTACGGACCCTGAAATCTGAGCAAAAACTGCTTTGGTGTGAATCAACTGCAAACAAGCTGTGGAGGCCTTGGTTCCAGAACGTAGTACTAGTATTTATCTATAGACCTATTTCATATGACATCAGCATAGGTATTTAGGTCAGTGCGCTCGCTGCTTGGCTGCAGGATGACACACGGTCACACTGCAAACTCAATGGCTATGAGCAATCTTAATAGAGAAAAGGTGAAATATCTCTAAAACTACACCACCTAGAAACAAACCACTTGGAACACATATAGAAAACATATTCAACGAACAGATTATATTAAATTTATAAGGTTAGGGTTCTATTCTCGATGTCGCCGTGACGTCACAGCCCTGACAACTACTCGCGAAGGGTAAAACAACGTAGTGTCTAGGCATACCTGAGCCGTACGCGTAGCCTGGCGGTCTAAACATACGTGAGAATACGCGCGCATCTGTTTCGTGTAGAATATGTGAATGGATTTTTTTCCCACATTCACATGGGTCAATTATGATGGCATTCGTTTATTCATCTGCAGTAGTGAAGAGAGCTATACAGAGGAATTGATGTGCCTAGCACTGCACGTATCGGCAAACTCAATGGCCGTATGCAATCTTCATACAGAAAAAGTTAAATATCGTGGGTTCAATCCTTGGTCGAGTCAAACCAATGACTTAAAAATGTTTACTTGTCGCTTCCTAGCAAGGCACTCGGCATTATTAGGACAGGGTAAGGACTGGTGTGTTCAGTGTCAGGATAATGTGACTGAGTGGGATACCAGGTCATGGTGCCAGCGGCCTGGTTTCCCAGTGGGACAACACTATAAAGTCGCCATGAGTGTGCACTGTCACAAGTCGGTACCTGTCCTGATATGACCTTAGATGTTGCTAGGATGTAAAACAACAAACAAACAAACTAAAACCACACCACTAAAGGCGCTGTCACATTACGGCGTATGGCGGGAGCGTATGGCGGCGTAGCGGCTTACGTCATATACGTCGCCATACGCCGCATACGCTACGCATACGCCGCCAGTGCCGCAACACGCCGGCGTATGTGAAGCCTATGATGCATACGCCGCCATACGCTTTCATAAATCCGTCCGTCCAAATTTTTTTGTGCATGCTCAAAAAAACGCGACCTATGAGGGCGTATGGCCCATACTGTCAAAAAATGTCACAGCACGCTCCCATACGCTCCCATACGCTACACATACGCTACGCATACGCTCTTCATACGCTCCTCATACGCTCAAACACACCCGAAAGTGGCACCCGATGGCGTACGTAGGTTTTCAATACGCTCCCGCCATACGCCGTAATGTGACAGCCCCTTTAGAAACAAACTGCTTGGCACACAAACAGATAACATGTTTAACAAACAGAATATATTACGGTACTAGTACTACTGTGTGATAAGATAACTCCACCACTACAGCTGGTCAGCATTGAAAACAAGCCCGAGCTTATATGCTATGGACAGTATAAATACAGCCTAAAAAAAAAAATTTTAATGTATACAGTTAGGGTTCTGGATTAATTAAGATGCGGCAGGTGGTCTAAACGTACGGCTCACGTATGCATAGCTACTGAGGCTAAAGATATGTTAGGAACTAGGGCGCATGCGCAGACACTGCCGTACGTCTAGACCAACAGGCTACGAATACGGTACACGTAACCAGTACTGCCGTAAAACAACGCAGTATTTGTGCTGCAGCAATGCAATGTCTATGCGGAGCATTTATTTTTGCAAAATAAATTTTAGAGCGTTCATTGGGTCGATTAAAAAAATTCTTACTGCACGATTGAAGAGGAAGATCTTAAGTATTTAATTTAACCTAAAAGCAATTCGCAATCGCATTCGGAGGCATGGAAGCACTCCCACATACTTACATGCGTTTCCATTTTTTGCCGCATACCGCGTGTAAGGAATGCTAGCTTAAAGCTAGGATTCCTTACACGCGGTATGCGGCATGCGGCATGCGAACGGGTTGATTCCTTTCACGCGGCATGCGGCATGCAGCGATTTGGTTTGACTAGTACACAGTAACAACTTTAAAAAGATAGGGGAGACCTCCCCCCCCCCCCCCCCCCCGCCGTTAAGTGAAACCCCACACCCTGCCTTATCAGGCAGGGTGAGAGAGTCCCAGGGGCATGCCACCCACCCTGACATAACACCTCCCTCACCCGCACCCACACATAGTGTCAGGTTTCTCCAACACTGTTTCCTATGGGAAACGCAGCAGCATTCGCATTCGCATGCCGCACCGATTGCTACATGGACCGATTCAGTTGCGGCATTCACATTCGCGTTCGGCCTTAAGGAATCACCCCCATTGACTTAGATGCTTTCCGATTTTGTGCCGCATTCGCATGCCGCATACCGTGTGTAAGGAATGTAGCCTTAAGCTAGGATTCCTTACACACGGTATGCGGCATGCGGCATGCGGTATGCGAATGGGAAGATTCCTTACACACGGCATGCGGCGTGCGGCATGCGGTAAGCAGCATATAAAAGTGTGCACCCATGTGTACATTCATTGGTATTCTGTTGCTTTCTGTTCCGGCTGTCCGTGTGTGTCTGTGTGTCTGTGTCTCTGACAAAGAGACACACACAGACACATATACACACACAGACACACACAGACACAGATACACACACAGATACACACACAGAGACACACACAGAGACACAACACAGAGACACACAGAGACACACACACAGACATACACACAGACACACACACAGACACACCACCACACACACAGACACACACAGACACGGAGACACACACACACAGAAACACACACAGAGACAAAGAGATACACACACAGACACACACACAGCAACAGAGACACAAAGACACAGACACACAACACAGAGACACACACACACACACACATACACACAGATACACACACATAGACACACACAGAGACACAACACAGAGACACACACACAGACACAGAGACACACACACAGAGACACACACACACAGAATGGGACGGTCCAAACATGGCTCAGTTTAGCTTGCTTAGAGGGATGTTAGGACCGTCCCAAATATGAAGACTGCTTCCTAACAGGTCCGCCGCATAAACCTACATGTTTGCACCGGCTGTCCGTAATTATCAGTCCCCTCCTCCAGCCTTATATCAATGGACAAATGCGACTGATGCTTTTCTATTCACACCACCCTGTCCCGGCTGTCCGTAATTATCAGTCGCCTCCTCCAGCCTTATATCAATGGACAAATGCGACTGATGCTTTTCTATTCACACCACCCTGTCCCGGCTGTCCGTAATTATCAGTCGCCTCCTCCAGCCTTATATCAATGGACAAATGCGACTGATGCTAATCTATTCGCACCCCCGTGTCGCATGCCGCATGCCGGACCGATCGCTACAGGGACCGATCGAGTTGTCGCATTCGCATTCGCATTCGCATTCGCATACCGTATGTAAGGGTTGCAGCCCATTGACTTCAAGGCGTTTCGATTTTTTGCCGCATTCGCATTCGCATTCGCAGATCGCATACCGCGTGTAAGGAATCTCAGCTTTAAGCTAAGATTCCTTCCATGCGTATGTGGCATGCGGTATGCGGAATGCGAATGGGAGGATTCCTTCTACCCAGATAGCACACATCTGTCGGCCCGATGGCGGCCGCTCCGTCGGCCCGACGGTGGAAACCGCCGTCGGGCCGACGTTGTTTTGTCCAACCTCCCGCCGTCACCTCGACGGCGGCTACCGCCGTCGCCCCGACGGCGGAAACCGCCGACGGCGACAAACCAACGTCGGCCCGACGGCGACAAACGCCGTCGGGCCGATGTTGTTTTGTCCAACGTCGGCTCGACGGCGACAAACGCCGTCGGGCCGACGTTGTTTTGTCCAACCTGCCGCCATCGCCCCGACGGCGGAAACCGCTGACGAGCCGACGAGCTGAGAAGATAGTCACTCTAGTGTCAATACGTACAAGTGCGGAAACCGCCGACGAGCCGACGGCGACAAACCAACGTCGGCCCGACGGCGAGAAACGCCGTCGGGCCGACGAGCCGAGAAGACAGTCACTCTAGTGTCAATACGTACAAGTGCAAAAATATTAGTTTTATTCAAAATTAATAGAAATCGAAAACCCTATCCGTATAAATTTAATATAGTCTGTACGTATTGACACTATAGTGACAGTGTCTTCTCGGAAAAAAACAAGATGGCGGTTCTTCGTCAACCTTCCGTACATGGTAATTCAAATCGTATTAACACGAATAATTCCATTAATACATCCTAATAAATTACAAAACTTTTACAAAATAATCTACACATATTAATAAACAAACCTGTTAAATAATTCCTTAAAATTCCTCCGATTTCTGGCGTTATTTGTTAAAAAAGAATGCTGTCCAACGATCGCACGTGTTCCGGTGGCGACTTGAACTGAGTCGAACCATCAACAAACCCTACCCGATAATTCAAATCGTATTAACACGAATAATTCCATTAATACGTCGTAATAAATTACAAAACTTTTACAAAATAATCTAAACATATTACTAAACAAACCTGTTAAATATTTCCTTAAAATTCCTCCGATTTCTGGAGTTATTTGTTGAAAAAGAACGCTGCTCAACGATCGCACGTATCCAACTGGCGACTCGAGCCGGAAATTTAAAGAACTGCGCATGCGCGGATCAACACCGTTGGGCCGACGGTGGCTCGACGGTGGATCGAATGTGGAAAGGGATTGAACCCTAACGTCGGAACACCACCGGCGGCCCGACGGCTCAAAAGTGGAAATTTGGATTGAACCCTAACATCGGAACACCACCGTCGGCCCGACGATGGCCTGACGGTGGCTCAAAAGTGGAAAGGGATTGAACCCAAACGTCGGAACACCACCGGCAGCCCGACGGTGGCTCAAAAGTGCAAAGGGATTGAACCCAAACGTCGGAACACCACCAGTGGCCCGACGGTGGCCCGACGGTGGCTCAAAAGTGGAAAGGGATTGATACCCAACGTCGGAGTACCACCGTCGGCCCTCCGGTGGCCCGACGGAGGAAAGTCGATGGCGACGGTGCGACCAATAGCCGACGTCGGCCCGACGGCTGTGTGCTATCTGGGTATGCGGTAAGCGGCAAGCGTCTACCCCCCACCACCACTACCATATGTTTCCAATCAGCACCCCTGTGTGTGACCGTTCCGTAATGATCAGTCGCCTCTCCTAGTGTAAACCTATTGGACAAGTGCGACTTACATTTCTGTTCGCACACCACGTGCCACATACCGCATGCCGCACCGATGGCTACAGGGACCGATCGAGTTGACGCATTCGCATTCGCATTCGCATTCGCATACCGCGTGTAAGGAATGTAGTCCATTGACTTCAAGGCGTTTCGATTTTTTGTCGCATTCGCATTCGCATACCGCATACCGCATGTAAGGAATCTTAGCTTTAACGCTTCGGGTGTCGTGAGCGTAAAAAGTGCCCGGATGTCTGACATCGAGACATTCCCGTGAGCAATCTTCATACAGAAAAAGTGAAATATCTCTAAAACCACACCACCTAGAAACAAACATATAGAAAACATCTTTACCAAACAGATTATGTTAAATTTATGCGGTTAGGCTTCTGAATTTCTATTAATATTGAATAAAATTGACGTTTTGCACTGCACGTACCGGCAAACCCAATAGCAGTGTGCCTTCGTTCTGCAGCCAAGGTGCGTGCACATACACAATGTTTATAAACACTGACGAGTAATGTGATGCACAAAAACCAAGATGGCCACCACTGGATTCTCTCCATTCAAATCTTTAAAGTCTTAATCCATATGATTTCATGGATTATGAACTCAAAAAGTAGTATGATATATGTAGCCAATATAGGGTATTCACGTGACGTCACAAACCGGATGCGCGGCCATTGTGGCGATATCAACTAGTAAACATCCCATAGAGTTTGCCTGTACGCGCAGTGCAAAACGTCTATTTCATTCAAAATTAATAGAAATCCAGAACCCTAACCGTATAAATTTAATATAATCTATTCATTGAATATGTTTTCTATATGTGTACCACGCGATTTGTTTCGAGGTCGTGTGGTTTTAGAGATATTTCACTTTTTCTGCATGAAGATTGCTCACAAACATTGACAATGCGTTGAGTTTGGCGGTACGCGCAGTGCAAAACGTCAGTTTGATTCAAAATTAATAGAAATCCAGAATCCTAACCGTATCAATTTAATATAATCTTTTTGCTAAACATGTTTTCTATGTGTATTCCAATCAGTTTGTTTCTAGGTGTTGTAGTTTTAGAGATATTTAACTTTTTCTGTCTGAAGATTGCTCACTGCCATTGGCCCATAATTTCCGAATTGTGGTTGATCCGGCGGGAAGCCCGAGACGGTCACATCTCCATGCACCGCACGCTCCCTCACACCCCTCCCCCCCTCTGACCTGCATTCGGGCTACTGGTTCTCTCCGTATGGATTTACCCTCGACCTGACGCCCGCCCCCGCCGACGCCCCCGCCTTCCTGGCGCGCGCGGGCGTACCCCTCACTCCTCGCGACGTGACCCCCCTCATCCGCGCCGCCCTGCGCGGAGCCGGTGTCCCCGGAACTGATGCCTACACCATGCACGGCCTCCGTAGGGGCGCGGCGCAGGCCTGCGCGTCGAGGGGGGTCGACCTTTCTGCGATAATGGTGCAGGGAACCTGGGAATCCGACGCCGTCCACGCCTATGTGCCCAAACTGGCGGCGTCTGACGCCCCGAGAGCCCTGGCACTTTGCTTTGGGTCGGCTCCCGGGCCTACCTCCTCCCAGAGTGCTCCCTCAGCGGACATGGACCAGGTTGATTGACACTTCACCGTTTGACTTTGTACCCTGTGCCGTTATCGCTAACTAATAAAAACCCTTTTCTCCCACTTCCGTCTTGGGCTTCCTCTGTCCGGATCGACAATGCATTGACTCGATTGAGTATGCCGGTATGCGCAGTGCAAAACGCCAGTTTTATTCAAATTTAATAGAAATCCATAACCCTAACCGTATCAATTTAATATAATCTTTTTGGTAAATATGTTTTCTATGTGTATTCCAATCAGTTTGTTTCTAGGTGTTGTGGTTTTAGAGATATCTAGGTGTTGTGGTTTTAGAGATATTTAACCTTTTCTGGAGGAAGATTGCTCATAGCCATTGAGTTTGCAGTGTGACAGCCTTTATTATTGTGGTTACTATCGCCACAATGGCCGCACTTCCGCTTAGCGTGACGTCAGTGCATACCCTATATTAGATCGGGAATTCACGTGACTTTGTTCATAACCCAACCTGTCAACGACCGGTTCCCCCCAGTCTGACTTTGGAGATATTTGAAGTGAAAGCATGCAAAATTAATTTGGGTGTGATGGAGCCTACGTCAAAATTCTGACACAGGTTTCAGCAGGAACAGGTTCTATATATAGCTATAGTTACTCAGTTATTGTTTATAATTATTACTTCATGATAATACAGAATAACTCACGTGATGATGTTCAAAACTGGGTCTTGCGCATTGTCAAGCTGAATGAACAAAGAACAAAGAAATATGTCACAAATAACTCAGCAATAATATATTTACAAAATAGCCAACCACTAATATGCACCAATTTAACTTCAGTACAGTAAAACCTTTCTAAAACGACCGACCATGAGACCAGCTTTAAATGGTCCATTTAGGGAGGTGGTCGGCTTGGGGGATTTTTTGTTGACGTTACAATGGTATTGTATGGGCGATCAATATAGGGGAGTGGTCGATCTGTGAAGGTGGTCGGCTAGTATTTTAATTACTGGTATATATAAAAGAATCAGATATAACTGTATTGATATGTGGAAATGTCGCTAGTATGGTAACCACAAACACTCTAAATTCCACACCCTTACCTCAAACAAGAAATCGCCCATTCAAATCCAGAACAACCATGAATAGCACCTCACACATCACAACTAAAGAATAGATTTGATAAGTCACGACATTGTCTACAATTATTTCTCATTTATCACTGTGCATCTCGATGTATACTCATCGTTTACTCCTACTTTATTATCAAAACATTTCACACGGCAAGCGCAATTATATAAAAACTAATTCACGACATTGAAAAAGGAAGTGATATAAAGGTAGTTTATTAAGGAATATGGACTTGATGGTCAGGATCCCACCCGAGAATGTACAAATCTCCATAATTTTAGTGTTCTCTGGCACCCAAAGATCTGTATTACTGTCTTTACTTTTTAGCGTAGGCCCTAAGTGGGCAATAAGAACACCATGGGGAACAGCAGTGAAATGAGGAAGACCAATTGTCTGTGACTGAACTTTACCCTGCTAAATTAATGAATGTAGCAACAGTAAAAAAAAAAAAAAGAAGAGAATAGCATGCCTAAATAATGTACCGAGGGTGATTAAGCTGTATACCCACCATCTTAAGAATGTCCTTAATCTCGTAAAATATTAACATTTTAACACAGATTATCGTGTCGTCAGTCATCCTGATGTCAATCACCTGCAATGATATTATTACACGATGCAATTACGTTATTATTTGCAGATCGGGAGTTTGGTTCCTGGTCAAGTCAAACCAATGACTTATATTTATCAAAACTGATACTTGTCGCTTCCTAGCTTGGTGCTCGGCATCAATAGGATAGGGCAAGGACTGGTTAGCTCAATGTCAGGATAATATGACTGAGTGGGATATTGGATCATGGTGTCAGTAGGCTGATTTCCCAGTGGGGCAGTGCTACAAAGTCACCATGAGTGCACATTGTCACTAGTTGGTACCCGTCCTGATATGACCTTACAAGGACATAAAACCCCCCAAAACAATGTTATGCTAACCAGATGAATGAATTGAGGACTGACTTCCTGCGTGGCAGACCATAGGTCCAAACAGAAGCCTATTCAAATCAATGACTTAGAAAAATATATACTTGTCGCAATGTGACAAGGAGCAGTGGAATGGGGAAGACCAATTGTCAGCAATTGAAATTTACTCTACTTAATCAACGAAGACAATAACACCAGAAACTCACATTGTAGTAAAAGTAGTGGCTGGAGACTAAATGCAGTTGTGTAAAGGTGTTCAGGTCAGGCAGCATTGTTCCCACCATACAAAGATCGGGGCCATACCATTTGAATTCGTGAAGCCTGCAAAATCAAAAGGTCCCAAAATATTGTTGCCATTCACTAGATAACAGTGTCCATTCATTACCTCCGACCCAGAATCAAACCGCCAGCATGTTGAGTCCAAACCGTCATATAATACCAAATGGTGGTTAAGTCTTAGGGTCATTCTGATCACTACTCCTCTGTTAAAGGGACCAGATATAGGTCGCTTAGACACAGCCCGTCCTCCGACAAATGCTCTCCAAGCATATGTTTGCCAGTTTTCAGTTTATGCAACTGCATATGTGGGGGGAGAGTGCTAACATTGGTTGCTTCTGTTGTGTTTTATTTAGTCCAGCAGCACTGACACTTTTAGACAACCATATAGAGAAAAGAATGTTAGAAATCTAAAATGATAAATATAAAGTTCAAATGTTTATTTATCATAACCAGCTACTTTTTGTATGAATAATTGATTAAATCATGTAGATTAATAAACTTTAAAAGTTGAATTGAGGGCTTTCTGTGGCTGTCATCTTGGTGGTTGCCATGGCTTCCCTGTGTGTGGGGAACCCCTCTAGGTCATGTGATGAGGGAATCCCACCTATGATGTCATTCATACATCACAGACCTCTACTCTCCTCCCACATGTTCAGTGGCATGAACTCAACAAACTAAGCAAAGGTATGTTTGGAGAGATTTTGATGCTGGATTCGTTTGTATCTGGGTGAGGTATAGCCGGCGACTTTAATCGGCACCGCCAATGCACATCATCATACTCCACTGATGCTTTGCCATGTATGTGTTGTTAATAGCATGTTCTTATTGTGCCTACCATATACGTTTCATATTAATTGTGATGGTTTTTTACTAACTTTGGTCACTTCGACCAGAGTGGCACCCATTTTCAGTCATATAACCACAAGCGTTGTTAACTCTACCATTAGATTAGAGTCACCGATATGGTTTATCGCATAATGGTACAGATGGATTTCATCAGATGGCGGCACAATATTGAAATGGGACAAGACACGAGTCCAGAATATAGTCAGAGACTGTGAATATATATATAATGACAGTTCAACACAATATTGGTCCAGATATTGATGCGGAGCCTAGCTTTAAGTGACTTCAAATTTAACCCGTGCAGAGCCCTACTGATAACCGCCTTGCCTTTTGCTTACCACTCATTTGCTTCTGGAATGAAGACGCCCGGTCCTTTAACAATGTGGCGCTCCACTGTCTGGTCATTGAGGAGCTTGTTGACGACTATTACATGGTCACAGTTTATCTGAGTGGCTGGAAGGACGACGATACTTGACACCTCCAGGGGGTTCAGGAACATCTCACACGGGCTGCAACACGTCACGGAATCATAGGTAAAATAAAGGAGTATCCAGGATTGATTTAGGGGGATTTCAGTATGAAGCTGTGAGCAGTCCAATGACAGATCCATGGAACAGTCTCCCAGACCAAGTGGTTGAACACCAGTGGTAGAAGCATTTGAGAGAAGGCTGGACAGACATTGGAGAGGATACCCACAATTATATGACTTCAGGCCACCGTCAACCAACATTTGTGTGCATAAAAAAGTTCTTTTTTGCAATAACGAGTTGGCATTAGAGGCTCATTAGGGCCTAGATCAGCCAGAAGAGGATCTGTAAGTTAATGTTGGTGCAACTGTGTGAACGCCAGCGGCACTTACAAATGTAGGGGTGCTTGGGGGTATGCCCCTCCCCCGAAATTCGTTGCTTTCATTGCATCAAAATGGTGCATTTTGATGACGCTTTGATACACATTTCACTCATTATATTTCTGGGTTTTTTTTTTAAAGGGGAGGTCGGTTTCCAGGCAAGCAAGAAACCTCCCTAAATAGGCCACTGTAGGAAAGAGTTCACCGGGGTTTTTACAGGTATAAACTGTACAGGGGTCACCGGAAAAATACAAATTCATGGGTGTGTGGTGGTGTGATATTATTGTCTTAACGTAGAGTATGTATTAAAAGTAATAAATAATGCATGTAATTTTTAAATGATTAAAACCTTGGTGTTGGGTCAGTGTAAAAATAAAAGTTAGTTCTGACTATTGGCATTAGATGGCAAGTTGGTGGTGAAAGTTGTCTATTGTGGAAGACTTAAGGCCCTGTCACACTGTGGTGTCAGCGCGTGCTCAACATTAGAAAATTTGCCAGTACGTCGGCATTCGTCGATCTTTTCACCGGCGGGTGATAAAAATGGCCATATACACAACATACACACAACATACTTAACGTATGCAGAATGTATCTCTGACCTATTGCTAGCATATGAGAGCATTCATGTGCCTCACAAAACGTTCACAAAACGCTCGCATACACTCATGGAACACTGACCAAAGTTACATATGTTACTCCATCGCTAGAAGTATGGCATATATGTTAAATACGCTGGAGATACAGCAGGTATTATGTTCAAAGTATGTTAGGAGTATGTAATGCATCCGTTGGCAGTATGTGGACTGTACACGGACTGCACGTTCCCACCGGCTGAACGTACGGCTAACGTGCAGCAACGTATACCAATGTATCCCTAACGTACTCCTAATATACACCAATGTATCCCGAATGTACACGCAGCGTACGTTCAAAGTATGAGCCACACTTCGACACACTTTGGAAAAAAATTGGAGCCTCTACGCATGGCAACATATGACGACGTATAACATGCCTGGAACGTACCCGACGTACACCCAACATATACGTAATATATGACGATGTGTTGGTCGAAAATCACATGTCTTGGCATACGCTAAGGCTATACGTTGTAGTGTGACAGGCCCTTTAGTTTGAATTGGTTTGTTGGGTTTAATATCGTTGCAAAAATCAAGCTCATATTGGTCAGTTGGTTGTTGGAGTTTTACGTCCTGGTAACATCTAATGTCATATCAGGATGGGCACCAACTTGTGACAGTGCACTCAAGGTGACTCTATAGTGCTGCCCCACTGGGAAATCGGGCTGCCAGCACCATGACCCAATATCCCACTCAGTCACATTATCCTGAAACTGAGCTAACCAGTCCTTGCCCTATCCTAATAATGCCAAACACAAGCTAGGAAGCGACAAGTATAAATTTTGTAAGTCATTGGTTTGACCCGACCGGAAATCGAACTCCCTATCTCCCGCACGGGAGGCAACGTCATATAGATAGGAAGGCTATGCGAACCAGTCCATGTTCAATGTTAATGGTACAGAGTACCAGGCAAGGTACCAAGAAGTATTAATTTGATGGGCATTTGCTTTGACTCGACTGGGGATTGATCGCAGAACCAAATAAAAGCAGGTTGTAAAGGTGAATAGGCTATCAACCCAACTACTGCCGTGACACGATACCGGGTGGCCAAACCTGCAAACCGGTAAGAACGCTGGCTAACTTCCTGTGTAGTAGGGTCATGAGTTTGAATGCATGGTGAATCAAACCAATCAGATACAAAATCAATACGTGTTGTTACCTAGCCTGGTTCTCGGCATGAAGAGGATCGGGCAAGGACTGATTTGCTCAGAAATAGGATAATGTGACCGAGTGGGATATGGGGGTCATGGTGCTGGTGGCCTGCTCTTCCAGTGGGCAGGGTAGGACAGTAACTTTTTTTCCCACTTGCCCAATAGGGAAAGTGACTGAATTTTCTACTTGCTCGAGTGGCAAAACTACCCAAGCCTAAGTCAAAAAGTGGCGATGCATTTGAAAAACGGACTTTGAAGGACATAAATTGCCATAAGCAATTAAGAATAGACAGTGCTGCGCCATAAACTGATAAATGAAATTGAAACTGAAATCTGCTACTGTAGATCAGGGGCCGTATGCACGAATCGGGGTTAGGGCCGTAACCGCGGCTAGGCTAGCTCCACACGGCTAAATGTGTGTAATTGCATACGGATTTAGCCGTGGGAGCTAGCCTAGCCGCGGTTACGGCCCTAACCCCGATTCGTGCATACGGCCCCAGAAGAATAACGACTTGCCCATTCGGGCCGGTCACTAAGAACTTCACCTGCCCGACCGAGTAAACTAGGTGCCCCGGGCAGTCCTTATTGTCCTACCCTGAGTGGGGCATCACTATAAAGATGTCATGAGTGCGCACTGTCACAAGTCAGTACCCATCCTAATATGACCTTCGACAAAAACAACAACAAACAAACAAAACTGCCGTAACGATTGAGAATTGGTCATGGCGGTTGTACCAGTTGGTGGTCTAGTTAACACTGTCTTCTATGAGTGTGAGTGTTCAGACTGATGCTACTGGCTGCTGGACCTACCCTTCTGCATGCGTAACGTTGCCCTCGATGTCAGTAATCTTGAGGTACTCATAGTAAGTGGCTGTGTAGTGTTCCAACCGTTGCAGTCTCTCTCGAAACAGGAACAACTGAGTGTTGAACATACATTGGGACATAATAAACAATTAAAGGGATACTATACATCCAGGACATCATGTAATTTATATTAAGGACATCACATAAGCATATACACTCATTTGTTTTTAGTTGCGAATCTTTATACTCAAGGACATAATGGACGGTGGTGGTTTTCCCTCGATATTTCTAGGCCTGGGAAAACATTGTCATTCCTTTGGATAATTGTAAATTTGAAGCTAATTTTCTCACTGCACAAACCTAAATGTGACTCCCAGACCCGATATTACAAAAGAATAAGTTTATCAAGTAAGTAAGACTTGCCTCTCCAAGCAGTGCTACAGCGGGTAGCTCAACAGAATTCGGAGTAACTTTATATTAAATCTAGTTTGGACATATAACATTTTAGTCCATACATGTGCATATTCTGCTAGTCTATACCAACTATATGCGGAATTGATTGATTGATGAAGGATTAACGCAATATGTGTGCAAAGAAACCATGGTGGGGAAACTATGAGGACTTCCATCAAGAACAGTCATACATACATTTGAGGAATTTAATTGGACAAAGTGAACTTCCAATTTTTGTGAGTCTGTTTCCCCCTCCGACCCCCCCCCCCGCCCCCCCACAAATTAGAGTTGGTGAGACAATTTAAAAAAACAATTAGGCACCACAACTACTGGCTCACCCTGGCGGGTCCCTTAATGAGGCGACCATTTCCCATATGGTTGAAGATCACAGCCTGCTGCCCCTCTAAGATGGTCTTGAATTTCATCGTGATGATTGGTGTGCGTTACTCTGTAAATATAACAGGGCTCTTTAATGACTTGTCAGCTCTGATATATTATGTTACCTATAAATATTAGTCAAAATTGTGGCCACATGGGGAGAGAAATAACACATCTAACTAGCATTTTAGATGGGATATAGTGGAAGGACACCTTTCATAAATTTCTTTTTTGTTGGTCGTGGACTGGCTTTAGCACGAACAACATTACATGAAATTTGTTAGGTGGTTCCATAGATAGAATGAATGAGACAAAATTTAAAAACATTTCTCAGTGTCACTCCTTTCCATTGTTATTTGCAACTTAAATTTCCAAACCTGTTGAGAAATATTCATACCATTTTACAACTGTTGCTCTGAACATTCTTGCGCGATGAATGTGCATTTCAGATTTGTTGATAATTTCCGTTATGGCCCTGTCACACTACGACGTAATGACGTCGACGTAGGGAGAATGTGAAGAACGTTGAACTTCTCGGCGTAGTATGCAAATTTGGGCAGAAGTTGAACGTGGATGCAGCGTAGTGGACGAGAGCGTAACGTCGGTAAAGCGTAGTGATACCGTCATTCAACGAGAGAGGTCAATGTAATGACGCTCACGGAACGTTATGAACGTTATTCCATCGCCAGAAGAACGTTACGTGACGTTAGCTATGACATGAGACGTTGAACGTACATTGAATGCACGTTCTCCTGACGTTCCCATTACGCCCCGTGGGCATTTGCACTCGGTTTAATGGGGGTCAACGTAGTGGAACGTAGTTGAACGTAGTGAGGAGCGTTGGAATAACGTCCGTTTAACGTCATTGACGTTCGCTGAACGTGAACAGAACGTACGGTGAACGTAAACCCTTACGTTCGTCCTACGTCGAAACTTTTGAACATGTCCAAAACCTCGACGTTACACGACGTAATGTGACGTAGCTCGACGTCATTATGACGTCATCATAACGTAATCCAACGTCCATCAACGTAATGACGAAATATCACCACGTTAGGCTCACGTTCGCTCATTACGTTGTAGTGTGACAAGGGTATAAGATGGCTAACTAGTGTGAAATTCAATACTGGTATTCCACTAGTGGGAATATAATTTGACCTGTTGCTGTCATATGTTTGCAGGAAATGTTTAGTGGCAGTGCCAGTTTAAGATACATGTGCTCTGAAGTGAAAAGAAATGTGGTTCGCTTCTGATACCTGGCAAACTGACATTATGAAAAAAGTATTCAAGAGACATCAACAGCTTTAATTTAGCATGACCTATGGCTTTCCAAAGCCAATGAGAGGCAAACTTACTTTTTGAAGCTGAATCCATTGTATTTTGTTCAATGCTGTAGTAAATATTAATCTGCCCACACCCGAAAGACTGGTAGGCCTGTTTCTTTTATTTGTAAACTACCCTTACATCGCCTCAACCTTTTAAACATATCCATTAGTCTATGGTTCACTTACTAAGACTAAGAATGTTAATAATTTATAGATTAATTAGCCTCACCTGTTACTAACAGTGTGAGTGCTACAATATCGTGGTAATTTGCGGTCTTGGATTGAGGCTAACTTAGCCTAAGCCACGGAATTAAAGGTCACAGTGGTTCCTGGAGACGTACATTTGTTATAGTTATATGTATATCTTTTAATAATAGCCTTCCAGGTAGGTACTATTGACATGAATAAATAACTGCGATAACGATGGAGTAAATCAATGAAGTATAACTGTATGTAATAAAGAAGATACATTTTGGCCGATTTCTGTGTGAATCAATCAATTCTTTTATTTTAACTCTCTGCAAGGTATGTTTACAATAAACTGAGGTGATACAATAAAATAATTGATTGAATTGATTTCTGTGTGAAAAAAAGAAAATACTCCACCTGATGTCTGCTGTGTCACGGACTCTGGTCTGCTCAACGCGACTTCTCTTACCTTGCACATATCATGATATCGCCTCCTAATCTCGGCCAGCCTATAACTACTGGGCATAAGAAGACAGCTGGTACAAAATCCCAGCAGTAGTGGTAAGAAAAGAGCCTAATGTCGACGTCAGGCTTCACATTGCGCTAGGATCCAACAAGGTAAACACAAAAGCCGCCATTTGCGTGTGTTTACCTCTTGGTACGGATGTAGCGTCACTTGCCGGATATTGTCACTCTCCAAGCTCATTCTGCGTCATAAAAGCACGTCATGCTCCAAGCGGAGGATCAGGCAGTCAACAAACCATAGAAGCGGCTCCATGAACAAACTAAATGGTTGAGTGGTGTGAGTCCAACAAAATAACCATCAACACAAGCAAGTCAAAAACAGTCCTCTTCTCGCATAAACAAATGCCAGAAAGAAAACTACACTGTAAGCTAGGAAGCCAAACACTAGAAAATGTAGACCATTACAAATACCTAGGCCTTGAGTTGGACAGCCAACTAAACTACAACCTATGTATAAACAAAATTGTCCAAAAGGTAAACCACAAACTGTGGCTATTTGCAAAGCTAAGAGACTACATGACACAAGAAATGTCAATAAAAATCTTCAAGGGCATGGTGCTACCCTATTTTGACTATGGAGATGTAAACTACATGGGTGCAAAGAAAGAACTTCTAAAAAAACTGCAAACACTACAGAACAGAGCCCTGAAAATCTGCCTCAGAGTAGACAAGCTGCACCCCACCTATGACATACACAAAAGAACCAAAGTAAAATTGCTAGAAAATAGGAGAATAATTCATCTGAAAACATTAGCATACAGCTATAGTCAAGACAATAAACTCCTAACAAAACCACAAAGGGCAACTAGAGCAAATAATGCGCCACTACTAAAGCAGACCAGAAGCCAAATAAAAGCTCACGAGAGAAGCACGCTAGAAATGGCTGCCAAGGTGTGGAATGCCCAAACAGTAAAGGAACGACAAATTCCTGACCTAAAAACATACAAAAAATATCTGTGCAAAATAAGGCTAGGAACCCCCAACTAAGCTGCACCGCAAAGGGGCAGGTGATATGTCACGGCCCACCAGCGAGACGCCCAATGGAAGGTAACCATACCAAAAGCACCCAGATAACACACCTCACAGCTGCGTACAAGCCTATGATATGTAAATAGGAGTAGGCTAGTCTAGAAATAAGAGTAGAAAAAATAAAGCACATATATGCCAAGAAAATCCAAAAAAATTAACATAGACTACTATAGTACTAACCAGACCAACCAACTATCTATCTGCTACTGAAATACAGGCAATCAAATACCTTATCAGCAGCTACTGTGTGATAAGACAACACCAACACTACAGCTGGCCAGCATTGAAAACAAGCCTGAATACCCAGGCTTATATGCTATGGACAGTATAAATACAGCCTCAATAAAAAAAATAAAAGAATGGTGAAGTTCATCAAAAACGAGACAAAAGCGTGGGCTTCGGGTAAAAAAACAAACTATATGGAGTGAGAAGACAGATACGTTATCTGGTTAACATACTACTTATGTTAAATTCGGCTTATTATATTTTACTTTTTTTAGTCGATAAACCATCGCCACGGGTGAGCTAGTCGGGTTCCAGTACCCATGGTTTCCGCTAGGTGCCGCCTGAGTGCATCCACATAAAACGAGCACAGCCTGGGCCGCGTTCAGAGTCTGTCTCGGAGGCGCCTCGGAGATGGCTGTGACGTCACGCTAGTCTGAACTGCAAAGGCAGTTTGTTGTCTCGAAAATGGCCACCCCCATAGGCGGTGGCCATTTGCAATGGAAAAGCTGCGCTGTGATTGGCTGAAACCACTGAATGCGGCGGCCATTTTCGAGGCGCTTTTCATCTCCAGTTTGAAAAGGGAGGCCTCTCCGAGACATCGCCGAGACGCACCCTGAACGCAAATAGGCCAAAAAGCATTGCGGAGACGTCTCCGCGGCGCCTCCGAGACGCACCCTGAACGCGGCCCTGGTCAGCTGGCCTTTCTTTCAACAGAGGTCACCACTGTGGTCTTTCAAACTCATGTATCTCACTAGACAATAAATACATATAGATATGTTTAATTCATATAACACAGGTAGGTTATATAAAATACCCTATAACACTAAGACTGCTCACTCAGCCCGTATTACATAATCAAGAGCCAGGTTTGATCATTTTGATAGTGTTATAATGGGTTATGTGAATGGTGTGTGTGCTTGAGCGTGAGTGTGCTTGTCAGCGTGCAAGAAGCAGGATGCTCGGGGAATGTGTGTATGGTGGGTGGGGTGGAGGGGCAGGGTGGGGGTAGCAGTGGTGGTGGGAGTTCTATAAAGGGGCTGTCACATTACGGCGTATGGCGGAAGCGTATGGCGGCGTAGCGGCTTACGTCATATACGTCGCCATACGCCGCATACGCTACTCATACGCCGCCAGTGCCGCAACACGCCGGCGTATGTGAAGCCTATGATGCATACGCCGCCATACGCTTTCATAAATTCGTCCGTCCTTTTTTTTTTGTGCATACTCAAAAAAACACGACCTATGTGGGCGTATGGCCCAAAATGTCAAAAAATGTCCTAGCACGCTCCCATACGCTACGCATACGCTCAAACACACCCGAAAGTGGCACCCGATGGCGTACGTAGGTTTTCAATACGCTCCCGCCATACGCCGTAATGTGACAGGGCCTTAAGGAGTAGCAACATGCAATCAGTGGGGACCTCCCTTTCCCCCACCCCCACCCCACACTTACATGAGGGAGGGGGTCGTGAGGTGTGGCGTAAGCGCGCCGACTGAGGTGGGGGAGGAAGAGGGAGTGTGGGGAGAGGGAAGGGGAGGGAGGTGTGGTGTGAGAGCGCTGGGTAAGGTGGATGAGGAGGGAGATAGAGGGGGGGGGGGGATGGGAGCGGGAAGGGGAGGGGAAGGGCAGTGAGGCCGGGGATGGGTGGGACAGGGATGGAAGGGCAGTGAGGGAAGGGGACCAGGCAGTAGGTGCAACATCGGCATCCAAAGGACAAGCAATCTCTCTTTTTTAATTTTAAACTCACCCTCTCACCTTGTATGTGTGTACATGTGAAACACCAGACGGCAGCCAGTAGCCAGGCTAATCAAACCCACCACAAGATGGCACTGTAAAATTTACATAACCATGGGAGAGATAGGGAGTGAGCCATCTTACTGTTATAGGGTGTTTGGTTATATCGGGATTTTTTTTTTAATTACCCAACCCTTATCCTAAAAATGTTACTTCTCAAATGTATTATCTACTAGGTGTATAATCATCTTCTAAAGCTGTGAGAGAGAGGTATGTGCGTCTAAAAAAGAAATATCTACATTTACAAGAAAATTTCAATTTTGTTTGGTAATGTTTAATTTCACATCCGCTTTATCGTCATTGATTTTTTAGCAACACATGGCAATATGTAATCAATGTTGATGTACTTCATATACTTATTTTATCATAGTACAGCGGTGTTCTTTTCTTATTTGTGAAGGAGTAGTTGTTCATACGGGTATGTAATTTCTTAAGATGGTATGATGTTATAATATTTAAAGGGGCAAGATTTGCGCAGTGTCGTATATGAAGCTTTACTGTGATGGTAAAACATGTATTCTAGAATAACTGATTAATTAAATAAGTGTCAATTAAAAGGTAACAAAATGACATTGACATACTTATATGCGAGTAAAAAAAGACTTCAACACGGTTAGTTATGTTTGAAGATAGTTCATTCACATGACCGTCTAGTTAAATAGTATGTCCTTAGAGATTAAATTGTTTGACCCGATTTATATGGTCTTTGTCGCCAATATGACGCATCATCATTCACTCATTTTATATTTGTTGCAGCATTTAGACATGTATTTCAGAGAGAGTTGCACTAATTACACATATTACATACTTGTATCATACAAACTAGTATACAAATAGCAACCCCACATGTGTGTGTGTGATAACCCATACAGTATCACATGTGGGTAACCTTTTTCTATCACATATTTGATACAAGAAATTTAAGTAGTCCCTTGCTCTTGACGACAAAACAGTGATTCATGCATGGCGAGCAATACATTTATTTCAAAAAGATTTTAAATCACACGAATGAATTGTGCTAATTTGTGGGGATATATAATAAACACAGGATCAAATTTGACAACAGTACCTTCTGTTAGATAGTCATGTTACTCGTGTCGTTTGATTGTAGCATAATATCCACTTCGCCATCTCATGCAGCCATGTAAACATTTGTGGCCACAGCAGGAAAGTGCTAGGATTGGTCAGTTATTTATAGTGGGCCACTGTTCCGCCATCATGTTGGTCTTGTGACCAACCTTCACCACTAGGGCTGGGTATTCACGACCCCATGACACATACCTCAGGGTCAGACTGTGACCAGCCCCCAACCTTCTAGGAGAGGGGAGGGGAGAGGAGAGGGGAGGAGAGGGGAAAATGGGGAGGGGGGGGGGAGGGAAGGGACGGCGAGAGGAGGGAATAGGAAGGGGTGAATAAAGATTTGAAAAGACATTCCGGTGTTCATGTTTTTTCTCTAGGTTCCGAAATTTGAGTAGGGTAAACCAACCTCATCACAATATTAAATATTGTCACCATTTATAACTGTAATGATACGCAGTCTTTATACTATTTAATACACAAACTTGACATCAACTTACACAAACTTCCTGGCTTGATTATACATGCATAATATAATGATAACGATGACAAATTGACCAATCCATTCGAGTAAACGAAAACTGCATGGGCCGTGATTAAAAAAGAATATGCAATGCACATCAAAGTGGCGAAAGGTATTGCGGAAGGAGTGGTAGGTGAATTCAGTTATCTAATTCCAATTAAGCCTTGAAAAGAACATGCAAATTCCTTAACATTTTATATAACTGGAATCCCTTATATGTTAGTAAACCATTATTGTTGCAATATAGCATGAATAACCTATACGTATTGAACTTTATAAGGCAAACAAAATGTATTATATATATAATATTCTCGTCTTGTTATCCCTGTCACCCACAAAAATAACTTCCACAAAAAGTCAAAAATCTCCCTCCTGTAGACATATATTTTTAAGTTTAAAAGTGTGCATTATGCACGGATAATTCCAGGGCCTTGTATAGCTGACCAGAGGTAGGCAATGTCGTTCAGATCAGATCAAGAGATTCCATATACTGAGTATGTATACATAGAAAGCCGTACACTTATAAACTGCAACATTTTGCAATACTGTAAATTACTCGTGAGCCACTGCTGCAAAACAAGATTCATTTGCATCTTCATAATTATTTAATTATTTGCAGCTTTTTGAATAATTATATATTTTTAAATAACCAGTTATATGCAGGCTAAATATACCATCTACTACATAATATAACATGCATCCGCTGCCATATTACAATTTAACAGCGACATACTTATAGGGGATATTAAAGGCTATCTAAACCTTTAGTAGTTTGTATTTAGCCACGTTCCTCATCACGAATTAAGATTTGGATTCATTAGGCTGGTTGAACATTAACAATGGTGTACTACTTTAAAGGGACCAGCTATAGGTCGCTGAGAGATGACCCATACTCCGACAAATGCTCTCCAAGCATTCGTTTGCCTGTTTTCAGTTTATGCAACTACATATGTGGGTGTGGGGTGGGGGGGGGGGGAGTGCTGATATTGCTTGCTTCTGTTGTGTTTTATTTAGTCCAGCAGCACTGGCACTTTTAGACAACCATATAGAGAAATAAATGTTAGAAATTGCAATCTAAAATAATAAATATAAAGTTCAAATGTTTATTTATCATAACCAGCTACTTTTTGTGTGAATAATTGATAAAATCATGTAGATTAATAAACTTTAAAAGTTGAATTGAGAGCTTTCTGTGGCTGCCATCTTGGTGGTTGCCATGGCTTCCCCTGTGTGTGGGGAACCCCTCTAGGTCATGTGATGAGGGAATCCCACCTCTGATGTCATTCATACATCACAGACCTCAACTCTCCTCCCGCGTGAACTGAACAAACTAAGCAAAGGTATGTTTGGAGAGCTTTTGATGCTGGATTCGTTTGTATCTGGGTGAGGTATAACCGGCGACTTTAAGTAGGGTAAGTCATGACGTCACGACCATCCACGTGCCAATATAAATATAAGGAACATTTCCATGAAGGCGGCATAAAACATGTCCGACTTTGGTATACCAGCAGTTAATAGCATTATTACCAGACAACCAAGTAGAATATCTTGCAAGATATGGAACAAATAATCATATATACAGGTTTGTAATATGTGTATAGTTTCACTTAGAGAGGGGTGTGTTTGATTTTTGTTTTTAAGTGAACAGCTTTGATTCTTTTGTAGCCAGCGCTGCATTATTTTATGTACATTATTTTGAGGCTTTTGGGTTTCTTTTCTTTCCTGGGCCCAACTACATGTATACACCATATTCACAAACACAGACAAACATCACAGCAGTAGACAGACACCACCGAACATAGGGACACCTGTCACGTGACTCCATGAAAGCCTTTCGTTACTGAAAGGCTTAGGTACAGACTATGTCAGGCCATTTGGGACTAAATTCAAATATCACGCGTGTAATTGAATAAACCTTTTCAGCGGAGCATACTCACTCAGCTAAAATTCATGCTGCTGGTCAACTTTGAAAGTGAGTGCCGAGTTTGAATAGTTACCACTTAATGTAATGATTATTGACCCTTCCTGCTATGCTTAAATAAGCTTGAAAAATTCATTAATCAAATAAGAAAGTGATGATCAGTGTGTAATGTAGCTAGCCATCAAAATAACTGCTACTCTAGATTTGAATCTAGATTGGTTTTTTTAGATCTAAATTCAGATGTAAAATATTTTGAGAGGAAATTGGCACACGGCAACGCACTTGTGGAAGTTAAACTGGCAGTGAATGGATGACCCTGCTTATCTATTAAATTAAATGCCATTAAAGTTCTTATTTATGCCTTATTTTCTTAGTTTTGTATTGGCTTCTGTGGTTTTGGCTAATTTCAACTGAATGGACGAGGTGGCCAATTCGGTAGAGCGTAGGCTTCCCGTGCGGAAGGTCTAGAGTTTGAAACACGGCCAAGTGAAACCATGACAAAAATTGATACTGGTCGCTACCTAGCCTGGCGCTTAGCATGTGACTGAGTGGGAAACTGTGTAATGGTGCCAGCGGCCTGGTCTCCCAGTGGGACAGCACTATAAAGTCCTGATATGATCTTGATTGTTGATAGGATGTAAAACCGTATCAAGACGCCCGGAAACATTGTCAATCTCAGTGCACATGTTCTATTTAGCGAGCTAATGCAATATTTCCATACCCCACATCCACACTGATGGCAATGGAAGAATTATTGTTGTGAATAGCAACTCACTGTGCAGCAAGCTCTGTGGATAAGGTTTTCTAGAGGATTCTCACCATCAACCTGTCGGCTGGTGGCAGTAACAAGTACTAATGTTGCGAGTAAGCAGCTCTCTGCGCATGCTCCGCACATAATGTCTATTGTATATATGAATCGAAGTCACAGGCAAATAATGTTGATGTTGGATTCATCACGAAGAATCAGTTACTACTGGTTTATAAGAACATTGAAGATAAAAGATCAAAATTCTGAATCCCAGCTGTGAAGGTGCAACGCTAAGCAGTTATTAATGGGTCATCCAAAGTTTTCAACATTTTCACGGTCGTACAAAGCGTAGTACTTTTCCAGCCCCCCTCCTCCCCAAATTAGTGTAGTGGTCTGCCCTGACCTCTCAGGCAAGTAACCACATAGACAGATAGGCGTGGGTAGTGTGGTGATATCAGGGAGCCTAGGTGGTGTAATGGTTAACACACTGGCCCAGAATGCAAAAGAGATGTGGGTTTGAGTCCCGCTCTAGGCACAGTATTTCCCATTTTCATCACCCCATGACACTGGTGCCATGACCAGGATCCTGTAAAGCTATGCGCTGTATAGTTGTTTAACCTACCCTGTGTATGTATCTAAGTGTATTGCCTGTATGTATGTAATTGTAAGCATTAAAAGACTTACAATTCCAGGGGGACAAGTGTAGTGGTCTGCACTGACCTGTCAGGCAAGTAACCACATGGACAGGTAGGCGTGGGTAGTGTGGTGATATCAGGGAGCCTAGGTGGTGTAATGGTTAGCACACTGGCCCGAATGCAAAAGAGATGTGGGTTCCAGTCCCGCTCTAGGCGCGGTATTTTCCATTTTCATCAACCCCACGACAGTAGTATACATCAAGATTTTAATAAAAACAACGGATGAAGAAAAATATCAGCATTTTATTAAACAATAAAAGTGATACTTGCCTGGCCCCTCCACCATTGTACTCTTTGTACGACCGTAAAAAATTGTTGTGTGCATGTATAGATATCATCTGCTACCACTAAACTCTTATCTGAACACATGATTAGTTCATGCCACAATTTGGGTAAATTAAGTTTTAGAATATAGTTGAGTGCAAATATAATCAATGTTATTCACTTCATTTTGTTATAATTTTCTTTTTGTCCCTTTTGTTGACGATAAGTGAGAGGCGTTGGGGGTGGGGTGGCGAGAACAGGGTCTGTATGGAGCCTGGAAAGTCTAACTTCATTTGCCCCATTTCAAGGCCTTGAGCCTTAAATTTAACCTATTTGGGGTAATTAGTCTTGAAAAGCCTTAAATTCCATTAAACTGTCCCCACTTATTTAAATTAGTCCGAAATTGGCATTCCCCATCACTTTTTCCTGAAATCCAAATGAAAATAGTCTTGAATTCCTATCAAAAACAGCCCTGAAAAACTTGAATTCCATATCTTCACATGTGTACGTACCCTGCGAGAGACTAGGAAACTCGATTCAGAGAGGTTCTGAGTGATTCATGCAGCCAGACACTCCACAACTGTTCCGTGGACAGGGCTTCTAAGGTACCCACATAAAAAGTAACGGATGCCTAGGTTATGGAAATGTTCACACCAATCCCCAATCTAAGAAGTCAAATATATTGTTCATATACTTATCTTTCATACACACTTCTTTCGGTGTAGATTTGATTAAATTGTCTTGTTTAATGGTCCATTTATGCCGTGTTCGCAGCCTATGCTATATTCACAATAAAAAAGTGTTGAACTTGTATTCTGTCAACCATCGTTGATTACTATAGATCACTATAGATTACTATAGATTCATATAAATTCATATAATTACTATACTTTAAAAGTTGAATAGAGAAAATCCAGTGGCTGCCATTTTGGTAGGGACGCATTCTCTTCCATTTCAGCAATGTTCCCTGGAACTAGGAGGGACCTACATTCAAAGGTTTTTTTATAGTGGCTCTTGCCAAAACAGTTTTTGCATGGAATTAAATCGGGTCAGGATTCACCCCTACTGGAGGTGAATATTTTATTTCGGCGTCACTCACGCGCCAATTGTATTAGATTTCTTATATTCATATCACACATGTGTTGGTAAAACAATTCTGACCCAAACGGTCACCCATATGAAATATACGTCTTCAGACGGTGACAGGTGGCAAGCCATGGACGACATTGTAAGTAGTTACACCTCACACTCCCCGAGCAGTCTCCTCACTTTCTAGTATATACAAGAAAAGGTAATGGGGGAAAAGGCAGAAATGCAGTTAGATATGGCGATTGTGATAAGAGAATTATTAATTAGTTTCATTTTGAGATTATTTCTGTTGCCATTCTACCCTGCATATTTTGCAATATCTAGGCCTATCTACACAGTATCCCAAGAGGCGCAAAACTAAAATGGCGATAATAGGTTGAGTTGTCATATATAACCATATCAAGGATCAATGCATTCTATTGGAATGGGAGGTGGACACTAGGCCAGGCGAGTCAGCCACAAGGATATATATAGTTTGGGTTGATTGATGACTTGTAAGTAGGTCAGGGTGTCAAACAGCTTAAAAAAGTTTTTTTTAAAGATGCCTGCTTACAAATCTAGCTGGGCATTATTAGCAGGGCAAAGATAAACAAATCTGCTACATGTAGATAATATATATACATATAATAGCTAGGTTCATTTCATTGGTAAATACTGGTTGCGATTATCTTCAATTTTATGGAACATAACCTCCCCCCCCCCCCCACGCACACTTTATACCAGACAGTCTTACTTACAGATTGGACAATAATTAATTATTTGCAGTTTACATAAAATACACACACATATATAGTTAAGCAGGTTGAGTCCGATTAGCAATCAGAAGAATTATTTTTTTCCAAGATGGCACCAGATTTCGGGGGAGGGGGTGGCTTGATGCCTTTCATGGAGATAGACCTGGTTACTGACGGGCGTTTCACTGAGCTGCCTCCTGGTGGGCGCTTCGCAATGCTGGTCCCCAATTGTGGGTGGCTCTCTGCAGAGCCTGGTTTTGCGCTGGTCTCCGCAGTTTCGGCTTTGAAGTGTTGCTTCAATGAGCTAAAGCTAACAGAGTCTCTGCTGCGAGGTTTGTTCACATTGTTTGCTGGTCCCTGAGATGCTGAGGAGTCGCATGTACCTACCGGGGCAGCTATTGGAAGTTGGGGCAAGACATCCCCGTTGGGTATAGCGCTCAGCTGTTGGTGTGGCTGACGGGTGGGAGAGGGGTTGGGCGAGGACAGTTGTCGCGAAAGCCGCTTATTTGGACCCTTAGACGCGGTTGTTGGCTGAGCATCCTGGGAAAGAGTCCGATGCAGATTTTTGCGAGGTTTGTTCAGCGTTGACTGGCCCTCCGGCTCCCGCGGTGGTGGGTAACAAGGCGGGGGAGGGAGCACCTGAACCTGAGGCTGTTGGAAGCTTGGGGTCCGGTTTGGAAGATCACGCGGGTTCCTATCGTGACAATATGGCGGCGGTCGCTCACTGGCGACGGCCTCCAGGTAAGTTGGGGGCGGCCGGTTGGGGGGCGCCTGTTTCTGGCCCTTACTAGCGGGCTGACTACTGGCAGTCAAGGCTGGAGAGAGTGTGCCAGTGTTACTGTTAGCACCATTTTGTTCGCTGACCTCCGCTAGCCGTGGCAGCACAGTGGCACTTGGGTGTGGTTTGCTCGCTTGAGGCCGTGGTTTGTGATGCAGGGTCGGCTTCTGGATCGGCGGCTGCGGTTGCACTTCCGCCACGGGGACTACAGACGCCCTCTGGTGACTAGCGATGGTACCGCCGCCGCCGCCGCCGCTGTTGTTGTTCCCGCTACCCCCGCTGGGCGGCGCGCGGTGGCCGCTGGGTGTGACGTCACACTCGGAAGGGATCGGCGGGAGTGGGCGCGCGCCGGGACCGACGTTCTTCATCATGGGGTTGTCCTTGACTGACTTGGTGGTCGACTCGAGGCGAGGTGCCGAGATGGGCACGCCGCGGAAACTTTGCGGCCGTTGCTTCTTGAAAGCCTGTTTCGGGGGAACGACGGCCGTGGGCAGTGACGGCAGTGCCGACGGAGGTGCTGACGGCGGCGCCGGGGCAGCCCGGGTCGGCGTTCGGGGCTGGTTGCCGGGGGCCTGGGTAGGCTCCGACCTTTTGGCCCTGTGAATAAAGCTGGAAGTATATGCACATCATTTTAAGGTTGCATAGTCCGATGAAAGTATCAACTTTTCAAAAGTAAAACCCTTATCTAGATTTGAACCTACATAGCCAACTTAGGTACTGGTGCAGTTACTACGCATCTGATGATACTACTAAGCATTTGATGCTACATAGAAGGGCATTACTGCTGAAGCCTAGGGGGTTAGAGTTTTGACATGCATGCCAAAATTAATTTAGCATGTTTTTACTTCAAATATCTCCTCCTAAGTTTAGCATTTTAGAGCAAAGTTACTTCAGACTAAAGTAAGGTAGATTATACCGATCAACCTAATATATATAATGATCGAAACTCAAAACCAGAAAAGAATTAATATTTAACAACAAAATTCTTCCTTTTTTTCACCCAGCATTCACCCACCACAATTTCAAAGAGGAGCTACTTTGATAACTATCATGATAACAGATTTGCTATGTCATAGAGAAAGGAGTGATACTTATTTGTGGGCGATAAATTGTTGCACAACAACACAAAAGTAAACTAAGGAAAAGTTTTCCATAGATACATATTAAGTTAGCATTAGTTAAGTATTAAGCATTGGATAGTGTGTTAATTTGAAGCAAAAACTTCACCACCCAGTAACTAACCAGTCACGTGATGACAAATGATTGCAGTTGGTAAAATTATGTTATCCCCTATTTAATTACTCTCGTTCCTGACAATTTCATCTCTTTAAATTCCACCAGAAATATACACATCATGTCTTTCTACAAACATAACAGCCTTCGAGATTCCAATTAATATCAAAAGAAGGAAATAATTGGCATGTTCATTTCTTTGAATTGTAAGGGATACAATTACCATTAGAAATACAGTTTTTAAGGTACCAGATGAGGATGCAATTTAAATGGGTTTTTACATTTATTGAATTTTGTTGTTCTCGTGAAAATATTTCAAATAACATTCTGGTAGAAAACGGTCGAAATTGTTTAAGAACACACAATAGATACATGGAAAATAAGGCACATATATATAGGGCATGCAATAGAATAATAGTAATATCAAAATATAAAATTGATGAAGAAACTCAGAGAGGAGACAGCAGTAATCGTTAAAGTAACAGGATATAGCAGATCTTAAAGCATATAAATTCTATGATCGACAACAATATATATAAGTATATAAAAGAACAAAATAACATTATAACACACATATACCTGGAAGAAGAAGAATTAGTACTTTTTATATATGCTGACTTTTACTTTCTTCCTTCCTTCAATTTGAGTAACAACACCGAAAAGTAGCTAATGTCTCGTACAACATACAAAGGGAAAAAAAGCTTTGGTATTTATCGTTTTCGGTAACCTTTTTCTGTCGTATATTTGCATCCTCAGCTGTTCCCAAACTGCAACATTAGCATGATCATATAAGTGGTTTGCAAATAACCCGCAAACAACAAGATTTATATTATAAATGCCATGAGTACCTTTATGAGATTAACGCCATTCAATATAAGGCCATAAAACAAACAACATTGGTGATCATCCCCGCCCGTGCCTGAAAAACCGTGCGCCCCCTAATTAATTTGTTAATTGGTTAAACTGTTGAAAATGCGTCGGGCTAGCAGCAATTCAACTTTCGTAAGCACACAATCTGTGCACCATAGTTACATATTACGTTTACATCATACGCCAGACATTGTACATAACTGAAAAAAATATATAAATAAAAATAAAAACCGCCTGACTGACCCTCATTTGTGTGATCAAAAGGATGATAAACCTTTTTTTTTATTTGCCTTAAGTGAGAATATTTTACAAGGACCCTGACATATCCCCCCACTTTCCCCCAAATGTGATTTATTAAAAGCTTTAATGTCACCTTGCTGCATAGTTATCTAATGTTAAAAGGCACATTTTATTTGATAAACTTTAAACCAGACCGGATGGCCAAATTAATTGAAAGTTTCCCGTTTTGATAGGTCCTGGAAATTGAATCCCTGGTTTCAAACCCTGCCACGGTCAAACTAATGACTTAAACATTTATACTTGTCGCTACCTAACCTGATATAGATATAGATATAAATATAGATATAGGATGGCCTTAATCTCATAACACATATAAGGATGTACTTCATTTACCTTTTTTTCCCCTTTAAACAAAAAAGAATGTACCCCTCGGATATATAGAAATGTTGCTTCTTGTATGCGAGTTGTACTCATTAGTCTAGCATTAAGAAATTAGAGCCAAAAGTGTGCTTCAGACAACATTATCCCCTGCTGGAAATGTAACAGCAAAAGAGCGTTTATTTGCAAGCAAAGTGCAACCATTTGGGTTATTGTAATTAGAACTAACACAATATACATAATTGTTACTACGTGGTATATAAATGACACTACCTCGGTAGGGAAACAGTAAACACACAGCATGATTATGTAATGCAAATGGTATTTTCCTCAAATTCCCTATAATTCTATAAATAGGTTATGTGTTAATTAGAAGGCTGTATTTGTTATGTCACATGTTATGCTCTATCTGACCACGTTGTGTAAATTCCCATTAAGAGATTAAATGTGTGGGGAGTGTAGCGTGAACATTCAAAGCTCAGAGTAAGCACACGGTGAGGGGCAGTCACTTTAATATATCTCCAGGGTGACGATAGATTTAACATAGCTGTAAAATTCTATCTAAGACATCTAATTTCGTACAAGTTTCTCATCCATGGCAAACGTCATCGGCACTCAAATAAAGGAGAAATGGTTTGAAAAAGTACACATTGTTTAATAGTTTAAACAAATAAAAAGTAATTGAAGATTGGATCGCATTTAACAGTGTGAACTAGTACATATCTGAACTAATTCATCATTTAAAAAAAAAGAAAAATTGTATCATTTTCCTTTCTATTTTATTTTTAAATATTTATTACAAAATGCAGGGCCAAGTGATATGAACATGCAATGATGAGAATACTTGCGTGGACTTCATATATTTGAAAATATTCAGAGAAAAGAAATGTTTTCTCCAAACATTTCCAACATAAAGTAAGAACTGTGTAGCTGTTGTGTTGGGATGAGGTGCTTTTTGTTGTTTGTGTGTTGTTGTGTTTTGTACTGGGGTGGGAAGAGGGAGGGGGAGGAGAGCTCCACATTTAAACAAGTACATTTATCAGAGCGGGATGATCCTGTGAGGGAGATGAGATGTACCTGGATGCTTACAGCGGATTAGTGAATGAGAGAGGTGAGAGTGGCAGAAAGTGGCAGAGTGTTACAGAGTGCTAAGAGAGTGCCTCGCAGAGTTACAAGATCCCATACACCATCACTCAGGTCAAACCGAAACGCCTCCTTATGGCTAAAACTTGAGATGCTTAAGAACACAAGAATCATCAGCAATACAGCGTCAATGCAATGTTAATTATCTTTAATTATCCTTATTTATCATTTATATACTCAGCATTTAACTTATTTTTTAAAAGAATAAGAAATATAACGATATTAAATCTCTAAGAGGAGGGACGAAAGTTGCCTTCGACAAATAAACAAAACAGGGAAATCTGACTTCCGGTAATTTTGGCAGTGCTAAGGATATGAGGGGAAATGAGCCATATGACCAAGAATCAAATTGGAAATGCACTGCAAATTAGAAATTTATCATCACTGTTTGTACCCTACACAATTTTCTTTAAAAAAATGAACAATTTTAATTGATTTCTTTCAGCAATACTTTATTCCTCTAAAACTCCTAAATTTGGGAATTGGTTTGCAATTTCTAGGCCTGATTAAACAAACAATTCCTTTGACAAAAACAATTGCTAAAAAATATAACATTTATGTGTTTTCCGCTATGTCTAGACTGCAAAGTCAGTTCGACGTTTAGGTTGGAACTTTAAATTAGTCAGTAATATAATGCATTAACTATGGGTTTTCTGGTGATAACACGAGAATCCTTAAACTTACCGGAAACATTTGCACAGAACGCTATCATGAAAATGTAAAATAAAATAATTCCAAATGGGATTTTGGCATCGTTAATAATTTGTTAGTTTGTTGTTTTATGTCCTAGCAACATCTAATGTCATAAAAGGATGGGTACCGACTTGAGTGTGCACTTGTGGTGACTTAATAGTGTTGCCCCAGGCCACCAGGACCATGTCCCACACAGTCACATTATCCTGATACTGTGCTAACCAGTCCTTCTCATATCCTATTAATGCCGAGCGCCTGGCTAGGTAGCGAGAAGTATCAATTTTAAAAGTCATTGGTTTGACTCGGCTGCCTCGTTAATGATGACGCTGAATAATAAATGTCAGACACGATATGCCCTGAAGGGCATCTCCCTTCCCAGTACTGGTAGCGCCAATGTCACACACAAGGCGTCTTGTTACAAGTGCCATACCGGTTGGTTAATGGCACGCATTTTGGGGGGACAGATAGCACGGTTCAGAGATAACAGAAATTCTTTAGTTTATAAAAAGTTAAAATTACAAAAGTTTCTGTTCTCATTTCCAGCCTTTGGTAGCACTTAGCCCCATTAACATTATAATCATTGGTTGATGTAAAAAAAATGTGTGTAAATACCTATATAGCTGTAACACTTAGTCGGAAGATCAGTGCTACGGCACTGACAAGATATATATGAATAACATTAATTTACCCCCAAAAATATTATTATAATAATTTGAACATTTGAGGGCCTCTTCTATAATAGCAAGATTTCCACATGGTTAGTCTCTATCAATTTCTCGTTATTTGTTTTTTACAACTTGTAAGTTGTAGTCAGACAGTTGACCTATTAATTCGCTGATCAAACGCCTCGTTATTGCAACGGATTTTCATTTATGAATACTGATTTACGAATCGGCATAAATTAGCTAAAACCAGCAAATTAGCTGAAGCAAGTCATCTGTGATATTTGCTGATAGATATGTGAGTTTGCTTCCTTTTAAAATGTGTTATTACACTACAAACAGCAAGCAAATGGTTTGTGAGATAGTGTATGTATTGTGCTTGATGATTAATTTATGGGACTTTTACGCTGTGTTGCCATATTCACGGCGAAAAAGGAATAGAATTTATTCTGTCGGTCTAATTTTACTAAAAATCTAACATCTGTAAAAGGATGGCAAAATGTATGTTAAAAGACATGAGTAGGATTTTTCTTTTAAGTTACAAGGTGATACAGTCCAGTTGTCTCCAGAATTCAAAATAAGCGTTCATTATGTACATTTGTATAGAAGTCTCGCTTGCTATTTACATTAAAATCAGGAAATCAAGCCGAGATTATTATCCCAATGGCAAATTTCCGTTTTCACCTATATCAAAAATGCTCCCAGGCTTTAAAAAATACTGGAAATCCGTTTTTTTTTAAAACGAAAATTATCATCCCTGATTCAAATATTGTCGGAGTATGGTAATAGAATCTACGTAATCAAGTAAATGTGTTTGCGTGTCAGCGGGCACTGACAGCGAATACATCATCGGGCGTGGTTCCCTTTACAAGTAAGCGGGCAAGAGTTAGCCAAGAACGACTCATGCGGCAATGGGCAAGGACCACTTGGTCTAAAAGGAAAGCTTGTTTTATTTAACGACGCCTCTAGGGCATATTAATTATTATCATCGGCTATTGGACGTCAAACATATGGTCGTTCTGACATATTTCTTTGGAGGAAACCCGCTGCCGCCACATAGGCTACACTTTCCAATAAGCAGCAAAGGGTCTTTTATATGCACTTTCCAGACCATTTGGTCTTTCCAATATTTCGCATGACTCTGTGGCGGTTCTTCTATTGTGTTTAAAGCAGGTCAGAAAAGGTGAGAGAATAATCAAAATAACACACATCAAACATACACTGTGCAATTTTACTAGTCACACGCGGATATGATAATCTGAGTTTGCAAGTTACTTAAAGTTACATAGTCCGATAAAAGCATCAAATTTTCAAAACCAAAACAATTACCTAGATTTTATCATACCTTCATATCTAACTTAGATACTGATGCACTTATCAAGTATTTGTTGCCACATAAAAGGGAGTGTTGAGTCAATTTAATAGAATCTCTTACCGCTGAAACTTATGGTGTCAGAGGTTTAGCATGTTTGCCGAAATTCATTTTGAATGTTTGCATCTCAAATATCTCTAAAGTTAACCATTTAAAATGAATGTTGCTTCAAACTAAAGCAATATATGTAGATTATAACCATCAACCTAAGATATTTATCTAAAAAAATGACAGAAAATCAAAACCATCGGACTGTGCAACTTTACATTAGTGAAAGAGACAGGTGTACGAAGAAAATAATCTCTTTAGATATACATGGTTAAGATTCCTTTTTCTAATTATTTTTTTATAATTCGGAGAAGAAATGGCGACTGAGTAATGGTGATGGGTGTAGGAATGGAGAGACCAGCTATAGAAGAGTCAGTGAAGTTATAAATATATATGTATATGTATACACACAAAATTTACCTGGTATTATTACGAGATCTAAAACATCAGAAGAATGACAGTCTCTGTAGTGGTATCACTCCACAACACAAGATGGCATCAAGTCGACATTCACTATTGGACTCATTGATTGATTATGACTTAACACAGTGCCGGCAACGATGGCCAGATTCATAGCGAAAAGTAAGTAGAATTTATATTGGCACTTTAATTTTTCGAGAGAGAAACATTTAAATGTTAACATAAAAACTCACACGCTATTCTGAAATGGCCAAATATGTATCAAATGACGGATTTGTTTGTCTTTCTCTCAAGAAACCCGGCTACTAGAGTTACAAGAAGTGATACAGTCCTCTCTATTGAACAAATCCCAAAGCACTAAAGATTAGATGCAAGTTACTATGCTTAGAGGTAGCATCTGAATAAATTACTTCAAGTAGCTTTGGTCGGTAAAGACAACTTCATGATATAATTACCACAAAGTAGATTTTGAAATTTATCCAACAGCTATCGTGAAAATATGTATTGAATGTTTGTGAAATGCTGTTGGAAAGACATTCTCAATTACATTTACAATACCCAATCTGAAAAGCAATATTTGACAAATTCACCCCCCCCCCTCCGCCAGTCTATCACTTTTTGTTTTGCTAGTGCCACTGATATGTAAAAATTACATAACAATTTCAGCATGTACTGATCTGAATTCTTAAGCATAAAGGCAATTAATTTAACAAATGCTTTATCACTTAATATAGGGTTTGAGACCTTTTGACCTCTGGAATGCGTATCAACTCATTCTAGATGTCCTAATTCCCAAAACCCCATATCAGACAATAATTGCTTAAGTTCATAATAGTACTTTGGTATATATAAATGTGTAATAGACAAAACTCATGAAGTTACTCCATTGAAGACCAGTGGATCATAAACACAAATCATCTTACAACTAGAATATCTGATTCATAATAGGTTCTAGATAACCCTCTATAATTCCTTAATTACTTATTTTCTTCTTGCTTCCCAAAATTTATACATATATATAATTTGACTCAATGAGGATATATATATATGAGATTATATATATATATATAGATATATATATATATCCTCATTGAGTCAGATCATATAATTTGACTCAATGATATATATATATGAGATTATATATACATATCCTCATATATATATTTATACATATATATCCTCATTGAGTCAAATTACTAAACTCGCGCATTAAATTCAAGACAATAGCTTCGATAGCACACACCAAACATTGCATCCAGCCCCAAACATTGCATTCCACATGACAAAACTAAAAATATATACCCCCAACTCATGACTTGGTAACAATGAGCAAAGCCTCGTTCTGATTTAATGAAACAGCAGCAAACAATACATACTCATATTTGTAAGGCCGGCGGTTGTTCCAGAACTTCTTGAGTTGCTGCCTGTTTCGATGAGCAAAGAAGCCGAGCACGATGACCCCGGCGATGAGGAAGAGGATGAGGAAAACAATAGCAGCCACCACTCCCGAGTTCTCTGCATTAAGTAAACAGACGTATGGTCAGCCTGTTGTACTTTTAGTCCAATCTCACGTAATCTAGAAATCTCGCCACCCAACCAAAACATCCATGGAATGGATTTCTGTTGTTTCATTTTATCCCGCAAATCTTTAAATACGGTTATCCGACAAATCTGAAATTAGGTGCCAGGAACAAAGTAGTTCAAATTAATGAGATTACGACTACCTCCCCACCCCACCCACCATATACTAAAAAATAGTTAATGTAACAATCTCGCTAATGTGACATTGTCTGGAATGAGCGAGTTCGCTCATTCGGTGTCATTGCTGGACAAAACAGGCTCAAGGCCGAAGACCCCCCCCCCACCACCGTTGTGGTGGGGGGCGGGGGAACTGACGCGACAGGGTCTCACACCCAACCGGCAATGTGGGGGGGGGGGGGCATTCCCCCCCCCAGCCAATGATAACTCCCCTCCCGGGGGACTCCCCCAGGCCTCCCAGCCAATCACGGCGCAGCACTATCCTGACGCCTCCCGGAGCCACCGAAGCTGGTCAGTTCTCCTCAAACTTCCGCACTGACCACTTTCCACCTCCAACTTTACCCACCCACCCACACCTGCAGTTGATTGTGCACACCTGCAGTTGATTGTGCCCACAACAATCAACAAAACTGAAAAACAATCAAGCATTTAAAGAAAAAAATATAGAATACCATCTAATGAGCAACTGACACCCATGCAGTTGACAGATCACACCTACTTAAATGTCACATTTCTGATAATTTACACTCTATTGTTATCTCATATGTTAATCATTAACTATTGCTATTGTACTTTTAAGTCAATGATTACTCGTTTGTTAAATCGTTCACATGACTCATATGCCCTCATCACATTTCATCTCCCCAATATATCGGGCCTTCGCTCGTTCGCTTCTTGCCTGATGATACACAGTCAATTTATATGCTGCCGGGAGGGCAGCGCCCGAATAAAAGCCATGATTAACCCACTCATGCCTCTGAGTCAGCTGTGTCCGTGAGCAATGAGGTGCTGGGAACAAAGTAGTCCAGATTAACGAGAGTTTCCCCCCATATACAAAAAGAAATGGTTAATACGACAATCTCGAAATAAACTAGTTTGGATTAAATAGGGTTCAGTGTAGATGCTTTACAAATACAGAGTATATATATATATATAGGCCTACCACCATAATATATCAAAACAATTCTCTGGCGCGAATGACAGTGTGGCGCGCCCGTAGTTAGGATTAGAGCCCGATGGCGGCGCCACCTGTCACAGGATGGGAGGAATGCAGCAAATACAGAGTAACAGTGGTAATACATGGATAATAATAACAATATTTCCCTTCTGCACCTTTATACTCGCCTAATGCTTATTGATCATATATGTGATGTATAACGAATTATGCGAGGATAAAGATACGGAGTATAAAGACATGGAAGGGAATATTATGATTATTGTTATACTCCATAAGATGCAACACTGCACCAGTGGCACCATCTCGGCCCACCTCTCCTCACTCGGATTTTGACCAGTGTCAGTCACACCAAAGGATTTTTGTATATGTGCGTGTATATGTGTACACACATATATATATTTATATATGTATGTGTATGTAAACACACACATATAAATGACACCTGTCAGTAGCTAACGGTTTTGACACTTGATGCAGCATGTCCCACTTCGACACACATGTATAAAATTATCCCTGGCAGTAGGTAACGGGGTTGACACTTGACTCAGCATATCCTACTTTGACACATGTGTATAAAATTACCCCTGGCAGTTAACAGGGTTGACATTTGACGCAGCGTGTCCTACTTCGACACATATGTATAAAATTATGCTTGGCAGTAGTTAACGTGGTTGACACTTGATGCTACATGTCCTACTTTGACACATGACACCAGGCAGTAGTCAACGGGGTTGACACTTGATGCTGCATGTCCTACTTTGACACATATGTATAAAATTATGCCTGGCATTAGTTAACGGGGTTGACACTTGATGCTGCATGTCCTACTTTGACACATATCTATAAAATTATCCCTGGCATTAGTTAATGGGGTTGACACTTGATGCTGCATGTCCTACTTTGACACATATCTATAAAATTATCCCTGGCATTAGATAACGGGGTTGACACTTGATGCTGCATGTCCTACTTTGACACATATCGATAAAATTATGCCTGGCATTATTTAACGGGGTTGACACTTGATGCTGCATGTCCTACTTTGACACATATCTATAAAATTATGCCTGGCATTAGTTAACGGGGTTGACACTTGATGCTGCATGTCCTACTTTGACACATATCTATAAAATTATCCCTGGCAGTAGGTAATGGGGTTGACACTTGACGCAGCATGTCCTACTTCGACACATATGTATAAAATGACGCATTGCAGTAGTTAACAGGGTTGACACTTGATGCAGCATGTCCTACTTCAACACATATGTATAAAATGACCCCTGGCAGTAGTTAACAGGATTGACACTTGACGCTGCATGCCCTACTTCGCTACTTACTTGACGGTATAGCTATGGGTCCACTGTGTAGACTGCCACCGTTGCCTCCTTTATCGCAGAGTGGGGGCTTATAGCCGGCATCACAGTGACACTGGCCGAGTGTGTTACAGACCTAGATACACAAGAAAACCACATCAACACCCCACAGACATCTCACAGCATCTGTGGACGCAGCAACACAGCGAAAAAACTATTTCTAAACTATTTTTGAAACTGGTAATTATTTTGTTCTCAAATAAATATCGAATAACGGTCTTATTATGTTTGTATTTTTGTTTGCCTTATATTACCATTTTATTTATTGTGACCAATATATAAATCTATGTATTTAAAAAAAAATTATATATTTTTTTAATAGATTTGTTGATTGAGTGGGTAAAACTTCAAGCGCAAACAATTTGTCTTCCTCATTCCACTGCTACTTGCTCTATCCTGGTGATGCTAAGCACCAGGAAAAATGGTGATAAGTATCAATTTCCTAAGTGAGTAAGTTGAGTTGAGATTTGAGTTAAGCGCTCAGGAGATTGGTTGGTTGGTTGGTTGTTGGAGTTTTACATCCTAGCAACATCTCAAGTCATATCAGCATGGGTACCGACTTGTGACAGTGCGCACTCCTGGCGACTTTATAGTGCTGCCCCACAGGGAAATTAGGCCGCTGGCACCATGACCCGACATCTCACTCAGTCACCTCATCTTGACCGTGAGCTAACCAGTCTTTGCTATATCCTATTAATGGCGAGCGCCAGGCTAGGAAGCGACAAGTATCAATTTTATAAGTCATTGGTTTAACTCGACGGCGAACCGAACACCCAATCTCCCACATGTGAGGCCCGCACTCTTATTCGACCACCGTACTCGGTGCACTCAGGGGAAGTGAGCGCTCAACTCATTCGGTCACTCCGTGTTAAATTCATGTGCTTATTAATTCCAATTATACCGATATGACTGCAAACTAAAAATCTATCGATTTGCGGTTCATAACCTGCTAGGAATATTAGTATTTATTGTCTTATTCAAAGCTGCATACGTCACGACGAGACAAGTAGTGTATACAGTAAAACCTCTCTAAATCGACCAACCATGGGCCCGACTTGAAATGGTCCATTTAGGGAGGTGGTCGGCTTAGGGAGTTTTTGTATCGTTACAATGGTAATGGTTGGGCGATCGTTTGGGACCCAAATAAAGCGATCGATATAGCGGAGTGGTCGATCTGTGTATGCGTTCGGTTAGTGAGGTTTTACTGTATAATTGCTTTTATTTTATTATTACCAATCGACTTCTTGTCCCTCTGAGAATCACCCGTGTTACGAAAAACATGCACAATGTGATGAAAGCATAGCATTTTCAAAACCAAAACATTTTATTAGATTTTATCCTACATAAGTAACTTAGATACTGGTGCACTCATTAAATATTTATTCAAATTATTGCAGTTTGGTGCTCCTCTGCTCTGCTTGAAAATGAGTAACCACCAAACACAGTCCACCATTTCAATGTGCGCACCATAATTAATGTGGTAGTCTGTACATGAGCCCTACTACCACGCGGTAGCGGCGGAGACTACACCGCACACCTACGCAGTTACACTGAACTGCGCTAGGTGGTGGCAGGCTAGCCACCGGGCAGACCCTGACTGGGCTGCCCTCTACTGCGTGTGGCTAGCTCACCCCCCCCCCCCCCCTTCTCCCACCCCCACCCCCCCACCCACCTATAGAGTCGATGTCAGACATAGCGAGCGAGGGGGTGGGTCAGAGGACTGTGGATGCCTCGGAGAGCAGATTGGTTCAATAAACCAAGTTGAAGTGTACTTATATTGGATCTTGGCGTTATTCCGTGTGTGCATGGCAGGGTGAGAGTCGGAGGGCCGTGGGCCATTACATTAACTTAGCATGCATCCACACCAAATATTTCCAAAGTTAACCCTCTTAAATCAATTTACTTCAAAAGTAGAATATAACGATCAACCCAATATATTCAGATATTTATCTACAAATTATGGTTTGCTTGTTGTTTTACGCCATAGCAACATCTAATGTCAAATCAGGACGGACACATTATGGTAGAAACATACACTCATGGTATTAGGTGATTTTAAAGTAATCGCAGATTTGTACAAACCCCATGTCCATGACAGTCTGGGCACTGTATGATGTCATGCTCGCCGATCAATTTACAAAGCTGGTCTATGCACATCTGTAAAAGAGAATCAGTTAAATAAATAAACTGTAAAGAATAAATTTAATCGTCTTTGAATCGCCCAATGCGGAGAGTTATTTATCCATATAAATGTATTTATGCACCTACCTATAGACACCTTCATGGACACCCTCACTCAAACACACATATACATGCCCTCATACACCCACCCTCACACACCCACCTCACGCATCCAAACTTCCCATACCCAACCCCTCACACACACCCTCACCCGCCCACACCCTCACTACAAACACAGCCTCGCCCACACCCTCACACATACACCCTCTCACACACCCTCACACAGACACCCTCACACAGACACCCTCACACACATTAACAGCTGCATAGCTACTTATCAAACCTGGCTTGACTTATTGAATATCTTACAAAGGTAGTTCTTAGTTTCTACAGAGCCTTTTCTTTTTGATTCTTTACAACCCAAATCAGAAGAGATATCTGTTTCCAATTTTTGAACAAAACAAAAACTATGGCTGGAAGCATGACCTTTCCATCTCACAACTCACCATTCCGTCGCCACACTTGGTGCCGTCAGGTGTCATGCCAGGGTCTGGCATGTTGAGGCCCACATCCAAGATGGCGCCTTTACACTCGTAGCGCTTGTCGTCCACTTGCACCCACGCCTCCGGCATCGTGTACGCCAGTGCCTCCTTCCAGAACATGAGCTTTTCATTCCGGTGTTCGCAGTGCAGCATACCGCACATCACATTCCTGGTGAGATAATGTATTCAGGGTCTGTAAACATGTGAATATATAGAATTCAAGGTCATTTCAAGGCTTTTCAGGGCTGTTTTTTATACGAATTCAAGACTATTTTCATTTGGATTTAGCATTGAATCGCCATTCCGAATGGCGATTTCAAACAAATTTAGATCAGTTTAGTGCAAGTTAAGGCTTTTCAAGACTAATTACCTAAAATAGGTTAAATTCAAGGATTTTCAAGGCCTTGAAATGGGGTAAATAAAGTTTTCAAGACTTTTCAAGACTTTCCAAGCCCATGCGGACCCTGTGTATTTTACTACAAGGGGAGGGAGGTTGCAGGAAAGAGGCAGGGAAACAGAGATGGAGAGGGAGACAGATGGAAGAAAAACTATAAGGAGGGAGGGAGATAGAAAAAGGAGGGAGAGGCGAAGGGGGGAGAAGAGAGCTAGAGAAAAAGGAAAAGAGAGGGAGGGGGGAGAGATAAATTAGAGAGGAGAGGTGAGAGAAGAGAGAATGGTGGGAGAGGGAGAGGAGAGAGATATGAGAAGAAAGAGAGGGAGGAACAGGGAGGGAAAAATAGAGAGAACGAGGGAGGAACAGGGAGAGGGAGAAATAGAGAGAACGAGGGAGGAACAGGGAGAGGGAGAAATAGAGAGAACGAGGGAGGAACAGGGAGAGGGAGAAATAGAGAGAACGAGGGAGGAACAGGGAGAGGGAGAAATAGAGAGAACGAGGGAGGAACAGGGAGAGGGAGAAATAGAGAGAACGAGGGAGGAACGGGAGAGGAACAAATAGAGAGAACGAGGGAGGAAGAAATAGAGAATAAGGGAGGAACAGGGAGAGGGAAAAATAGAGAACGAGGGAGGAACATGGAGAGGGAGAAATAGAGAGAACGAGGGAGGAACAGGGAGAGGGAGAAATAGAGAGAACGAGGGAGGAACAGGGAGAGGGAGAAATAGAGAGAATGAGGGAGGAACAGGGAAATGGAAGAAAGAGCGAATGAGGGAGGAACAGGGAGAGGGAGAAATAGAGAGAACGAGGGAGGAACAGGGAGAGGGGGAAATAGAGAACGAGGGAGGAACAGGGAGATGGAAATATACAAGGGGAGGGGGGAAAGAGAGAGAGACAAAGAGAGCAAAGAGAAAGTTAGGTGAGGAGAAAGAGGGGACAGAGGAGAGGAGAGACAGAAGAGGAGGTTAGAGAAGAGGGGACAGCGCGCCATCAGGCTGCCGGAAGTGGTGACCTACTTTTTGGCGCATCGCTTGAAGCTCTTTTTCTTCCAGTTGAAGCCGCAGTGCCCGTTAGCGATGCCCATCGGGTTGAAGTGTTCGAAGCACAGGTCGTGGGCCACCTTGCCGGTCTTCCCCCACAGCTTCTGGCACTGGCCCTGGTGCGTTGGGCAGTTCCCGTTGAAGCAGAATGCCTGGCAGAGGGAAGGAGTAAAACAAAGAGTTAAACCAAAGAACTGTCACCATCACTGAAAACAAGACTAACGCACATTGTTGGCTTTTATTGTGATAACTTGGGAGTGCATTCTAAAAATAAAGAACTAAAAATATCCTTTTTTAAATAGTAGGATTTGTTGTTCATTAGTTGATCAGGTAAACAAAGTATTAGCCATTGCGACATGCTAATGTACAGGCTACTACAATAGCAACAACATAGGCAATACAGTGTGGTAGCCAGGATTGAGCTAGGAGGGCTTTCCGAATGGTTGGTTGGTTGGTTGGTTGTTAGAGTTTTAAGTCCTGGCAACATCTAAGGTTATATCAGGACGGGTGCCGACTTGTGGCAGTGTTCAGTCAATCATGGCGATTTTATAGTTATAGTGTTGCCCCATTGGGAGACCAGGCCACCAGCACCATTACCTGATTTCCCACTCAGTCACATTATCCTGACACTAAGCTAACCGATCCTTGCCTTATCCTTTTAATGCCAAGCACCAGGCGAGGTAGCGACAAGTATAAATTTTGTAAGTCATTAGGTTGACTCGGCTGAGTTTTTGAACTCCCGACCTTCTGAACATGGTCCAATTTGGGCACCTGCGTCCATTATGCGGTAACTGGATAAGATACATTTTGATAGTAGATCTGGTGGTTGCGGATGTCCAATGAAAGTAAAGCTTGTTTTATTTAACGGCTCTAGAGCAAATTGATTTTCGTATCATCAGCTATTGGATGTCAAACATATGGTAATTCTGACATATTTCTTTTGAGGAAACCCGCTGCTGCTACATAGGCTACTCTTTCCGATAAGCAGCCAGGAGTCCTTTATATACACTTTCCCACAGGCAAGACAGCAAATACCACAGCCTTTGATGAACCAGTTGTGGAACACTGGTTGAAACGGAAAATACCCCAAACTGCAAATGGGTCCACTGAGCAGGATCGACAAAATGACCGACACCTTCAAAGGTGGATGTCCAACAAATGATGTCACTTGTTTGTGCGTACCTTGTTATCTTTGCAGGGCTGTCCATTCTGCACATACACATCATATGGACAGAATTCACTCATCCCATCGCAGTACTCCGCCAGGTCGCACTCTCCATTCTTCAGCCGACACGGGCTCGTTGCAGCTTTGTTCTAGAATTTGGTCAAATTTGTTATTATTCATTGCACACAAGAAACACAAATGGATCGAGTATTTCGAGCAATTCTCTGGCTGGTCAAAACCAACCCGCCGTTCTTTATTAAAGCAAAAATCGGTGGCAGCGAGTGACTCCCAGCTGCAAAGGGCCGGATTATAAGCCGCCCTGACCCTCCCACTAGCCATACCTGCATGCAGACACAACATATCCTCATGCTGCTCAAGCTACCTCCCAATTAGAAAATCAAAAGGCATCCATTTCATCCATAACCAATAGCTAGTTCCATTATAATATATATAAATATTAATGTCACACATATTTAATAATTTTTTTCTTTGCAGAAGTTTGAAATATTGAGTAGATTTAAAAAAGATTTTCCCAGCCGAAGGAGGGAGACCAATTGTACACAATTAAATTGTCCCCTGTTTAATAAATTAATACATTATTTTCTTTTAGAAACTTCAATGGTGGATAATTGGTCTTCCTCATTCCATTACTCTTTGCCTTATCGTAGTAATGCCGAATGCCAGACTAAGTAGCGACAAGTATAAATTTTTACATCATTGGTTTGACTCAGCCACGGTTTGAATCCCTCGAGCTACCAAAACAGGGGGTGGCCACTCAACTCATTCGGCAATTAAAATAAATTTGTCAAAGTTCACCTGGCAAGTGTTAAGGTCGCAGCAGGCCCCAGTCGCGCACGTCGCGTTGGGTAGAAATAGACATGTGGTGGCACTGCAGCACTTGTTGTCACAGTCCTTCAGGAACAGCGAAGACAGAACATGTATGACATACCATCAGTTACACCTCCAGAACAGAACCACAAAGCAGTGCTATCAAAATAAGCCCTCCCACAAATACCCTAGCTCCCCCAACCACCCTTACCCCCTGAAAAAAAAGGAGCTTTTAAAAAATCACAACAAAAACTACCAAAGTATAACCTAAAAAGCATACACTAACCACAAAGCTATAATTGATCAAGACAATTTAATTGAATCCTGCAACCATTATCTGCATAATCCCAAATCCATTACTAACGGTAACAGCAAGTCATACACATGGTATTAATGCCTCCTCACGCGTATCACCAGCAAATCAATGATATAGTGTAAAATTGTGACTATCCTCCAGTCTACATGCACAAAATAACATCCCATATTTGTAATGCCTGATTGCTACCTGCTATTGTCTATATTGTTCATACCATCTCATCCATAAATAGTTCATATGCATCATAATTGATAAAGCCAGAAGCAACATAATTGATAAAGCCAGAAGACCAGCGCTTTGTTTCTGAAAAAAAAGATGTTAATAATAAGATCCCCGTAACATTTGTAAAGCCTGATTTCTACCTGCTATTGTCTATATTGCTCATACCACCTCATCATATCATGGATAAATAGTTAAAAATGCAGCACAACTGATGAAGTCGAAAGACCAGCACCATGTTGAATAACATAAATAATGATATCTACATTTTGGTCAACATGCAGACCTAATTATGGTACCAGCATGTATATCTTATATATACATAATGCCTATATTATAATCATTATGGTAAAATCAATCAGTTATTTACATATATTTGACATACCACTTGGGTTCTCCAAAAATATATATAAAGCATTACTAGGCTTAATGTACTGATTAGGCGGTGTTTGCTTGAACAAATATAAGAATCAAATCATCTTTTGTGTAATTAATCATTGTTATTAAAAAAAAACACTGGACATGTAACAAGGCAGGGCGGGAAATCGATACTACCCGGGTTATGTTATTTAAATGGAATTTTAACAAAAGTAGAATTTAAACAAATTAATTCTTGAAATAATCTCTAATTTCTTCTCTTTTTTTCTTCTTTCTTTTTTAAATATTAAAAACAATTAAATAATTTAGTTTTCTTAAATTGAAAAGACTACCTTCGGGAGTCCACAGTCACACTCCTCTCCCGGGTCGAGGAATCCGTTCTGGCAGGTGCCACCCCCATACAGCTGTTCGGGCAGGTTGTGAAGGCAGTAGTCGAGTCCTTGGTGAAAGGCGTCTGCCAGCTCCTCCTTGGAACAGGAGGACCAGTGGGTGGGATTCTTCCCGCTGTAGTGGCACAAAGAGAAACAGAATTAGCTTGGTTAGTTGGTTGGTTGGTTGGTTAGTTGTTGGAGTTTTCCATCTTGGCAACATCTAATGTCATATCAGGATGGATTCCGACTTGTGACAGTACACACTCATGGCGATGTTATAGTGCTGCCCCACTGGGAGACCAGGGCCGCGTTCAGGCTCCGTCTCGGAGGTGTCTCGGAGGCGCCCGTGACTTCAGGCTAGTCTGAACAACAATAGCACTTGGTCGCCTCGAAAATGGCCGCCCCCATAGGCGGTGGCCATTTGCAATCGAAATGCTGCACTCTGATTGGATAAAACCACTGCATGCGGCGGCCATTTTCGAGGCGCTTTTTGTCTCCAACCTGAAAAGGGAGGCGTCTCCGAGACGTCTCCGAGACGCACCCTGAACGGAAATAAGCCAAAAAGCATCGCCGAGACGTCGCCGAGGCACCTCCGAGGCCACCAGCACCATGACCTGATATCCCAATCAGTCACATTATCCTGACACTTGAGCCAACCAGTCCATGCCATATCCTAATAATGCAAACGCCTGACTAGGAAGCGACAAGCATACATTTTTACGTCATTGGTTTGACTCAACCAGGGTTAGAACCCGTGGGTTCGAAACCCACAAACTTCCAAAACGGGAGACGGACGGCAATGAGAAGAACTACTGGTGTGGGTCTCAAGTCACTGGACATATTCCGTATAAAAGGTCTATCTATGTAATGTGCCTCTCCATGCATCAATGTGCACACTAACTGCCTAATCAGTAGGTTAAGCCTGGTAATGCGGTAAGCTGTATATATATGTGCAGAACACAAGTGGTGCCAAAATATGCAAATGACTGAATGATTTTACCATAATCATAATGATTACCGTATATGTCCCAATAGAAGCACGCTACCCAATAGAATTACACCCCCCATTTCAAGATTGAAAGCACGCACAAATTTACGATCATATTCAGACTGAATGCACATAAAATAAGACAATCCCACTTTATTTCAGAGGCAGGACAAAAACAAATAAAGATTTACGATCATATTCAGACTGAATGCACATAAAATAAGACAATCCCACTTTATTTCAGAGGCACTACAAAAACAAATCCATGAAAATGAATAGATGCGCATCCATGTGTCTGCACTCGCGCAGTGCGTGTCTATTGTGACATATACGGTACAATTTAGTCACCACAGTATATATATAATGATATACATGCTGTTACCATAATTAGAGTCGTATGTTGACCAAAATCCCTGAAGTATATATAGTAAGCAAGTCACTAAGCTGATAATAGCCGATCATAACATAAATGTATTACAACATATATGGAATGAAAAATACTACTGGCGTGCTGGGTATCAGCTTCAGTCCTTCCTAAGAGACCTTGACCGGGTGCGGTGGCCCAATCGGTAGAGTGCAAGGTTCCAATGTAGAAGGTCAGGAGTTTGAATTGCGGCGAGTCAAATCAATGACTTACAAAATTGATTCTTGTCGCTCCCTAACCTGGCACTCGCCATTACTAAGATGGGGCAAGGACTGATTGCTTCTATATCAGTATAATGTGACCGAGTGGGATATTACGTCATGGAGTCGGTGGCCTGATCTCTAAAGGGCCTATCACACTATGATGTATGCCGATGTATGTGATTTTCGACCAACACGTCGGCGTACGTCGTCATACATTACGTGTAAGTTGGGCATATGGCGTATACGTTCTGGATAGATTGGCATACATCGACGCACGTCGAGGCTCCAAAAAAAGTGTGTGCATGGTCAAAATTGTCAACGTGTGTCGAAGTGTGGCTCATAAGTTTAACGTACGCTGCGTGTATGTTCAGGATATGTAGGCATATGTTGGGAGTAGATTAGGGATACGTTGCTGCACATTAGCCATACGTTCAGCCGGTCAGAACGTGCAGTCCGTGTACAGTCCGTGTTTTGCAAACGTTTTGCGAGGCACATGAATGCTCTCATACGCTAGCAATACGTCAGAGATACGTTCTGCATACGTTACATACGTTGTGTATACGTTGTGTATACGCCCATTTTTACCCCCCACCACTGAAAAGTTGGACGAATGCCGATGTACTGGCAAATCTTTTTAATGTTGAGCACGCGCTGACGCCATGCGCCATAGTGTGACAGGGCCTTCAGTGGGACAGCAGTATAAAGTCACCATAAGCGCGCACTGACACAAGTCAGTACCGGTCCCCTGATATGACCATGTTGGTCGGGTATAAAACCGCAACAAACAAACAGCGTGAAAAACCAGAGGAACTCGAAATACCCTCACAATAACCTGAACATCATATCATCGCACTCACACATATACAAAGACAGATTCACCCTCACCCTCACCCTCACCCTCACCCTCACCCTCACCCTCACCCTCACCCTCACCCTCACCCTCACACTCACACTCACACTCACACTCACACTCACACTCACACTCACACTCACACTCACACTCACACTCACACTCACACTCACACTCACACTCACACTCACACTCACATCACACTCCACTCACACACACACACACACTCACACTCACACACACACACACACACACACACACACACACACACACACACACACACATACACACACACACACACACACTGAACAGGTTACAGCCTAATAAGTAGCTTGTCTTTCTTTATACAAATTCTAACTTGATTCACAACAGAATAAGATTACCGCACATCGCAGGATGTTTCACTAAAGTTCACACCTCCACAGTAGTTTGTTCTACTAACATTAACAAACCCACGCCTAAATCCCTACATGAAAAATAGTTCGCATTTCTTTTATTTATGTAATACAAAAAAAGCACCAATTAAACAGATACATTTGATTATAACCTTTATTAATGTTGAATTTCTTCAAATTCTACATCACAACTGCAATGGATTGAAAGCTAAAAGTATTTAAAGCGCGATAGTCCGATGAAGCATCAGATTTTCAAAACCAAAACAATTATCTAGATTTTAGTCTACATATATAACTTAGATCATCATCATCATGCTGTCGGTCGCGATGCGACAAAGACTGCTTTCATTACTTGACTGCCGCTCTCCATTTAGCTCTCTGCTGTGAGAGTTGCGTCCATGAGTCGGTCTTAATGTCTCTCAGCTTCAGACATTTCATGACAGCTGCCTGCAAAAGTGTTGAAGTGCTGCTGGCTTTTGCAAGTTACCAGCGGCACTCTCTCGGGGAGCAAATAGAGGTTTCACACCGGCAAGAACATGTCAAGACAGGCGCAAAACTATTTGTCCCTGCAGTGGCTGGTCGGGAGATGTTGGGAGTTCCATACATCAACCGCCCTTAATGCTGCCACAGTGACATGGTTTTCTGTTTAGGGTTTGCTCCCTTAGCCTTCGGTTCTGTCAAGGACCTGTACCACAAGGCAGTGGTTTAGAACTCTGCAAGGCAGGGGCGTCAAACTCCCTGAGGTATTGCTATACCTGCATACCTATAATTTAGATACTGATACACTTATTAAGCATGTGTTGCAACATAGAAAGGAACACTGAGTCAATTTAATAGAACCTGTTACTTCAGAAGCCTATGGTGTGATATTTTACCATGCTTGCCAAAATAAATTGTACATGTTTGCACTACAAATATCTCAAAAGATAGTCATTTAAAATAAAAGTTACTCCAAGGTAAATAAGGTAGATTATAATAATTAATTTAATATATTTATCTCAGAAAAATGAGAGAAACTCAAAACCATCAGACTATATAACTGTAATAAACACCTTAATACAAAAAGGCCCTTGTTAATCCGAACTCTTCCTCCCCCGCCCCTTTGAAATCTCAATAATAAGACTAAAATATCCACGGAACAGATTTCCGCCATTCATTTTATCACTCCAATCTGGAGATGGCATTATTCTTTCTGACAAGGGTTATACATTAGAAAATCACCAAAATGCATCTAGCGATTCTAGGCACTAACTAGGGACAGGGCACAAGTGAAAGGAAAGCTGCAAACAAAACAAACAAACAAATTCTGGGAACACGTCCTCATCCACAAGCCTATTACCATCTCACTAGATGTACGTACTAGGCTACGATATTAGTTATATGCTGGTGGATGTCCCGGATACCAACCCAGAACCGGAAACCGGGCATACACCCAAAACATTCCTCACAGCTGTCCAGCGTTGAAAACAAGCACCCTCACGGGAGCTTACATGCTATGGGCAGAATAAATACTGTGTCAATAAAAAAATAATAATTAAATGTCTAAAATCGGCCAAAAATAGAGACCTCATTGGGACATGACGTACCATAGGGATCTTTTCTTAAACCAAGCAGTATGCACCATGAATAGCAATATCATTGAATAACCTTCTAAAACGGCAAATGTGGGAGAAAATGGGGAGTTACATCATATCTTTGTATGTAATTACAAAAGTAATATAATGACCTTATATTATTTTCATAATCGTTTATCTCACAATCTCACTTATCCGATTAAAAAAATAATGTAACTCGGTTAATCACTTAAAGATCTCAAGTCACCTGATTTTAACTTTTTTCTTCTTTTGATTTCCATGAACTTAGCAAAATATAGAAATTCTAGAAAATATTAACTGTGGCGTTAAACTGAGACATTCTTGGAATATCTCTAACAGCTGAGAAAGGGTCATTAGAGCCGAATGACACTAACAGTCCTGATTTGACCTTAGATGGCGACAGGACGTAAAACCCCAACAACCAACCAAGCACTAACAGTCACAGCTTGACTACAGTGATTTGGTCCTAAAAAACCTGTAGAGATAGGTTGTTGGAGTTTCACGTCCTGTCAACATCTAAGGTAATATCAGGACGGGCACCAACTTGTGACAGTGTGCACTCATGGCAACCTTATAGTGCTGCCCCACTGGGGAATCAGGGCTACTGGCACCATGACCCAATATCCCACTCAGTCACATTATCCTGATATTGAGTAAACCAGTCCTTGCCTATCCTATTAATGCCGAGTGCCTGGCTGGTAGCAACAAGTATCAATTTGATAAGTCATTGGTTTGACTCGACCGGGAACCGAACTCCCGATCTCCCGCATGCGAAGCCCACGCTCTACTGATTCAGCCACCGCGCCCGGTTAAATAACCTGCAGAGAATAGATTGATTCAAGATATTCCAACCATGAATAGTCATATTTAATCATGATAATTGTGAATAAGTAAACGTTTTGTCGATCATGTTACTGGCCCTTTAAAGTAAATTTGATTCCATTACATTTCTATTAGTAGTTACATTCAAATTACACTAGATTGAATTAAGCTGTCAATTAATTAATTATTTTGTTGCAAAGTGAAAAAAAGCTTTAAACCCGAATTGTTTGCCCATCTGGTAGAGAGTTTGAAATCCGCAGACTAGAACAGTAGAAGAGAAATATCTGGTGAGGCAACTCTTTCACTGATTAGCAATTCATTGTCTTTAATATGGACATTTTGAAAGGCAATAGGAACCCCCGCGGCGACATATCACTGCCATGAGCGGAACCAGCAGATCGCCCTCTGGTGGAGCACCATCCAGGTACTAGCGGAGGGCTTATTAACAAATCATCAATAAAACTAGCAAAAAACATCTGAACTCACAAAAAGAATCTATAGGTTGTCAAAATGATTGTTTTTCTGCAAATAACATCATATATATATGCATATATGACTGAATTGCTAAGAGCACTGGCCGGCTTCACGTGAAGGAGGTTATGGTTTTGAACCCCGACTGAGTCAAACCAATAACTTACTAAATTGAATCTTGTCACTACCTAGTATGGCAGTCAGCATTAATAGGATGAGGCCTGGACTGGTTTACTTAGAACCACGGTAATGTGACTTAGTGAGATATTGGGTCATGACGCTGGTTGCCTGGTCTCCGAGTGGGACAGCACTATAAAGTCGGTATGAGTATCATATCTATTATACCATTACATTGAGAGTACAACTCCAAAAAACGCAGTTTCAAATCTCGAACCTAGTCTCATAGAAAATACAGCCCAGTCTCACAGACACAACCCACAGCTTCATTAAAGTTGCATAGCCCGAAGGATTTGAGTTGTCGTCATTTTTCTGCGATCAATATATTAAATTGATTGTTATAATCTACCCTATTTTAGTTTGAAGTAAATATATTAAATTGATTGTTATAATATACCTTATTTTAATTTGAAGTAACTTTTATTTTAAATAGCTACGTTTTGAGATTTTTTAAATTCAAACATTTCAAATTTGTTTTGGCAAGCACGCCAAAACTCTGACACCATAGGTTTCACCAGTAACATGTTCTATTATATTGTCTCAGTATTCGCTTCTATTATATTGTCTCAGTATTCCCTTCTATATCAGGGATGAAAGTGATCTCCGGGGGGGAAAAAAGCGGAAATGCTGATATTCTCCCATATGCCAGGGAATCTCGGAAAATTTCCGGAAGTTGAGTTTCATATAAATTGGTATACGCTGATAGTGCTGCGCCGTTTGAAGCATGTATAGTAGGAGTATACGCTGATAGTGCTGCGGCGTTTGGAGCATTTATTAGTGGTATATGCTGATAGTGCTGCGGTGTCTGCACCACATATTAGTATAGATCTACGCTGATGGTGCTGCGGAATTGAAAAATCCCGGAAATCCACGTAAACGTGCATATCTTTCATCCCTGTATTATATTGTCTCAGTATTCCCTTCTATTATATTGTCACAGTATTCCCTTCTATTATATTGTCTCAGTATTCACTTCTATTATATTGTCTCAGTATTCCCTTCTATTATATTGTCCCAGTATTCCCTTCTATTATATTGTCTCAGTATTCCCTTCTATTATATTGTCTCAGTGTTTCTTCTATTATATTGTCCCAGTATTCCCTTCTATTATATTGTCTCAGTATTCCCTTCTATTATATTGTCTCAGTGTTTCTTCTATTATATTGTCTCAGTATTCCCTTCTATTATATTGTCTCAGTATTCCCTTCTATTATATTGTCTCAGTATTCCCTTCTATTATATTGTCTCAGTATTCCCTTCTATTATATTGTCTCAGCATTCCCTTCTATTATATTGTCTCAGTATTCCCTTCTATTATATTGTCTCAGTGTTCCCTTCTATTATATTGTCTCAGTATTCCCTTCTATTATATTGTCTCAGTATTCCCTTCTATCATATTGTCTCAGTATTCCTTTCTATTATATTGTCTCAGTATTCCCTTCTATTATATTGTCCCAGTGTTCCCTTCTATTATATTGTCCCAGTATTCCCTTCTATTATATTGTCTCAGTATTCCCTTCTATTATATTGTCTCAGTATTCCCTTCTATTATATTATCTCAGCATTCCCTTCTATTATATTGTCTCAGTGTTCCCTTCTATTATATTGTCTCAGTATTCCCTTCTATTATATTGTCTCAGTATTCCCTTCTATCATATTGTCTCAGTATTCCTTTCTATTATATTGTCTCAGTATTCCCTTCTATTATATTGTCCCAGTATTCCCTTCTATTATATTGTCTCAGTATTCCCTTCTATTATATTATCTCAGCATTCCCTTCTATTATATTGTCTCAGTATTCCCTTCTATTATATTGTCTCAGTGTTCCCTTCTATTATATTGTCTCAGTATTCCCTTCTATGTGGCAACAAATGCTTAATAAGTGCATCAATATCTAAGTTAGATATCCAGAGTAAAATCTATATAATTATTTTGTTTTCAAAATGTGATGCTTCATCGGACTCTGCAGCTTTAAACCTTTATCTGAATATTATTCAAAACAGTCGCGACGTGTCAAAAACCATCTTCGCGCACTGGTAGTGGTGGTTGTTGAAGCTTTGTGTCCTAGCAACATCTAAGGTTAATTCGCACACCGAGTAGCACTAAACACCTGCCATTAACATCCGCGGCTTTATGTTGTATAATAATACACCATCATTAACATATACTTATACTGCCCATGAGCACCTTATTTCAGGGATTCCCAATAAGTGTCATGGAAACCATTAAAATCGGACACCAATTAGCCTCGGGCACTGGAGGAGGAAGATGGCATCGCCTGGCACTGTCTTACCTCGGCTCTCAGGTCTTGGAGAGCTGCCAATTTGACTTGTTGATGCTCCTCCAGTACCCTATCACCGCTCGGAACAGTAGCGTTTCACAATTGTTTTAGCATCCTCTGACCTCGCGCAGCTAATAATTCACCGACTGCATTGGATTGGTTGGTTGGTTGGTTGGTTGTTTGGTTGGGAGTTTTACGTCCTAGCAACATCTGAAGTCATATCAGGACGGGTACCGACTTGTCACAGTGCACACTCATGGCGATTTTATAGTGCTGCCCAACTGGGAATTCGGGTCGCCATGTTTGGTCTTATCTCATTTAATCTGGAAATGATTTCTTACCGACCAAAACTGGCATAGTACAGATTTGCACCATTTAAGGGCCCAGTCCTTACATGCGGTATGCGGCATGTGGTATGCGAATGGCATGATTCCTTACACGCGGTATGTGGTATGCGGCACATGACTGGCTATATTTAAAAAATAAAAATAAACAATTATTCTCCATACTGCTCTGTATATGACCAAATATTGCATTTATATCTATGTACCTTTTCGTACGTCACATGGGGGTTCCTACCTTTATTATAACCAAATTATAGATAAGTATTCATATTTCTGTGCATATGGTAGCATTTTTAGCTTTCCCCTAACCATATGTCTCCCGGGTGCCCAGCTCACCATGTGTTTCCCCTCCTCACCCCTGTGTGAGACCGTTCCGTAATGCTCAGTCGCCTCTCCTAGTGTTAAACTAATGGACACATCAGACTCAGGTTTCTATTCATACCCTGCGTGCCGCATACCGCACCGATCGCTACAGGGACTGATCGGAAAATGCATTCGCATTCACATTCGCATACCACATGTAAGGAATGTAGCCCATAGGTTTCAAGGCATTTCGATTTTTTGTCGCATTCGCATTCGCATACCGCATACCGCGTGTAAGGAATGTACCCTTCATCTCATCTCTTCTAAATCAAAGTCGCTTATCGGACAATCTCGCTAAATCTGATATTGCATACCACGAACAAAGTAGAACGGATTAATGAGTGATTGCATTCTCAGTACATTGAAACTCTTAATGAGGCGATTCCAAATGTAAAACTATGGGATTGTGAGTATCAACTTTGCAGCATATCAACTTTGACACTTTTGGAGATTTTTGGTAAAAATGGACAGTGATCTAGTAGTAAAACTGACAGTGGGGATAATTATTTTTTATTATCTCCATCGATGGGATGTAATTGGTATAAATTAGCGCCCCATGTGTGTGCGCGCTCAGTTCAGCTGGAGACGCGCATGCGCTCATAACAGCTGATGCGTTTCAAGACGGTACCAGTGTATTCCGCAGCTTAAGAGCGCTAGCACCAGAAACGGCCGTGGCAGCGTTTTCTAGGCCTATTCACAATCAGCTTGCAAATTCCAAAACAAGGTTACGTTTTCAGATCATAAACGTAGCGAACAGAACTTGAGCAAAACAAAATAGAACAGAATAGAACGGAAAAGAAAGGAAAAGAAAGGTAAAGAGAGACAGATAGAGCAACGGAGAGAAATAGAGAGGGAGAGACATAATCGGATACAGATGCATACAATCAGCCAGCAATACAAAACAGAATGAAACGCTGAACAAATATAACCAGAAAATACAGATAACTGAATTGTAAACCATATCCAAGATTGCCAAAATGGAGAACTGCAGGCTCCTCTTCCTTGGCCTCGTTCTGGCACAAGCGTTCCTCACCGACCACGTGACCGCACATTTCCACCGAAATTTCAATCGCAAATGGGACGCAAGACAATGGCACTCAAGAGAAAATCACCGCTCACACTCAGCGTCATCAGACTCGTCGTCATCGTCATCATCATCTTCTGAGTCATTGTCATCGGAGTCGGCGTCTGGATCCAAAAAGTCATGTGACCCGTGGATCAGCGAGACGCTGGCCTCGCTGCGAGCGCAGGTTTCAACGCTCGAGAAGCTTGAGGCGGTCTGCAAACCTGAGAGTAAGTGGCCGAAGCTTCCTTCTATCTCTCCTCGCCCCCTCCCCCCCGCCACTCCCCCCCCCCCCCCACAACCACACGCGCGAGCACCCCACCGTGAATCGCACTCAAGTTTGGAATAATTGCAACACTGCCACTAACTTCCAATTTAATTACAGCTTTTATTTGCTTGTTTATTGTGGTTTTACATCCCAGCAACATCTAAGGTAACATCAGGATAGCTACCGACCCGATTTTTTGTAGTGCGCACTTTAAAACTGCTGCCTCAATATGAGACGATGTGGTGAGCACCATGACCCAACACGCCACACCCAGTCACATTATCCTGACAGTGCGCAAACCAGCCATTCCCCTAGACTAGTAATGCTGAGTGCAGGTTATATGGCGAATGGTAGTAATTATCTAAGTCATTGGCTTGAATCGGCCTGGACTCGAACCCATGACCTTCTGCACAAGAAGCCAAAGCTCTTACCGATTTGCCCACATCAAACCTATAGAATGATACCATGCAGAGCGCATTTGATTGAAGAGGTAAATAAGGCAAAAGAAAAGGAAAATAAAAAAATATACAAGGTCTATCCAATTGATAATTATGATGGTAACAATGTTGATAATACAAATAATAATTCTCAGTGTTCCATGGATATAAATATAGTGAATAATTTCCTGCCTTAATAACGTGCTAATTTTGTGCATCAAGTTCCATATCAGTGGTCTCCCCAGTATTCTGGAAAATGATGGCGGGAATCGGTAAAAGGGATAGCGGGAATCGGTCAAAATGGATTGCGGGAATCGGTCAAAAGGGATGGCGTGGCAGGAATCGATAAAAGGGATTGCAGGAATCGGTTTGTTTGTTTGTTGTTGTTTTACATCCTAGCAACATCTAAGGTCATATCAGGACGGGTACCGACTTGTGACAGTGCACACTCATTGCAACTTTTATAGTGCTGCCCCACTGGGACACCAGGCCACCAGCACCATGACCTGATATCCCACTCAGTCACATTATCCAGACACTGAGCCAACCAGTCCTTGCCCTATCCTAATAATGCCGAGCGCCAGGCTAGGAAGCGACAAGTATACATTTTTAAGTCATTGGTTTGACTCGACCAGGATTAGAACCCACACACTGATGGGTTTGGATCTCCCAAAACAGGAGACGGACGTTCTACTCATTCGGCCACCCAGGAATCGGTAAAAGTGATGGTAGGAATCCGTACAAGAGATGGCGGGAATAGGTCAAAAGGGATGGCGGGAATCGGTAAAAGCGATGGCCGGAATCGGTCAAAGGGATGGTTTAAATCGGTAAAAGGGATGGCGGGAATCGGTAAAAGGAAATGGCGGGAATCGGTCAAATGGATGGCGGGAATCGGTAAAAGGGATGGCGGGAATCGGTAAAAGGGATGGCGGGAATCGGTAAAAGGGATGGCGGGAATTGGTAAAAGGGATGGCGGGAATCGGTAAAAGGAATGGTGAGAATCTGTAAAAGGGATGGCAAGAATCGGTAAAAGGGATGGCGGGAATCGGTAAAAGGAATGGCAGGAATCTGTAAAAGGGATGGCGGGAATCGGTAAAAGGGATGGCGGGAATCGGTAAAAGGGATGGCGGGAATCGGTAAAATGAATGGCGGGAATCGGTACAGCTGTTCCACTTATAAGTAGTACTAGTAGATGCAAATTATGCAGATTCGGCTGACAAGATGGCGGGCCCGCGAGACCTCTCCACATCTAACCATCAATGTTCTAGAATCACATGAATCACACCACTTTGATTATCCGCGTATCCACAGAAAAATCGCAACCGTGTTCGTGGCAGCTCGGCCTTGCTCCTCCCGCACCCCCCACACCTTCTTTCCTTGTCCTGCCCTACCATCCATCTCATAACTAGTGTGGTGTACAACTAGTGTACAGTGCACGCCCAACAAACCCATGTCGTCATTTTATATGTAATCATGTAAGATATATATATATATTTGTGTGTGTGATGAATTTCATTCATACAGATGGGTCATAAGCACTGGCCTTTCGGCTATCATTGAATGGTTGAGTGAGTGGTACAGTTATTTACACAAAGGTACACATGACTTTTAAAGAATAATTAAACAAAACAAATACATGCTACAGTAAGTAAAAGGATACGAAGTAAAGTATTTTAGAAGTACAATCCCTTAAAAAGGTTGTGAAGTTTTTTTTAAGTCGTTGTCATTGTTCAATATAACCAGGTCCACCTTATATATAATACATGTTGGTGTATGTAGCAAGTAAAGGGACATGGGTATCAGTAAAAAAAAAAGATATCAGTATACATTTAGCATTTACTCAAACTTATGGCATTGTTACCACGTTTTGTTTATGTACCAACCACAGTTATTAAAGGTTTTATAAATACCGGTAAAATTGAATGTCCCAGTACTGTTAATTTGACAATTTGCAGAATAAAATATTTACACCCCCCCCCCAAAAAGACAAAAAAGAAACAAATCCTTCTCCCTTCGTCATAAGAGAGAAAGCCGACAACCTTTCTCCCTTCGTCACAACAGAGACCACCGACTTGTCGCTGTGTCAGCCAGGGTACCAGTACATACAAGGCCGGATCTAGCGCTTCTCCCAGACCCAGGTCACCTGGCACAAAGGCCACTTCAACTGCACTTGCTCAAACCTATTTGACTGTTACCACATTTTGTCTATGTACTAACCACATTAAAATGTTTTGTAAATACCGATAAGATTGTATAGTTAGAAGACCAGTGCCCTAATACTGATGAGTTTATATTCTTCAGAATTAAATATTTACCGCTCCCCCCGCCAAAAAAAAACACCAAAAATTACAAACCCCCCAAAAAACAATCCTTTTCCCTTTGTCACAATAGAGAAAGCCGACAACCTTTCTCCCTTCGTCACAATAGAGACCGCTGACTTGTCGCTGTGCCGGCCGGGGTACCAGCACATACAAGGCCGGTGCTACCGCTTCTCCCAGGCCCAGCTCACCTGGCACAAAGCCCGCTTCAACTGCACGAGGGATGGAGCCGACTTGGTCACCCTGGAGACGGCCGTGGAGGAGAAGGCCTTGACTAAAGCCATCACAGCCAGATCAGGTAAGATTTAACTTCACCTGTACAACGGTCTCTCTTCGCTAGATCTATCAGGCTTGTTGGTTGATTGTTGAAGTTTTAAATCCTGGCAACAGCTAAGGTCATATCAGGATGGGCACCGACTTGTGACAGTGCGCACTCATGGCGACTATATAGTGCTGCCCCACTGGGAGACCAAGCCACCAGCATCATGACCTGATATCCCACTCAGTCACATTAGCCTGACACTGAGCCAACCAGTCCTTACGTTATTCTAATAATGCCAAGCGCCTGGCTCGGAAACAGGCTGGAGTATATACGAAAGGTAGGGTGACGTCCCACACTCTAGTCTGCTTTCCAGGCTCTCCTTGAGGTTTGCTTATTTGTTTGTTATCGTTTTACATCCTAGCAACATCTAAGGTCATATCACGATGGACACAAGACTTGTGACAGTGCACACTCATGGTGATAGTACTGCCCTACTGGGAGATCAGGCTGCTGGCACCATGACCCGATATCCCACACAATCACATTATCCTGATACTTTACTAACCAGTCAATGTCCTATCCTATTATTACCGAGAGCCAGGCTAGGTAGCAACAAGTATCAATATTATAAGTCATTGATTTGACTCGGCTGGGGTTCGAAATCCAGACCTTCCACACAGGAAGACTCCGATTTGGGCCAAATGAATGGCTTTGGGAATGACCGTCATCTTGGAAATCATTGACTGGCACCAAATATGGGCAAAGTTTACTCATTTAATTTAGAGGTGCGGGGAGTGTGGGGAATCAGATGACTTACTGGTCACCTGAAACACAATTAATTATTTTGTTTTAAATGTTAATTGTCTTTTGTTTGTTTGTTCGTTTAACGACCCCCAGCACAAAAGTGGACATCGACTATTGGACATCGCCTCTTTTGTAGCCGATGGTTTTGAATGCCTATATTATTTCTGAGATAAATATATTCGATCGATCACTAGTATCTACTTTACATTAGTTCAAAGTTACTTTTATTTTAAATGGTAAACTTTTGAGATATTTTAAGTGCAAACATGGAAAATTAGTTTTGGCAAGCTTGCCAAAACTCTGACACCATAGACTTCTGCAGTAACAGGTTCTGTTAAATTGACTCACTGTTACCTTCTATGCAGAAATAAAACTTAATAAGTGCGTCAGTATCTAAGTTAGATATGTAAATTCAAATCTAGATAATTGGTTTGGTTTTGAAAATTTGATATTTCATCGGACTATGCAACTTTAAAGTTGCAGTCTAATGCTTTGGGGTCTCTAGCATTCTTGTGAGATAAATATATTTGGTTGATCACTATAATCTACCTTAAATTAAGCTTGAAGTAACTTTAATTTGAAATGGTTAACTTTGGAGATATTTGAAGTGTAAACATTGTCATGGGGGTGATGAAAATGGGAAATATTGCGCCTAGAGCGGGACTCGAACCCACATCTCTTTGCATTCCGGGCCAGTGTGCTAACCATTACACCACCTAGGCTCCCTGATATCAACACACTCCCCACGCCTACCTGTCTATGTGGTTACTTGCCTGAGAGGTCAGTGCAGACCACTACACTCGTCCCCCTGGAATTGTAAGTCTTGTAATGCTTACAATTACATACATACAGGCAATGCACTAACACATACATACACAGGGTAGGTTCAACAACCATACAGCGCATAGCTTGTACAGGATCATGATCACGGCAACCAGTGTCATGGGGGTGATGAAAATGGGAAATATTGCGCCTAGAGCGGGACTCGAACCCACATCTCTTTGCATTCCGGGCCAGTGTGCTAACCATTACACCACCTAGGCTCCCTGATATCAACACACTACCCACGCCTACCTGTCTATGTGGTTACTTGCCTGAGAGGTCAGTGCAGCCTACTACAACATGCTTGTCTAAACCTAGATACAAGATTCACCCCGTACTGCTGCAGTAGGGGTGCAAACCAACCCTATGTAAAAGCTGTCGAAAAAACGGGTCAATGAATTGAGAGCCTAATTTTACAATCTAAGAAGCAACATTTATTCTTTACATATGTCTTATTAATAGCCCGCTATCTTTGAGTTGAAAAATATAATATAATAGCTAGTTTAATCAGATTTAAAAGTGAAATCGACGGCGTTCTGCGGCCGCCATCTTGTCTTTTTGCATTCTCTCCAATTTCACCAACTCTGTGCCAATATATGCAGCCATTTGATACTGGAGCCACAGTTTCTAGTTCAGGTTCCATACGAAAGCTATTTTCGCCCGTATTTAGACTACGTTGTCCTTCACCCGTGTACTACAAGTACCGGGTGAATCTTTTATCTAGTCTAAACCCTGACCTGTTCACTACTCTTGACTAGTTCACTACAGACGGGGTGTGTGGACATACTCATTCACTATTCATTTGCTAGGCTGTGTTACAACGTCTGCAGCACCTTGTATTCCCAGGTTGTCACTCATCCAAATACTGACGAGGCTCAACGTGGCTTAGATAGGATAAACACCTTTTCTGTGTGAGTGAGTGTGTGAGTGAGTGAGTGAGTGAGTGAGTGAGTGAGTGTGTGTGTGTGTGTCTGTGTGTGCGCGTGTGTGTATGTGTGTGTGTGTATGTGACAAGAGTCAATTTTTAAGTCATTGCTTTGACTCGATCAGGATTCGAACCACATATTCGAATCCCGCGACCCACCAAACGGGAGGTTCAACTCATTCGGTCACCCCGTCTGAATTGAAACAATGTACATGTAACACTGTATCCTAAATAATATTCGCATAATAAATTATACACCATAAACTCACTAACAAGTCAACGTTGACTTATATTTTTAAGTTAGTATACTCATACTCTGATCGTGCTGCCTAGATTTCAGTGTAGGCTGACGATAAACGCCTCATTCCATGCACTACTGATTCTTAGAAATGATATATATTTCTAACTTAACAAATGAATCCTTCTATCACTTAGGGTACAAAGGCTGCACCTTCTTCACCCTGGGCAACGACCAGGAATTCAAGGGCTTCTGGCTGTGGGGCACAGGTATGGTTCTTCAAATAAGATGAGCTGAATCCACTACCAGATAATATTAACCTCTCCATCTAAAAATAATTTAGTCCGAAATCGGCATTTGGAATGGCGATTTCTGACAAATTTAGGTCAGTGGGGACAGTTTAATGGTATTCAAGACTATTCAAGACTAATTACCTAAAATAGGTTGGTTGTTGGAGTTTTACATCCTCCCAACATCTAAGGTCATATCAGGATGGCCCAAAATAGGTTAAAGTGGCATCGTCCGATGGTTTTGCGTTTTGGTAATTTTTCGGAGATACATATATTAAATTGATCGTTATAATCTACCTTATTTCTGGTTGAAGTAACTTTTATTTTTAATGGATAAGTTTTGAGATATTTGAAATTCAATCAAGTAAACTTAGTTTTGGCAAGCACGCCAAAACTCTGACACCATAGGCTTCAACAGTAACAGATTCTATCAAATTGTCTCAGTGTTCCCTTCTATGTGGCAATAAATGCTGAATAGGTGCATCAATATCTAAGTTAGATATGTAGAGTCAAATCTATATCATTATTTTGGTTTTGAAAATTGTATGCTTCATGCCTTGAAATGGGCCAAATGGAGTTCAAGACTTTCCAGGCCCCGTACGGACCCTGCTATATTTAAATCTATGCTAAATAAATATCACTTTCAATCCATAGTTAACCATCCCGACCCCACTTGTCTTTTATTAGAATAAAATACTCAGTATGTTATAATTATTAAATATCCCTTTACCGCATAGCTATATCCCTTATCTGCATAGGTATTTAAGTAATACTTTCTTTACAGTAAATTACATTTTGCTTGCACGTTGCTCCTAAGAAATGGTGCTGAAGAAATCAGTATTAAATGTTTTGTTCATTGCCATATAGCTGAATAATTAGTCATGTGAGACACATTTAGTCCTTTAATTTGAATTGCCAATTCTCTTTTGTATGTCGCTACAGCTTTGTTAGTTAAAGTTGCATAGTCCAATGGTTTTGAGTTTCTATCATTTTCTGAGATAAATATATTAGATTGATCATTATAATCGACCGTACATTAGCTTGAAGTAACGCTGATTATAAATGGCTATCCTTAGAGATATTTGAAGTGTGAACATGCTAAATTAATTTGGGTGTGCTTGTCAAAACTCTTATCCCATAGGCTTCAGCAGTAACAGGTTCTATGAAACTGACATATTCCCTTCGATGCACCAATAGATGCTTAATAAATGCACCAGTATCTAAGTTAAATACAGTACAACCCTGTTAAACCAAGCTCGGCTAAACCAAACGATCAGTTAATCCAAACTTTTTTCGGCGGCCTGGCAAAATACTACCATTTATCATATAAAAAAGTTGGTTAAACCAAATTCAGTTAATCCAAATTATCGGTTAATCCAAACAAACTTGTCAACCAAAAGCCACTTCCGGTACGGTTAAACCAAACTTTCATGTGGTTATAAGGTCATCCGAGACCCCACTGCCTTTTTTATATGATAAATGGTAGTATTTTTCCGGACCACCGAAAAGAAGTTTGGATTAACCGATTGTTTGGTTTAACCGAGCTTGGTTTAATGGGGTTATACTGAATATACATAAAAAACAATAATCAAAGTGTCCACATACATTGTATATTACATGTGCAATACACGCTTACTCAAAGTCAAAGGCAAAGCCAAAGCTTGGGTAAACCAATAATCGGTTAATCCAAACAAATTTCTAGGGGCCCTTCATGTTTGGTTTAATGGGGTTATACTGTATATAGAATCAAATCTAGGTATGGGCTTTGTTTTTGAAAATGTAAGCCTTCATCAGACTATGCAGCTTTAATAAGTGTATCCATATCTAAGTTAGATATGTAGACTCAAAATTATATAATTAATTAGGCTTTGAAAATGTAATCCTTCATCGGACTATGCAGCTTTAATAAGTGTATCCATATCTAAGTTAGATATGTAGACTCAAATCTATATAATTAATTAGGCTTTGAAAATGTAATCCTTCATCGGACTATGCAGTTTTAATATGCGTATCCATATCTAAGTTAGATATGTAGACTCAAATCTATATAATTAATTAGGCTTTGAAAATGTAATCCTTCATCGGACTATGCAGCTTTAATAAGTGTATCCATATCTAAGTTAGATATGTAGACTCAAATTTATATAATTAATTAGGCTTTGAAAATGTAATCCTTCATCGGACTATGCAGCTTTAATAAGTGTATCCATATCTAAGTTAGATATGTAGACTCAAATCTATATAATTAATTAGGCTTTGAAAATGTAATCCTTCATCGGACTATGCAGTTTTAATATGCGTATCCATATCTAAGTTAGATATGTAGACTCAAATCTATATAATTAATTAGGCTTTGAAAATGTAATCCTTCATCGGACTATGCAGTTTTAATATGCGTATCCATATCTAAGTTAGATATGTAGACTCAAATTTATATAATTAATTAGACTTTGAAAATGTAATCCTTCATCGGACTATGCAACTTTAATACGTGTATCCATATCTAAGTTAGATATGTACACTCAAATTTATATAATTAATTAGGCTTTGAAAATGTAATCCTTCATCGGGCTATGCAACTTTAATACGTGTATCCATATCTAAGTTAGATATGTACACTCAAATTTATATAATTAATTAGGCTTTGAAAATGTAATCCTTCATCGGGCTATGCAACTTTAATAAGTGTATCCATATCTAAGTTAGATATGTAGACTCAAATCTATATAATTAATTAGGCTTTGAAAATGTAATCCTTCATCGGACTATGCAGCTTAAATACGTGTATCCATATCTAAGTTGGATAAGTAGGTTCAAATCTAAACGAGGGTTTGGGTTTTGAAAATTTGATGCTTTTATCTGTGCAACTTTAGTCACAATGCCTGCTGCTTATCGTTCTTTATTCTTTAATTCAATCTACTAACTTCACATTGCTAAGGTTCGAATGCGGCTGCGGTTATCTACAAGAACTGGAGGAAAGGTGAACCGAATGACCATGGAATTGATCGCGAGGCGTGCATCGAATACAACCCAGGCCATGGCTGGAATGACTTCCCTTGCGGAAACCAACTCCGCTTCATCTGCGAAATGGCGCCTGGCTACAGCAAGAAGGACCTAATGGTGAGGTCCCATTCAGATCTCAGGGATGAAAGGGTAGCCTATCTGGCAAAAATAAAAAGTGCAAATCTATGGCGAGGTATCTGGAAATAATCAGAATACTGAAAAAGGAATGTTGTTTAAATAATAGTACCCTTATCCTAGTCGTACATTGTCCACAAAACCTTGGATATTCTCCAGTAGACATGGCACTGTCAGGGAATTGCGGAAAATTATGGAAAGCCAGGTTTCATACAGTACTTCACTACTTGCCAATCACTATCCTAGCTCCATTCCACTGATCAGACAATACTGACTATCAGACTGGAGAGTGTTCCACTGTTTTTGTTGTGAGTGTATAATGGTATTGTCGTGGGGGTGATGAAAATGGGAAATATTATGCTTAGAGCGGGACTCGAACCCACATCTCTTTGCATTCCGGGCCAGTGTATTAACCATTACACCACCTAGGCTCCCTGATATCACCACACTACCCACGCCTACCTGCCTATGCGGCTCCTCGCCTGAGAGGTCAGTGCAGACCACTAAACTCATCCCCCTGGAATTGTAAGTCTTTTAATGCTTACAATTACATACATATTTACAAGCAGTGCACTTACAGATACACCGAGTAGGTTCAACAACTATACAGCACGTATCTTGTACAGGATTCTGGTCATGGCACCAGTGTTGTGGGGGTGATGAAAATGGGAAATATTGTGCCTAGAGCGGGACTCAAACCCACATCTCTTTGCATTCCGGGCAAGTGTGTTAACCATTACACCACCTAGGCTCCCTGATATCACCACACTACCCACGCCTATCGGTTTATGTGGCTCCCCGCCTGAGCGGTCAGTGCAGACCACTACAGTATTATCATCCATGCCGCCAATTCCCTTTCTCTCTCCACAATCACTCGGTGCTTTTCTGTTTGTTGTGGGTGTTATGTCGTAGCAACATCTACGACTAAGGTCGCATCATCACGGGATTCAGACTGACCAACTGCTGTCATATATATCATTGGCATATTGTGATAGTCAATTGGTAATTATCAAATATCGCGGAAATCCATGAAATCGCAGAGATCTTTCATCGCTGTAGATCTTTCATAATAGTAAATCAGCTTTTAAAATAAATATCGATAAAGGATTCAGCCCTAGTCCCTACTACAGGAATGAAAGTGGTCTCCGGGAAAAAAAAGCAGAAATGCTGATATTCTCCCATAGGTTTAGCATTGTCTGGGAATCGCGGAAATTCCCGGAAGTCGGCTTTCATACAAATAGTTTGAAGCACGTATTAATAGTATACGCTGATAGTGCTGCGGTGTCTGCACCACACATTAGTGTACGCTGATGGTGCTGCAGCGTAAAACAACATATTAGTATACACTTATAGTGCTGGGGCGTTTGAACACCGTATTAGTATACATTTATAGTTACAGGAAAAATCCCGGAAATCCACGAAATTGCGGAGATCTTTCATACCTGCTACTACAAGTACGGGGTGAATCTTTTATCTACATTAAATATTAATGATAACAAATTGAACCTACAAATAAGATGTCACATTAGAACTATTATTAGGCATAATTGGACATAAGCCTGACATGATAAAATGGTAAAATTTCCACATCCACACAATTACTGCATTACTGTGGATGTTGACTTGTTGAAGAGGGAAACATCTGTTCCAATCAATCAATCAATCAATAGTTCCGTCCTCTAGTCAAGGGTTGGATGCAATGGTTCTCCACTTGTCCCGATGGTGTGCTGTTCTGATAGACTGTGAATAATTCAAGCCTGTCCACTGTGAAATATTTGTAAACCATGATGTTCTTGGTCTCCCTCTCCCTCTGCTGCCATTCACCTTCCCTTCCAACAATGTACGGTATATTGAACTCTGACGAATGATGTGGCCAAAATAAATAAGTTTCTTTGTCTGTATAGTGGCAAACAAGCTTTTCTTATTTTTAATTTTTCTGAGAACTTCTTTGTTGGTGATCTTCTTTGTCCATGATATTTTCATCATCCTTCGATAAGTCCACATCTCAAATGCTGCTAAACGTTTGTACATTTTCTTAGAGATTGTCCATGTCGCCCCATACATTAGAGTAGACCACACGTAACACTGAAGAATACGCTTCCTTGTTTGTATTAATATCTGTTCCAAAGAAAACTAAATTGCAGATCTTTGCATACCCGATAGTCGGCGACACTGCATAGCTAGCTACTAAGTTAGTAATAGTAGTAGGTGGAGGAAAGCGTCTAGTTTGATGGAGGGGGCATACAAACAAAGCTAGTGTTTCTTCGCATATCTGCTAGAGGCACCTCTTCATAACTGACAAGACCACTGAAAGCGTCTAGTTTGATGGAGGGGGCATACAAACAAAGCTAGTGTTTCTTCGCATATCCGCTAGAGGCGCCTCTTCATAACTGACAAGACCACTGAGATATTTCTATTTTATGTATGTAGTTTGTTAACGCTTCCTTTTATTTGCATCTATTTCTAGAAAAACACAACTGATTCGAATTCGTCAGAAAGCAAAAGTTCCTCTTCCTCTTCCTCCGAGTCGTCCTCGTCTGAGTCTCATTCTGGTGAAAAGCATGGTGGTAGCAGTGGCAGGCATGGACAGAGGAGAGCCAGTCATAGACATGGCAATTCACCAGGACGATGGCACCACCACCACCATCATGGTCCCTTTCACCATGGCCGCTTTCACCATGGCCATCGACACCATGGCCCTCACCACCCCCACCACCCCCACCACCACCACCACCCCCATGGTCACCACCGCCATCATGACCGTCACCATCGTGAAGCATTCAGAAACTCCTTCCACCCAGCATTCTTTGGCGGTTACGATAACCACAGAGATTTCCACATTCATGGCGGAGGACACGGTTCGCATGAGAATCACTATCGCGGTTCGCATGGGCACAAGCGGTATGGCCACCACTACCACAACAGGAAGTCAGGTGAGCGCAAGTCAAAGAGCAGCTCCGAAGAGAAATCAAACTCCAAAGAGAACAGAGTGGAGAAAGGCTCTAGCTCAGAGGAGAACTGGGACCGTGGGCACCATTACTACAACAAGCCACGGTTCCACCACAATCATTGGTTCAACCACATGTCACATGGTCACTACAGTGGAGAAGAATCTGGGTCATATGAAAGGAAATACAGGAAATACAGGAACAAGAGCGGAAGAGGTTCCTCATCTCATGAAAACCACACGTAAGTGGTCTAACGAGACAATTGCTTACTCAGGTCTAAAACTTTATATAACTCATAACTTAACTACTATTTGAATTAATTTAATTCATTAGAATCCAGATAATGATATCCTGAAAAGGGCTTCTTGCTCTACAAAAAGGTAAAACGCCAGAAGGTGCAAGAGAGAGATACGAGTTCCTCGTGGATTGTCGTTTTACAATCATTAACGGCACTGCTGGAAAGGTACTGCTAGAATTTCAAATTTCTAAAAGGCCTTTCTGTTCTTTCAGGCCACCTTTGCAGACCTACTTCTCAAGAGTTGTAGAAAGTTGGGCAAAATTCAAACACCACGTGGACAAAGAGCCCGAAGCAGCAGCCTCGTTGCTGCATTATTTTTATCCACTGGGGATTCCCATTGTCTCAGAAAACAAGGAGAATCCCTCTCAGAGAGTGGAGAATGATATTAACTCCAATGAAATGAACAGCAACTTAACAATGAATGGCAATGAAACAAGTGTAGAAAAAGCAATGCGTAGCTTGAATCTCACACAAGACATGGCGAGCAATAGCAGCCATGTTGCTGGTTTCAATGCGAAGAATAAGAGCATCGATGAAGAGTCGGACAGCAAGGAGCACGGAAGAGGAACGCCAACAAGGAGACAAAATGGCGCCTATGTCTACAGCTACCTTCCGCCTCATCGCCCACAGCGCATCTTTTATCCGGGTCTGGCGCCACCACTATTCAACCAAGCTCTGCGGAACCCGGGTGCCACTGTTCATTTGCAGCGTAGATACTACTATGGCCGTCATCACGATGAAGAAGAGGATGCCCAAACCAGACACAACACTGAACAGAGAGTGTCTGCACACAGGAAGCCGGTAAGGAATATGTTCGTCCCCTGGATACCACCACGCATTACCACCAAAAAGCCAGTGGTAACCAGGAGCGCTGTTATTACAACAACTGCTAGCACAATAACTGACCAACAGATAAACTGTACATTGAAATCAACTACAGACACAACGTCAACTGCTGCCTCTTCAACCAATGTCCCTGATGCAAAGTAACTAGCCTACTCTGCATATAATTAGCATAAATTAAATAATAAATTGAATGACCTTTTGGACCAAAATAATACATTTGGAACTAACAGAGTAAGTAATACACCTAACTCCCCAGTGAAAACAAAAAAAAATCAAATCCCTCAAAACCAAAGATTGTACAATCTTGAACAAACCTTGATAAGAAAAGCAAGAAATGGGTGGTAAAGAGGTAGAGGAGAGCAGGGGCAAGGACTACTACTATTACTAACTAGGTAGTTACAGGTAAAGGGCCATTCAAATACTATGTAACACTTAGGGGGTAGGGGGTAGGTCCACGCTTTATGTAGCATTACAAGGGATTGAGGAGGTTGTATTGAACAGCATGACATAACACAATTTTCAAGCTGAACAGTCTTTTTGGACAACTCTGTGAGTTCTTCCATACCCTTGCATGTTGGAGGGGGGGGGGGGGGTTATCTCCAAGCATTATGTAATATATTTGGGTGCAATAGTCTAGTATTAGAATATAGAGCCTTACACGAGGGTGGGGAAAATATAGCATTAGATAATATTTCAACAGCCCCATAGCATACATTTTAGAATGCTTATGCTGTATTTCTGTGATTATCTAATTCGACATTAGGCAATCCACACAGCACCCTGAAGGTAGTTGGGGGAAAACAAAATGGCGGACAATCAATAAAATGACGGTCTTACCCACTGCTGGCAGCCATGATGCACCGGTCATCTTGGCACTCACACTGGTGATCATCGTGTTGCATGCCAAAGTTGTGTCCCATCTCATGCGCGACTGTCGTAGCAACTGGGCCAACGATCTCACTATGGTCCTGAAGAACAATGCAGACTGTAATGTACATCAAAGATACTTCTAGTTCAACGCAATGCACAGTGACTTATAAGCAAATACATACTGTTCGTATTTCGCAATACTATATGACAATAACACTGGGTTCTAGCAAGTGTATACTATATGATAACACCGGGTTCCAGCGAGTTCCAAGTCACGGGGAAACATCATGTAGTTGGTGAGTTGTGTTAGAGCCAAGGAGGTGCAAAGCACTTCTGTGATCATATCTTCAGCAATCAAGAAACAAACTACTTGTTTGGTATTGCTTTCTTTTCATTGTTCAGCCATAGTCGCTGTTAAAAGATTTACCCATAGTACTTGTTGGATTGAAGTTTGAACTTATTTAGCTATATACTGCACATGGTAGAATGATAGTTAGGAATGATAAGAAATGTAGGAATGATAAGACAACAATGAGAACTGCACTAGCAATGCAACCACTTAATCATGTGGTGCATTGCAGGTAACCTGTAAGAGTGTATGTTCGTACAGAAGTAGATAGTTGCTTGAACTATTGTGCATGAATAAATTGAAAATCATTTGAAATAGTTCTAACACAATGTTGTGGTTGGTTGTTGGAGCTTTACGTCCTGGCAACATCTAAGGTCATATCAGGACAGCTTACACAATGTAGATATGCATACAAATTGTCCCTCGAGGTAGGCTTTACATTGATCATAAGATGTACAAGTCTGTGAATGCACCATATCCTATCAATGTGACTTTAAATGTGCATGGATACATGTTGAAATACACACGTGTTCAACCACTGACTAATAAGTAGTAGGGGCGCTTTATTGTGTATAATCATTTAGAATTTGATAGTCTTCTTTTAAAAAAACCTTTCGTTATCATTTTATTTTCTATATATCATGCACTAACCACTGTGCCGAAGCGGCAATCCAAAGTTGTCTACATTTTCATACCCATACAAAGAGTACTAATTTTCAAACCCCGCCCCACCCGAGCCCCCAAAGTAGTACAGATTAGCATTTTACATACGATTTAATTTACACTATTAAGAGTAAATTAAATATCAACATTTTAGTAAACGATAAAAGTCATAAATTACTGACACACACACTCCCTCCATCGTACACTTTGTATAACCGTCAACATGTTGACAACTTTGCATCGACCCTGATATTTACTATAATTGATATGTCTGCTTGCAATGTGAAATTGCACTCAAAAGTAAAATTGTGATAGTTGCTTGAATGTAGTTAACCTGAGAATCGAATTTCTCATGGTTTGTGTATCGTATTTAGTAGGACTATGTGTAGATGAAAACCACGTGGACAATTGTATTAGTTTTAAGTAGACATAGCCCCTGGTGGCAGCTGAAATGTATTGTAAGGTCTGCAAATATTAAAACCTCACAAAATGCCTAATACTATTTGTGTGATTTTTGTTTCTAATACAGCATAAAAAGCAAAGAATTCAATCAGATTATATTCTGATCAGACATGTTGACCAAACTAGTTGAATGTCTACTTGGCAATAAGGAGCAGTGGAATATTAGGGAATAACAATTATCCATGATTTATATTTATCCTGCTTAAAGTTGCATAGTCCGATGGGTTTGAGTTTCTGCGACAATCTTAGATAAATATATTAGGTTGATCGCTATAATCCACCTTTCTTTGGTCTTAGATATCTTTTATTATAAGAGGCTAACTTTGGGGATATTTGAATTGACAACATGCAAAATTAATTCCGGCAAGGACCTCAAAACAGCGGTGACAGGCTCTATTAAATTGCCTTAGGATTCCATTAAATGCAACCATAGATGCTTAATAACTGCACCTGTATTTAAGTTGGATATGTAAGATCAAATCAAAGTGAGTGTTTTGGTTTCAAAATGTGAGACTTTGAACCGACTATGCAGCTTTAATCAATTCATTATTTATAAAGGGGAGGGCGGGGAAAGGAGAAACAAATATTGTGAATTCTATTTAAATGCTTCCACATGGGCAGAGAATATACAGGACGGAAAAGGCACAGCGCTCTGGGGAAAGAAACTTCAATATCAAAAGAAACTTCTTCTTAAACAAAATTGATGTGCTTTTTTAGAAACATATCTTCATAGTCCATAATGAGGCCCACTACCACACAGTGGCAGTCGTGACTAGGCTGACCCCTGTTTGCTAAGAAGTAGCAACAGGTGGCAGCACGCTAGCAGGAACCGTGCCTGGGATGGACGGTTCCGCCTACTGCTAATGGCCACCCCAACATCATTATCATTATCATATTTATATCAGTAATATCAGTACTTTTTTTCACATGAAAAAGGAGAAAGCAGAAGAACAATACTTATGAGGTGCTTTCCCCATTTCAAAATAACACCGATACTTCCCTTATACCATAGAAATAATAAATAGAAAAATAAAAGTTAAAAGCATATCAACATTACCCTCAATACTGTAAATTACATCTCAATATTTATGTACTAGACTACTATGTGTTTTCCCTCTGATAAAGCTTAAATATTTTCTTTTTATACATTCATTGAAACATATAGATGTTTTTTAAACATTTGATATTATCATCATCATCAATTCCTTAATAGGGAGGGTCATTGTGGCACCACCGATGACTTTTCAACCAGTGCAACTGGTTCATTCAGTATTATGGCAATACAAAATTAGATGAACTACATGGGGATTAAGTGTTTGAGTACAGAATCGTCCACTGTGCGAAGAGACAAGAATAGAGTGTTTGCTACCAAGTTATTAAACAATTTATTATATACCCACCATGTTGACTCCCCCGGAGTATTGGTAGCTGCAGATGGTAGACTTGACTGCCTTCCCGACCACTCCATCTGTGAACTGAGAACCACTGGGGGGAAAAGACAAGCAACCTTCAATTAAATATCGATTGGCGACAGCAAAACTATATTTAACCAGGTTTTTCCGCCACGAGTCACTTCTGAGTAGGTCAGTTTGTTCTAGATACAGTGTTTCCACACAATATTAATAACAATAAAAACAATAACAATAAAGACAATGACAATAATGACAATGACAATAATGACAATGACAATAATGACAATAATAACAATATTAGCGATAGCAACGATAACAACGACAATAACAAAAGTAAAAATAGTAACAATAATAACAATGATAACAACAGTAACAATAATAACAATAATGACAACGATAACTAGAATAACAATAGCAATAATAGCAGAACAATAACAGCAATCTATCACAATAAAAATGATAACAATAACAACAATTATAACAACAACAATTATAATAACAATAAATCATCAAATAAAACTACTAAGTTAACTTTTAAGACGAATCATGAATCCTGGAAATAAATGCACTACTATTTGTATTTGTTGATTAAAGTTGCATAGTCCGATGGTTTTGAGTTTCTGACATTTACTGAGATAAATACATTAGGTTGATCATTATTAATATTATGGACCTTATTACTTTAGCCTGAAGTACCTTTTATTTCAAATGGCTAACTTTTGACATACTTGAAGTGCAACCGTGCAAATATCATTTTGGCATGCATGCCAAAACTCTGACACCATAGCATTCTGCAATACAAGTTCTATTCAGGTGCCTGAGTATTCCCTTGTGTAGCGACAAACGTTTGATACGTGCACCAGTATCTAAGTTAGATATGTAGAATCAAATTTAGATATAATTAAATTTCTCCCTATCTAGCTACGTACCCACAGGGACACCTAACTAGAGTAGAACCCCACTAAACCAAACTTGAAGGGACCCTAGAAATTTGTTTGGATTAACTGATCATTGGTTTAACCTAGCTTTGGCCAGAGAGCGTGTATATAAACAGATGAGAGGGACAACTCTCATACTAGACCGTGTAACACCTGCCGACTGTGGCGCTCCAAGTGGTGGTTGTTGAACAGTTTACGCATATGGGCAAACTCAAGGCATTGTCAATGGCAGTGAGCAATCTTCAGAGACAAAAAGTTAAATATCTCTAAAACTACAACACCTAGAAACAAACTGATTGGAATACACATAGAAAACATGTTTACCAAAAACATTATATTAAATTGATATGGTTAGGGTTCTGGATTTCTATTAATTTGGAATAAAACTTGACATTTTTCACTACGCATACGACAAACTCAATGCATTGTCAATGGCGGTGAGCAATCTTCATACAGAAAAAGTGAAATATCTCTAAAACCACACCATCTAGAAACAAATCGCTTTGTACACATATAGAAAACATACTCAACGAATAGATTATATTAAATTTATAAGGTTAGGGTTCTGGATTTCTATTAATTTTGAATAAAACAAATGTTTTGCACTGCACGTACTGTCAAACTCAAAGCTTGTTCAACAATAACCGCCAGGATCTCCACTGTAGCCTATGTTACCGATTTTCGCGGGAGTTGTCCCTCTCATCTGTTTATATACACGCTCTCTGCTTTGGCTTCGACTTTGACTTTGAGTAAACGTGTATTGCACATGTAATATACAATGTATGTGGCCACTTTGATTATAGTTTTTTATGTACATACACTGTAACCCCGTTAAACCAAGCTCTGTTAAACCAAATGATCAGTTAATCCAAACAAATTTCTAGGGTCCCTTCTAAATGCTACAATTTATCATATAAAAATGTTGGTGGGGTCTCAGATGACCTTATAACCACATGAAAGTTTCGTTTAACCATACCGGAAGTGGCCTGGGTTCCGAAAATTTTGTTTGGATGAACCGACTTTGGTTTAACCAACTTTTTATATGATAAATGGTGGTATTTTGCCGGGCCGCCGAAAAAAGTTTGGATTAACCTATCGTTTGGTTTAACCGAGCTTGTTTTAACGGGGTTATACTGTACAAAGAAATGGCTATACCCGGAATACTTGTTATTGCCTTAGAGCCGAAAAAAAGTGTATATTCTGTTTGTCTACCAAAAAGAATATTCCTACCACCGTACTTACGTGATAAGCTGAGCGTTGTCGTTCTTGTGGATTGGACAGATGGATTTTTTTCGGTACTCGAGGAACTTGTTCATTGTTGTATCTGCATTATCGTTGATGACAGACTTGTCACTGTCTGTCCAGATCTCAATTCCCACCAGCGCGATATAGATGTTCAATGACCTATATAACTGAGTGGAGACAACAGCAGATCGCTACTAACAGATCCACAAAAACATGAAAAATAAAAAAATATATATCTAATAATCCGATGGTTTGGAGTTTCTGCTATATTTTTTCCGGATCAAAGCATTATAATATATATACTTTACCTTAGTTTGAACTAGCTTATTTCAACAGGTTACCTTTGGGCCTACTTGAATTGATATTTTCTCAATTAATTTTGGTGAGCACTTCGAAAGGTTGTTTTATTAAACGACACCTCTAGAGCACATTCAGTTTTATGATCGGCTATTGGACGTCAAACATATGGTCATCCTGACATATTTCTTTGGAGGTAACCTGCTGCTGCTATCAAAGGCTACTCTTTCCGATAAGCAGCAAGGGGTCTTTTATATGCACTTTCCCACATACAGGCAGCACATACCACAGCCTTTGATGAACCAGTTGTGGACCACTGGTTGGAACGGAAAATAGCCCAAACTGCAAATGGGTCCACTGAGCAGGATTGATAGGATGACTGACACCTTCACAGGTGGACACTCTACCGCCTGATCTACGTCCTGCTCCCTGTGTGTGTTTAAAGCATGTGTCTAAAAATGCGTTTCTACCTATTTCAGCAACGCCCCCCCCCCCCACACACACACACGTCCACCCCCGCACCCATCAAAATGCTAGACGCTGTTTATCCATATTTGACCATAGCACAGGACAGGCATGTGATTGGGTGCAGGAAAAAAACCTGAACTTGTTTTTAGGTTATCGTGGGGACACACAGCATCCCACTGAGTCACAAGAGGGAAGCAAATAGTGTATTTCAGGTGTTCCGGCAGCCAGGAAACAAAAACAGAATTTAAAAAAAAAAAAAAGAATTCCAGTTTCGGCGGCCAGAAAAAAAACCCCTGGAATTCCGGGTAAAACCGGAGAAATCACATGCCTGACAGGAGCACCAAACTGCAACAAAGCTTTAATGAGTGCACCAGTAATAATAATATGTAAGTTAGATATGTAGGATCAAATGTAAGTAAGTGATTTAGTTTAGAAAATTGTAGGCTATTACCGGGTTATGCAGGTTTAAGTTGCACAATCTGATAATGGCATAATTAAGTTCATATCCATAACATATATCTAGATTTTATCTAGGTACAAGATTCACCCCGTACTGCTGCAGTAGGGGTGCAAACCAGCCCTATGTAAAAGCTGGCGAAAAAACGGGTCAAAGAACTGAGAGCCTAATTTTACAATCTAAGAAGCAGCAATTATTCTTTACATATGTTTTATTATTTACCCGCTACTTTTGAGTTGAAAAATATAATATAATATCTAGTTTAATAAGATTTAAAAGTGAAATCGACGGCGTTCTGTGGCCGCCATCTTGTCTTTTTGCATTCTCTAGACATTTCACCAACTCTGTGCCTTAGAAGTATCCATTTGATACTGGAGCCACATACTGGAGCCTCACTTCCATACTGGAGCCTCACTTTCATACTAACGCTATTTTCGCCCGTATTTATATAAGGCTGGTCTTCACCCGTGTACTACAACGGGTGAATCTTTTATCTAGATTTTATCCTGCATATCTAACTTAGAGGAACTTAGACACTAGTACTAGGTACTCCAAAGTGTGCGGACACGCTGTCCGCATTGCAAAATCTGACATAATTTAACCATTCTAAAACCACTTCAATCTCCACTAATTCTGCGTTGTTTGAAATAAAAATTACATCAGGTGAATGCCTGTTCTTTTGTCCTTTAGGGTTTTCAATTTTTTAATTAACTTGATGAAATAAATTAGAGTCAATGGGCACTTGTTTGGGTGTACCATCAGCAGCTCTGTGCATGTTTGCCATTCTGTTTGCATCCAGTCTTAGCCACTCCCTTCCCTAAAATTTCTACCTTGCTGAGTATGGTCACCTGAGCTAAAAATAACCACCATTGAAAGATGGAGAAGAGACCAGGCTTCATTAGCATATCAAGCATGGCTGTCTTTGAGTGAGAAATTTTATTGAACAGAAGGAGTGAAAAGATTCAGACGCTCATTCTCCTTGAAAATTAAACAGGATCGTCCTGAAAATTATATCATCAGAAAGCTCAAGGTTTCCTCCACCTAATCAGAACAATATTTGGTTGAGATTTATATCATACTCGGCAAGGTTGGGGTGAGAAATGACCATGTCTTCATGTCTCCAGCACCGGAGCGACGAATATGGTGTTGATTGAAGCTTCTGTTTCGGCAGAAAAAGATTGATGTGGCACCCATCAAGGATGACTTTAGAGTATGGATTTGTTTGTTTTCTGTTGTTTTATGTCCTAGCAACATCTAAGGTCATATCAGGATGGGCACTGACTTGTGACAGTGCGCACTCATGGCGACTTTATAGTGCTGCCCCACTGGGAGACCAGGCTGCCAGCACCATGACCTGATATTCCACTCAGTCACATTATCCTGACACTGAGCCAACCAGTCCTTGCCCTAACCTATTAATGCCGAGCGCCAGGCTAGGAAGCGACAAGTATCAATTTTTAAGTCATTGGTTTGACTTGACCAGGGTTCGAACCCATGACCCCACGATCTACCAACACGGGAGACGGACGCTCTAACTCATTCTGCCATCCCGTCTGGTTTAGAGTATGGAAAGGTGCTAGACATTGAAAACATTTCTGAAGTCTATTGTCGCCCAAAGGAATCTGTTTAATCATCTTAGTAAAGCTAATGTATTTGCGATCTAGACTTGTACTCAGCTAGCAATGCTTATAAAAGTGAACTTTTATATCACTGGAATCGGATTTAAAAGATCTATACACCTATATAATTTTAAACACTGAAACATTAAAATAAAAAATCACTTTGGAGTACCTGCCAGTAGACATCAATAATTTCTTTGGCGTTTTCCCTCTTAGGAACATCAAGGGCGGTGGCTTCAACCGATCGCAACATGACCTAGTTAATGGTACCATGACCCAATATCTCAGTCAATCACACTATCCTGATACTGAGCTAACCAGTCCTTGCGATATCCTAGTAATGCCAAGTGCCAGGCTATGTAGCAACAAGAATACCGGGTTACATTTGATAAGTCATTGGTGTGGCTCGGCCAGGATTTGAACGCACAACCCTCGAACCCACGAACACTCTTACCTATTCAGTCACCGTGCCCGGTGATTCGTATATCTAATACGTGTCCATATTTGTTAGCAACCAACATTAAAAACAGTTTCAAATATGTCAAAGAACCGTAAATGGTTGAAACGCATCAGGAATTGTACGAATTAGTTACAACAAAATAATATTAAAAGCGAAATTAACAAAACCCTAAATATTAAACAGCAAATATCGAATGAAAACGTAAATTTGCCCTCACTGTTCCTGCCGTCAATTTTCTAAAATGGTGAAGTTTAAAAAAAATTAATTATTTGCAATATTTATTGTCAAAACAAAAGGTTGAAAAGCATTTTTTAAAGGAACCTCAAAATTAGAGGAGACTCCTGTAACCTGTCTAATGCGATAGTTAGCCCAGTCTAGATCGCTATACACGATGACAATAACCGTTGGGAGTTAATATATTGACATCACACTCACTGAAAAATAACTAAAACATTGAAAATGTAACGAAAACCAGCATGAAAAGAAAGCGTTACACCATTGTGACTGACACAAATAGTAGTTCGGAAACAAAACACCAGACGGCGGCACTGTCCAGATAGTTCCACTTTTACCCACCAGGGGCGTATGCATGGGCTGGTGCTAGGGCCCTAACCGTGGCTATTTTGGCACCACACGGCTAACGGTCGAAAATCAGCATGCATGAGCCGGTGCCAGCGCTAGCCGCCGACCGTAGCCTAGGCTAAGCTACCCTGATTTCAAGTCATGTTTAACTGCTAGCCACGCTGGTTAGTGTGCATGTGTGGCTCTCAATCTATTCAATGCTATCATATTTAACAGAATTACATACTCAATAAATGAAATTCGATCAAATTAACCCTAAATTCGAACCGATATTAACTCCGCCGCCGCATTGACAGCATTATTCATATTGTCGAATCGACGAATGTAAAGTAAACAAATTGCCACCGCCGCATCGACATCGATATCGATACTGTCGAACGTCAACTAAACATGGCTGCGGCCGCCGCCACCGCATCGGCGGCAATATATTAGGCCCAAATCTATTCAATGCTGTCATATTTAACAGAATTACGTACGCCATAAGTGAAATTTTATCAATTTAACCCTAAATTTGAACCGATAGTAGCGCCGCCGCCGCATTGGTGGCGTTATTCATATTGTCGACTCGAGGGATTTCCGAAATCTATAAGTAACTTCACGGTTAGCTATCCGCCCCGGTTTGGAGACCTGCGCATACTGTTTGACCTACTTCACCGACCCCATCCTAGCCGCGGACAGCTATCCCAGAGCTAGCGTGTAGCTCCGGATACGCGTAGCACCAGCACATGCATACGGCCCCTGGGTCACACCATACGAGCTCCGGTCTAAATAAACACCCACAAAAACACCGCTCCCAGGTCTTGATATAGAATTCTGGCCATGCACCTGGGCTGGGGTTTGAAATAATCTCATTGTTATTTTTTTAATTAATACAACAAATAGAGAACATTCACAGCCATACTCACTGAGCTAACTATGTTGACAATGTCCTGTGTTCGAGTGATGACCCGTGGAATACTCCTTTGATTGTTCAAATACTGAAATAGATACAGAATTGGTATTGAATATTTCTAAATATAAAATTCAAATTTCACAAAAACTAAACCATGCATGTTTTAATACTAAACAGTGCCATACATATGAAATTAATGTGTAAGAGGAAAGCGGACATTGGAATCTCAGAATAGAGTTATCTTCTTAATATTGTAGGCAATGAGAAATTCCAGATGTGGTTCATTTGAGTGTTGGAGAGCTGGGAAGCTGGTCTGTTAACTTCATGTATATATAATTCATCAAGTACTTATAATCAACCATCAACAGCGAATTAAACGAACAAAAACAAGAAACTTTAGTGATTATTAAATCACTGTCCTTGAATAAATTACCTACTTTTGTCTTAATTGTAATGCAGTGAAAAATACCAATGACACTGAACTTGAAAGCTTAGTGTATTTGCATTTAGCATTAATCCTATATATCTTTATTCAGATCCAACAGGATATCCACAAGATATTCAATTAAATCTTTAAAAGTTCAAAATGGATCTTTACCTGAATTTTAATACAATTATTAAATTAATCTCAAATACATAAAAGCACAAAATTAAATTGACTTTTATTAATTTTATTAATGATACCTAGGTTTTACAGTAACGTTGAAGGTACATTTTCCGTGTAACAAGTAGAACAAATTTGGTAGTGCTGACTTGTCTCAGATTTTAGACATATTTGATTCCCGAAGTACCAGACACTGCGACCTGTACAAAAGTGGATGGTCTCTACTTGTAAAAAAAATATATATATGTATATAAATTCATTAAAAGGGAGGGACATGAACCACCTCACCCTGGATATTACTTAATATATTTTGAACTTATTCACTTTTCCGACGGGCAGAGTTGTGATTGAATTAAATTGTCCTATGATACATTTCACTCATCTCAGACCATCTCCTAGTTGTATTTGGCATTAGTACTGTCGAGCCACTGGCACACTTGCACAACTGCTATACTCACTTGCTGGTGATCATTTGCTACATAAAGTTCCACGATACGGGTCTTGGCTGTGGTATCATAGGGCCATCTGACAGCACGTCGTAGCTACAGCAAGGTACAAAAAGCACACACTCAATATGCTGCATCTACAGTAGCAACATGCTAAATAGGTAAAGGATTCACCCGGTACTCGCAGTACATGGGTGAATACCAACCCTATATAAAAACAGTTGAAAAAGAGGGTTAATGAATTGAGAGCCTAAATTCACAATCTAAGAAGCAACAATTATTCTTTACATATGTCTTATTGATAGCCCGCTACCTTTGAGTTGAAAAATATAATATAATATCTAGTTTAATAAGATTTAAAAGTGAAATCGACGGCGTTCTGCGGCCGCCATCTTGTCTTTTTGCATTCTCTCCCATTTCACCAAGTCTGTGCCGATATAAGTAACCATTTGACACTGGTGCCAAGCATTCTACTTGTTGTTCCATACTAACGCTATTTTCGCCCGTATTTAGACTACGTTGTCGTTCACCCGTGTACTACAAGTACCGGGTGAATCTTTTATCTTCATGCTAAAGTGACACAATCCGTTGGTTTTGAGCTTAGGCCATATTCTTTTGATAAATATATCAGGTTGACAATTTTAATCTACTGTGCTTTAGTTTGAAGTAACTTCTATATTACTTTGGCGATATTAATTGTGTGTGCACATAACAATACTGGACACAATAGGATTCAACACTTCAGGTTATATGTGTGCATATACCTATAGATGTCTTTCAATGTTTATAAACATTGTGTATGCGCGCGCAGCTTGGCTACAGAACGAAGGCACACTGCCATTGAGTTTGCCGATACGCACAGTGCAAAACATCAGTTTTATTTCAAATTAATAGAAATGCAGAACCCTAACCATATAAATTTAATATAATCTGTTTGTTGAATATGTTTTCTATATGTGTTCCAAGTGGTTTGTGTCTAGGTGGTGTAGGTTTAGAGATATTTCACTTTTTCTGTATGAAGATTGCTCCCAGCCATTGACAATGCATTGAGTTTGCAGATACGTGCAGTGCAAAACGTCAATTTTATTCAAAATTAATAGAAATGCAGAACCCTAACCTTATAAATTTAATACAATCTGTTCATTGAACATGTGTTCTATATGTGTTCCAAGTGGTTTGTTTCTAACTGGTGTGGCTTTAGAGATATTTCACATTTTCTGTATGAAGATTGCTCACGGCCATTGACAATGCATTGAGTTTGCAGATACGTGCAGTGCAAAACGTCAATTTTATTCAAAATTAATAGAAATGCAGAACCCTAATCTTATAAATTTAATACAATCTGTGCATTGAACATGTGTTCTATATGTGTTCCAAGCGGTTTGTTTCTAACTGGTGTGGCTTTAGAGATATTTCACATTTTCTGTATGAAGATTGCTCATAGCCATTGAGTTTGCAGTGTGACCCTGTGTTGTCCTGCAGCCAAGCTGCGCGCACACTGACCTAAATACCTATGCTGACGTCACATAAAATAGGTCTATAACTGGAAGATGAGTGCTTCGACACTGAAAAACACTTTATTTAGCTGAATAAACATTTTAACAACAAAAAACAACATCTCATCAAATACTGTCATCAGTTATTTATACGTCTGCGTGGAATGTTAACAAGGATGATAGTCGCTTCAAGCAACAACAACAAAAAGCGGATATCAAGCCGAGATTATTATCCCGACATCAAATTTCTGTCCTAGAGGCTAGCTACCATTCCACACCTATATAAACAAAACAAAATGCCCCCAGGCTGTGAACAAAACTGGAAATCCACTTAAAAACGGAAAAATATCTTCCCTGGTTAAATTGCTACTTGGGAATTAGTAATAAGGCTGGGAGGAGAGCAGCTCTAAGACAAGACACCTACCCTGTGATGCTTGCGTATATGGGCAGCATCTGACGAATGCCCTTTAAAACCTGCAAAGCATAAATAGTTAAAATAATTAGGGAGCAAACAAATGTATTAATACATAGGTAACCAATAGAGGGGACTCAGTAAAGGGTCATACCTATGAGTAAAAAATGCTGTGTACAACAAATTGTTTGTGAGACCTTTAAATATGAACGAGGGCTGCTTTGCTCTGCGAAATAGCAGAATAATGATTCCGATTCACAGAGCTGAGGTCGGGTAAAGTCAGGTCGGGTAAAGTCAGGTTGGGTAAAGTGGGGTCGGGTAAAGTCAGGTAAAGTCGGGTCAGGTAAAGTCGGGTCGGGTAAAGGCAGGTTGGGTAAAGTGGGGTCGGGTAAAGTCAGGTCGGGTAAAGTCAGGTTGGGTAAAGTGGGGTCGGGTAAAGTCAGGTCGGGTAAAGTCAGGTTGGGTAAAGTGGGGTCGGGTAAAGTCAGGTCGGGTAAAGTCAGGTTGGGTAAAGTGGGGTCGGGTAAAGTCAGGTCGGGTAAAGTCAGGTTGGGTAAAGTGGGGTCGGGTAAAGTCAGGTCGGGTAAAGTCGGGTCGGGTAAAGTCGAGTCGGGTAAAGTCAGGTTGGGTAAAGTTGGGTCGGGTCAAGTCAGCTTGGGTAAAGTCGGGTCGGGTAAAGTCAGGTCGGGTAAAGTGTTTTCGGATAAAGTCGGGTTGGGTAAAGTCGGGTCTGGTAAAGTCAGATCGGATAAAGTTGGGTTGGGTAAAGTCGGGTCGGGTAAAGTCGGATCGGGTAAAGTCGGGTCGGGTAAAGACAGGTCGGGTAAAGTCGGATCGGGTAAAGTCGGATCGGGTAAAGTCGGGTCGGGTAAAGACAGGTCGGGTAAAGTCGGATCGGGTAAAGTCGGATCGGGTAAAGTCGGGTCGGGTAAAGTGTTTGGCCTTTCTTTATCAAATACATTTAGAATTGTTTGGCCCGTGTCTAATTGTACACCCGCGTGACGTCTGCGTCCGGTGTGTTCGTAGCATTAGGCAGTAAAATGATGCATGCTGATTGGTTGGTTGCAGCTCTGCGAATTACAGTATTCGTGGCTGTTATTCGCAGAGCAGCTCTGCGAATAGCCAATGGTTTTAAACATTAGATATGACTAGTTCGGGCACTTCTCACCAGATGGCGCCTCATCAGCGCACACCTTCTGGCGGAATCCTACAACGCTAGGATCTACTGATACATTGTTAGGAAATACAAATCTTAGTACCACAGTGTTATAAAACAAACATAGTACTAGTTTTAGAAAGTAACCATACAAGTACTGACTGAAATGGTATCTTCCTTTCCAAAGATATCTATTACAATGTTAGAAAAAATATATACTACAACAATGCTAGGAATACAGGATATTACTCGGCAAAGATACTACTATACTCTGTGAAATAATCAATTTGCTTCCAATGATATACTACTACAAGGAGTTAAATAGGATCTTTGTTCTTAACGCTACTATTACATTGAGTGTGGTAGTATCTTAGTTTCCTATTGCGATCAATTCATAAATGACATCAAATATCTTTTCTTCATCCCCTTTTCCTATTGCGATCAATTTATGAATCACATCAAATACATTTTTTTTCATCCATTTATTCCCCATTAGTAGTAGTTGTTGTTCTGTAAACAACCATTGCGGAATCAATTTACAATCAGAAAATCAAGACGCTTATTTCTTTATTTTTCGCTAAAGAAACGGAAAAAGACACAGAACCCTCTCCACAAAAAGACAGGGAGGTTGTGGAATCAGAAATAAAAATGTTGCTCAGCATTCATGGCAATTCTTCGTTTACGAAGAGAACCAAAAGAATTGAAATGATTGATTGATTAACTGATTGATTGGTGGTTGCTTACCGTTGTGTCAACAGTAGCGGTCATATTCACAGCAAGAAGTGTTCAACTTGTATTGTGTCATTTAATATTCAATATGTATTGTATTTATTGTACACCTGACTCTACATACCACTTTTGTGTAAATAATCCTGAATTGAACAAAATGGCTGGAAGACCAGTGCTTCGGCACTGACAAAACACTTATTCAGCAGAATAAACATATCCCCCCCTCCCTTTTAAAAAATCCCCCCAAAAATCCCCCCTTGTAGTTGTACACTAAAAGTAAAAACCATACATGTGTAAAAGAAACACCCATGGAGTAAAACGTTCACAATCATAAAAACTGGCGAAGGAAAACAAAGAATTGAAATGAGAACAGATTGTTTGTTTGTTTGTTGTTGTTTTACATCCTAGCAACATCTAAGGTCATATCAAGACGGGTACCGACTTGTGACAGTGCGCACTCATGGCGACTTTATAGTTCTGCCCCACTGGGAAACCAGGCCACCAGCACCATGACCTGATATCCCACTCAGTCACATTACCCTGACACCGAGCCAACCAGTCCTTGCCCTATCCTAATAATGCCGAGTGCCAGGCTAGGAAGCGACAAGCATACATTCTTAAGTCATTGGTTTGACTCGACCAGGATTCGAACCCACAAAGTCATGGGTTCGGATCTCCCAATCTCGCCAAAACAGGAAATGGACGCTCCACTCATTTGGCCATCCCGTCTGGTAATGAGAGCAGAAGACTAGGTACCACACGTGAGGTTGCTGTTGAGTCTATCTGACTGCCGGTATATCAGGTGTTCGTGGTGCAGAGACGGGCCGGCCGGCTCAATGTAGTACACCTCGTCGTCAGTCGACACCAGGCCCCTGTCAGTGTAAGAAACGCACAGCAGGAGGTGAGGCAACACCATAGCAACATCATACATCATACCCACAGCATATAATCAACACGCCAATATCATCCAAACAGCACACCAACAACATACCCACACCACACCAGCAGTATATCATCAACACACCAAAACCATACCCACACAACGCCAACACCATAGCAACATCATACATCATACCCACACCATGCCAACATCATACCCACAGCATATACTCAACACACGAATATCATCCAAACACCATACCAACATCATACCCACACCACACCAGCAGTATATCATCAACACACCAATACATATCCACACCACGCCAACACCATAGCAACATCATACATCATGCCCACACCATGCCTACATCATACCCACAGCATATAATCAACACACCAATATCATCCAAACACCATGCCAACATCATACCCACACCACACCAGCAGTATATCATCAACACACCAATACATATCCACACCACGCCAACACCATAGCAACATCATACATCGTACATCATGCCCACACCATGCCTACATCATACCCACAGCATATAATCAACACGCCAATATCATCCAAACACCACACCAACAACATACCCACACCACACCAGCAGTATATCACCAACACACCAAAACCATACCCACACAATGCCAACACCATAGCAACATCATACATCATACATCATGCCCACACCATGCCTACATCATACCCACAGCATATAATCAGCACACCAATATCATCCAAACACCATGCCAACATCATACCCACACCACACCAGCAGTATATCATCAACACACCAATACATATCCACACCACGCCAACACCATAGCAACATCATACATCATACCCACACCATGCCTAAATCATACCCACAGCATATAATCAACACACCAATATCATCCAAACACCATGCCAACATCATACCCACACCACACCAGCAGTATATCATCAACACACCGATACCATACCCACACAACGCCAACACCATAGCAACATCATACATCATACCCACAGCATATAATCAACATGCCAATATCATCCAAACACCATGCTAACATCATACCCACACCACACCAGCAGTATATCATCAATACACCGATACCATACCCACACAACGCCAACACCATAGCAACATCATACATCATACATCATGCCCACACCATGCCTACATCATACCCACAGCATATAATCAACACGCCAATATCACTTTAGCATTATAACTAATGATAAAGTGAAGTAATCTGTAATGTTCCCAAACTTGCTCATCATGAGCAGGGCACTGAAGTTAATTTGAAGTGACATCTGTACACCCTCATCTATCCATTAAACCCACCCTTCACATAGATTAGGAAGGCCAAAGAAAAACTAAAGTTGTGCTTGTGGTTGCAGGAAAGCAAAAAAAGTAGGATAGGTAGACATCTAAAAATAGATATATAATTTGTTACCATGAATGCCTTGACCATGATCTAATTTTACAGAACCATCCCTGTAATCTGTCAGAACATTTTCATTGAAGCAAACGAAAGTATGGTTGGCAACCTTTAGCAGGGTCGGTTGCGCAACCAGAAACAAGTGTTTTTTGGGTAAGGCCTTAATGGTCAGTAATGACCTAGGTCAGTAATGACCTAGGTCAGTATGGTGTTCGCTGTGGTGGAGGGTTTAGAGTGTCTGACTTTTTTCCTAGGTCAGACTCCTAATCTGAAGGTTGGTGGTTCGATTCCCCGTGCCCCCATCTCTGCCAATTTGGATTTCTACCGCTGTGTATAACTTACAGTGTCATCAAAGGCTAGTTGCTCTCATACCATGTCTATGTGGTGTGGGAGGTTAAAAATCCCTTGGGTCGGTAAAAGTGTAGGCTCGGGCTTTCTATCAACAAACTGTCTCATGGTGAAAAAAGTCTATTCAGATTTATCCATAATAGGCAGTATAAATCTTCAAGAAAAAAAAAAGAAAAAAGAAAATGTGAGTTCAGGGAGTATCTTTAGCCCTTTGAGATTAGAGCAAAAGGTTACTATTACAACTAATAGTTCATTTATATTATATATAATACTTTTATTATTGAACAGGATTTGCATGCGGTTATTCCTGATAGTTTCATTTATGTACCAACAAATTGTACTGAACAGCCAGAAGACCAGTGCTCTGGCGCTGACAAAAGGCATTATTAAATGAATAAACCTTACTTTAGTTTAAATTTTAAAAAATTGTAAAGCCTCACCTGAGTCCTTCACAGGAGCTAAGGGCCACCACGGAGTGTGGCTGGCCATGTACAACTCCATGGTAGTGACACAACCCACCAACCTGCAGAGGACCAAGTATAATATAATTATAGAGGACAATGTATAATCAAGTATAACTCAATAATAGCGGCATAACCCATCAACCTGCAAACAAAGTACAATAATAAAACTGTAGTGGTCTGCACTGACCTCTCAGGCAAGGAACGACATAGACAGGTAGGCGTGGGTAGTGTGTTGATATCAGGGAGCCTAGGTGTTGTAATGGTTAGCACACTGGCCCGGAGTGCAAAGAGATGTGGGTTCGGGTCCCGCTCTAGGCGCAATAATTCCCATTTTTATCGCCCCTACGACACTGGTTGCCGTGATCAGGATCCTGTACAAGCTTTGCGCTGTATGGTTGTTGAACCTACCCTGTGTATGTATGTGTTAGTGCATTGCCTGTATGTATTGTATGTAATTGTAAGAATTAAAAGAAGTTATCAGTTTGACTCGACCAGGGTTCGAACCCCACGATCTACCAACATGGGACACGGACGCTCAACTCATTCGGCCACCCCGTTTGATCGATAAATTTCGCCTGAGTTGGAACGCCATGGGGTGGCATTACAAGGCTTGTATAATTAGGAAGTGCACTTTGTCATTATTACTGAGACACGCAAAAAAGGTTTGCATTATTGTGAAGCCGCATCCAAAGCTTTGCGGTCTTGGTGCAGGGGTACACATGTACAGCTTCTTCCTTGATAACGCGGAGTGGACTATGTAAACTCAAGGAGGAGATCAAAGACAGAGCAAAGACCCTATAATACTGAGATGGCTCACTCAGCATGTACAGTGTAATAAAAATGATCAAACCCACCACTTGGTGAGCTGGCTGTTCTCTTGGTTAAACAGGTGCTATATTATATGTATAAATGTATATATGAATGTGAAAGATGTGCGATGATGGCAATGCTGCTGATGATGATGCTGATGATGATGTTTATTTGTTCATAGCAATTTCATATTGATGTGTATTCATACTTACCTATCTCATGTATAATATAATTTTATGTGTTTACATATAAAACACCAACCAGCAGCTGGGCTGATCAAAGCCACCACAAGGTGGCACTGCAAAATTTACATTACCATGCGAGAGATAGGGAGTGAGCCGTCTTAGTATTATAGGGTCTTTGGACAGAGTTTGTTACACAAGGGTTTTCAAACCAACCTGACATGGTACAATAAAATATATGACTTTGAATTGCCACCTTTGACTGTTTTTTATTCAGAAACCAACCTGATTGGTTGGTTGTTGGAGTTTTACATACTGGCAACATCTAAGGTTATATCAGGACGGGTACCGACTTGTCACAGTGTGCACTCATGGCAACTTTATGGTGCTGGCCCACTGGGAAATCAGGCCACCGGCACCATGACCCGATATCTCACCCAGTCACATTATCCTGACACTGAGCGAACCAGTCTGTGTCCTATCCTATTAATGCTGAGCGCCAAGCTAGGATTAGTAGATAGCACCAAGTAACAATTTTGTAAGTCATTGGTTTGACTCGATCGAGAATCGAACTCCCGATCTCCCGCATGGAAGGCCTGCGCTCTACAGATTCGGCCACCACATTCGGTGAAACGAATCTGACAAAATATTACTTTGAATTGCTGCCTTCGACTGATTTTCATTCAGAAGCCAACCTGTCATGGTACAATAAATTATATGACTTTGAATTGCTGCCTTTGACTGCTTTTCATTCAGAAGCCAACCTGTCATGGTACAATAAAATATATGACTTTGAATTGCTGCCTTCGACTGCTTTTCATTCAGAAGCCAACCTGTCATGGTACAATAAAATATATGACTTTGAATTGCTGCCTTTGACTGCTTTTCATTCAGAAGCCAACCTGTCATGGTACAATAAAATATATGACTTTGAATTGCTGCCTTTGACTGCTTTTCATTCAGAAGCCAATCTGTCATGGTACAATAAAATATATGACTGATTTGCCTCCTTTGACTATTTTTCACTCAGACTGCAAATACCAAACATGTCCTACATCACATATTTTAATTCCCAGAAAAACCGCTATTTATAGTCAAACATTTGTACAAGCAGAATTATTATTAAATGGCTAAATTAACAAACACAATTTCTAAATGCACCTAGGGGAATTAAGGGTCTTCACATGTATTGCTTAAAAAAAGAAGATTTTAAGTGACTGCAAATCAATAAGCACACAAATACTTAATTTGTAAAGTGAGATTATGGCGGGGCATAAATAAAGAACCATAACATCTAAATCAATATAATTGTAACCCAGTAATGAAGAATGCAGTGAGAGCTAAGAAAATGAATTCCTTTAGAATTGAAAGAGCTCAGTGCAATAAAGGTCCAAAGAAGAAAACAATAAAAGGACAAATTTGAAATTATCCTCACTAAAGACGATGTATTTATGAACATATCTTTAATTTTTCTTAAACTTGAAAATCAGACGAGGCGAAGAGAATTCCCTCAGAAAAAAACCCACAATAAAAGATCAATTTGAAATAATCCTCACTGAAAACTCCCCAAAAGATGTATTTATAAATAAATAAATCATGGATTTAAAAAAAACCCTGAACATCAGAAGAGGCGAGGAGAATGTCTTCTGTTCAGCCTGCCTGAGCTGATAGCAATATATCATCATAATTTGACAATTTTGGTCTGTGAATTGTTAGTAAACGAGAAGACGTTACTTACCACCCCTTTAGGTCTCCGCACGACGGCCTTCCCATTTTCAAAGAACTTTTCTACGTACGACCTTGAAAACAGATCTCTGGAATATTTTTAAAAAAAACAGTTCTTATAGAGTGTACTTTTTATAGGTATAATTGCTCAAAGTCAAATGCAGAAGAAAACATTACAATAAAACTGACAGTTTCAATTAGTTGTCCTGATTGATCGCAAACTGAGCATATTTGTTGTTGTTAAAGCTGAATAGACATAATCCGATGGCTTTGCGTTTCTGTCATTTTCTGAGATAAATACATTAGGGTGCTTGTTATAATCTACCTTCCATTAGTTTGAATTTATTTTTACTTTAAATGGCTAACTTTTCAGATATTCGAAGTGCAAACATGGTAAATTAATTTTGGCAAGAGCTTCAAAACTCTTTGACACCATAGCTTTTTGCAGTAACAATATTCCCTTCTACGCAGCAACAAATGCTAAATGACTATCAGTATTTAAGTTGGATTTGTAAAAAAAAATTGAAAATTGAATGCTTTCATCGGACTCTATGTAACTTTAATTGCAGTGTTGGAAATAACATAGGTAATAGACTACATCACCATTCCAGCCACGCGGTGCATTGTGGGATGCGTAGAAGAAAAACAAACCCGCGAGTAGCTCATGGCACATGCTAATTATTACACTGGGTAAAGCTATTAAATGTGCTAGTTTCAGCTCATGTCAACTCTTGTTTGAAACATAGAATACGAACTAAAAAAATATATATAATAAATTAAGATATTAATCTTTTAACCAGCATTGCATTTACATCAATATAATCAGCACATCTTATGCCATGTGCACTTAGATTTAGACAAATCTGGGCACTCGGACTAGTTTTAAAGCCATAGCCAGAGTCAGTTTTACTTATTTTACTCATGTTTTTATTTATATCCTATGGTTAATGACATATGTAGAACTAGAAAATGAGTTATATATTTGTTATATATTTATCTGGTTATATATTTATCTGAAACAAGTGAATGTTGACACGGTTGGCATTTTAATATTTAGAACAAGAATTAATAATGGTGATGTGGATATCAGCCTTAAAGTGACTGATTGTTTTGTGTGGAATTGTATGTTTCTTAGCTCAAAATGTTTAACTATGGCTAGTTTTGTCTTAGCTAGCTATATTCATCAGATTATTATATTCCATGTGTGCATAAATGTTTATGCCAAATTGTTATGTATTTCTATTCATTTTGAATCAAATCAAAGTTTTGCCCTACGCATATCGGCAAACTCAATGGCCAGACACATTTGCTTTGCTGCCAACGCCGTTTTCAGTGTATGCGCAGTCGGAACGTTGATCTCATCTATTCAGAAGGAATTTATGGTGGTGAACCCTGACTGAAGAACCGGAACTGGAACTGGGCACGGCTATATCATATACAGAATACATGTTCAGGTGAATACAAATTCAGGTGACCAGATCTTTAAAGCTGTATAGTCCGATGGAAGCATCGCATCTTAGAAACCAAAACAAGTAGCTAGATTTGATCTTACATATTGAATTATTATTAAACATTTTCTGCCCCATATAAGGAATACAAAATCAATTTAATAGAACCTGTTAATGCTAGAGCCTACAGGGTCCAGGATTTTGACATGCATGCCAAAAGTACATTCACTTCAAATATCTCTAAAGGTCATCATATATGAGCAAATTAACTCCAAATTAAAGTAATCTTAATTATAACGACCAACCTAAGGTCTAAAAATAATGATAGAAACTCAAAACCATTGGAGTGTGCAACTTTAAATGGTTCACAATTCTCGAATTGGAGATACTTAAAACTATACAATCCAATGTTTTTAGTTCCTTTTATTTTCTAAGATAAATACATTAGATGCACATTTTAATTTACTTTACTTTAGCTTGAAATACCTTTTATTTTAAATGGCCAACGTTTGGAGATAATTGAAGTGAAAAACAATTCCAAATTAATTATTGCAAGCAGGTTAACATTCATTTGCAAGTCAATCATCAGAGACCAGCGAAAGTCGAAACACACATTAAAATGCAATGCCGTCTGGCTATGTCGGAAGTCGTCATTATCCAAACGCTGGTACTCGGCTACAACCCTCAGACACCGGGACCAGCAGACAAGGTGGCGGACCACTTTTTGTGTAGGAACTATGCTGGTGGCAGACAACATTCACTTAAAAGCTGCATAGTCCGATGAAAAGATCAAATTTTCAAAACCAAAATAATTATCTACATTTTTTCTTGAAGATTTATACTGCCTATCATGGATAAGTCTGACTAGACTTGTTTTCACCATTAGACAGTTTGTCGATAGAAAGCCCGAGCCTGCACTTTTACCGACCCAAGGGATTTTTAACCTCCCAGACCACATAGACATGGTATGAGAGCAACCGGCCTTTGATGACGCTGTAAGTTATACACAGCGGTGGAAATCCAAATTGGCAGAGGTGGGGGCATGAAGAATTGAACCACCGACCTTCAGATTAGGAGTCTGACATAGGAAAAAGTCAGACACTCTAACCACTCCGCCACAGAGAACACCACATTTGATTATTCATATCTAACTTAGATACTGGTGCACTTATTAAACATCTGTGCCCCACATATAAGGGAATACTGAGTCAATTAATAGAATCTGTTACTGCAGAAGCCTATGGTGTCAAAGTTTTGGCGTGATTGCCAAAATCTATTTAGCATATTAGCACTACAAATATTTAAAATGTTAGCCATTTAAAATCAAAGTTATTTCAAACTAAAGTCAGGTAGATTATAACGACCAACCAAACATATTTATCTCAGAAAAGGACAGAAACTCAAAACCATCGGACGATACAACTTTAAAAGTAGGTGACAAAATAATGATGTGCACTTACCTATTCAATTTAACACCTAACGTCAAATTGGTGCGAAATGCTGTGATGTAAACTGTGAAGTGATTTAGATGGCTCCCACCCTGGAAAGACATCAAATACGATAATTGTTAGAAATTAACTATTAATAAACACTAAAATAGGTGCATAGTGCGATGAAGGCATCAAATTTCAAAATCAATACATTTACCTATATTTAACCATATATATGTAATTAAAACCCCAGTCACACTGGCCATAATCGATTAACACGACCCGGGCGAATCGGGTCACCCGAGACGTCAGAATTTCAAATCGAACACCGCGAGTGGAGTCGACAAAAACACGTGCCGTGTGCAAAACGACCCGACGCCAGTAACCCACCTCTCGGCTGGGGTTTGCTAGGAACGATGACGTCACACCGTTGCTGGTACCTGTAGGATAACAGTTCCCAGTATAAATCCTATTCGCTGTTTTAATGCTTTTAAAAAAATAACCCAGATTGTCAGCTTATACGATCATAAAATACTTTAAATCCTATTTTGCTGTACTTATATTGGTTATTAAAACAAATAATTAGGTTTTAGATTAAGCCACCATTTTTTACACCCCGAGCACGGAGAAGCGCATTCGTTTATTCAACCCTAGTCTGTAGGATGTGCGCATGCGCCAAAAAGTGGCTCGGGTGGCTCGATTACGCCCACTACGGTTTGCGACCACTGGTGACCATGTTGAGACCAAAAAGCTGACTGGTCGCCAAGCTATGAAAATAGTTGGCGATCATTTGGGTCACAAGGTTTTTGGTGCAGCAGCTGCAACCCTTGCGACCAAAGTCGTTGACCACTGAGGACCACTTGGCGACCATTTTGTGACCGCCACTTTTTGTGGTCGCAAGGGGTATTAAATACTGGTGCACTTATTTGACATCCATTGGTGCAATGAAGGAATACTAAGTCAATTTAATAGAACATGTGACTACTGTTGTATGCATCTAGTATTTCAATATGAACGCCAACATTAATTTTGTATGTTTTAAGTTATTTATTTATAATAGAAGTTACTTCAAACTAAAAGTAAGGTAGATAACAACAATCAACCCCGGCCCCACCACCACCAAAAAAAGGGCCGAAACGTAAAACTAATGGAATATGCAACTTTTATTGTTTGGTTCATGTTGAACAATCCAATAGCAAAAGTGTCGGGCATGGATTATGGATATACCAACATGAATTCCCAATCTATTATGTATAATATACTGTTCAAATACTGATTTATTACAGCCTACCATATATGTTCCAATAGAAGCACGCTACCCAATAGAAGCACACCCCCATTTCAAGATTGAAAGCACGGACAAATTTACGTTCATATTCAGACTGAATGCACATAAAATAAGACAATCCCACTTTATTTTAGAGGCACGACAAAAACAAATACAAATTTACGATCAAATTCAGACTCAATGTATATAAAATAAGACAATTCCACTTTATTTCAGAGGCACGACAAAAACAAATCCATGAAATTCTTTAACTTTGAATAGACACGCATCCATGTGTCTCCACTCGCGCAGTGCACATCTATTGGGACATATACGGTAGGAGAGATACATAGGTAAGATATGTGGGTAAATATATCAGCAGCGGGCTCGATGGTGGCACTATCTAGTGTCTTTGGGGAGTACTAGTACACAGTAGTGTAAAAAGGGGTGTAAATGAGGGCCATTTTGCGTTGTTATTTTTTCCGACGATAGGTGGTGCATCGATAGTAGTGGGCCTAAATGGAGATATTACAAGACAACATGCAGTCAGTTTGCATGACCACACAATTACTATGTCAGTACACAGGACCATCATTTCAGTATGTCAGTATGTCAGGGCACAGGACTACAGTCAGTACACAGGACCATACCATCAGTATATCAGTATACCGTATATATATCATACCACCACCTATATACTAACTTGTAATAGACCTTTCCCACAGAGCACACGCAGTAAGTTGCTACCCAATCTTGCCACTGCCGCCAGAGGGCGGGTGAGTGGTGAAAATGGTCTATTGCGGAACCTCGTTATTTACAATCAACAGACGCAGTGTACAGAAAACCACAGATGAATAACACTTCCTTCAGACAGATCTCCGCAGTAAGCCGTAGCTTGACACTTTATTGACTCAAGTGAATGTGTGCCTCGTAGGGAGCAACTAAGACGTGCAAAGAATACACATGGCGAAAGAACGCCCTCCATTTGCTATCCTTTCCTACAAATCTTACAACTGATTGTGAGCTTTTTACATTCTTTGTAACTAGCCTTCAATGCACATTTTATAATTGATTGAGTTTTTACATTATCGATAACTATCCTCCGATGCAAATTTTATAATTGATTGTGAGCTTTTACATTATCGATAACTGTCCTTTGATGCAAATTTTATAATTGATTGTGGGCTTTTACATTATCGATAACTGTCCTTTGATGCAAATTTTATAATTGATTGTGTGCTTTTACATTATCGATAACTATTCTTCCATGCAAATTTTATAATTGATTGTCAGCTTTTACATTATCGATAACTATCCTTCGAGGCAAATTTTATAATTGATTTTGGGCTTTTACATTATCGATAACTATTCTTCCATGCAAATTCTATAATTAATTGTCAGCTTTTACATTATCGATAACTATCATTCCATGCAAATTCTATAATTGATTATCAGCTTTTACATTATCGATAACTATCCTTTGAAGCAACATTTTATAATTGATTGTGAGCTTTTAAATGCTGTGCAAAAATGATCCTCAAATAATGACAGAATAAAATCGAAGCACTTCTCCCCATGAATATGGCCTTTGTTGCTGACAAAGCATAACATTACTATACATCAATCAATCAATCAATCTTCGAGATTAAATTCTCCGGTCAGAAGGAGAGACTCATAAATAAATAATGACAAAGAATATGGGATGCCAATCTAAAGAAGGTTGCCCCAACAGAGTACACAAATACAAGTCTGGGAATAATCCAGAGTCTTTGCTTGGGGCTGTTGGCGGCCTGTCACATTATCCTGTAAATTGGCTGTGCGCACCAAATCACAGGTATACCATTTACATCACAGGCTTTGTATGTGCTTAAGCAGCGACATCTTCTAATAAATTGACTTCACATTCCTTCTGGTTAGCAATAAATGTTCAATGAGTGTACCAGTAACTACGTTGAATATGTGTAGGATTAGATCTAAGTGAGCGTTCCGGCTTAGAAAATTGTATATGTTCATTATATTATGCAGGGTTTAGAAAAATCTATTGCTCTAGAAAAAAAAAGACAAAAGATGGCGTGATCGTAAAGAAATGCAATACATGGGAGAGCCTATTACCGTATCGACTGGTCGGCTATGCAGTGTACATCCCTCTCTCTAAGACTGCCGGAGAGTGATCTAGCCTCTATGGTAATACCCCAATAGAGATTCTGCTCACACACACTCCTCCCTGTAAGCACACATACACGCCCTGCCCCCTGAGCTCCTCTCTCTCACACACACACACACACACACACACACACACACACACTCCTCCCTGTAAGCACACATACACGCCCTGCTCCCTGAGCTCCTCACACACACACACACTCCTCCCTGTAAGCACACATACACGCCCTGCCCCCTAAGCTCCTCTCACACACACACACACACACGCACACACACTCCTCCCTGTAAGCACACATACACGCCCTGCTCCCTGAGCTCCTCACACACACACACACACTCCTCCCTGTAAGCACACATACACGCTCTGCCCCTGAGCTCCTCACACACACACACACACACACACACTCCTCCCTGTAATCACACATACACGCCCTGCCCCTGAGCTCCTCACACACACACACACACACACGCACACACACTCCTCCCTGTAAGCACACATACACGCCCTGCCCCCTGAGCTCCTCTCACACACACACACACACTCCCCCCTCTCTCTCGCTTTCTCTCTCCCTATATATGTACCTGTCACACTCTCACACACACTCACACACCCTCTTTCTCTGACTTTTTCTCACCCTCATACAAACTCTTTCTCTCTCCCTGTCTCTCTCTCACACTCACACTCTCTCTTTCTCTCCCCCTGTATCAGTGAATGCCTCATCTACTCTTTCTCTTCCCGCCTGTACCTCACTCCCTCTCACACTCATGTACTCTTTCTCTTCCCGCATGTACCTCACTCCCTCTCACACTCACACACACATTCCTGTTATCTCATTTCATATCTCTCACACTCACACACACATTCTTGTTATCTCATTTCATATCTCTCACACTCACACACACATTCTTGTTATCTCATTTCATATCTCTCACACTCACACACACATTCTTATCTCTTTTCATGTCTCTCACACTCACACACACATTCTTATCTCTTTTCATGTCTCTCTCACTCACACACACATTCTTATCTCTGTTCATATCTCTCACACTCACACACGCATTCTTGTTATCTCATTTCATATCTCTCACACTCACACACACATTCTTGTTATCTCATTTCATATCTCTCACACTCACACACACATTCTTATCTCTTTTCATGTCTCTCACACTCACACACACATTCTTATCTCTTTTCATGTCTCTCTCACTCACACACACATTCTTATCTCTGTTCATGTCTCTCACACTCACACACACATTCTTATCTCTTTTCATGTCTCTCACACTCACACACACATTATTATCTCTGTTCATGTCTCTCACACTCACACACACATTCTTATCTCTGTTCATGTCTCTCACACTCACACACACATTCTTATCTCTTTTCATATCTCTCACACTGACACACACATTCTTATCTCATTTCATGTCTCTCACACTCACACACACATTCTTATCTCTTTGCATGTCTCTCTCACTCCCACACACTCTTTCTCCCCCCCCCCCCCCCACCCCCCACCCCCGTCTGTTTCACTCTTGTTCTCTTACACACAGACACACAGGCACACACTTTATCTGTTGTGTTTTACATCCTAGCAATATCTAAGGCCATATCAGGACGGGCTCCGATTTATGACAGACAGCGTGCACTCATGCTGACTTTACAGCGCTGCCCCTGGGAGACAGGGCCACCAGTACCACAATCAGATATCCCACTCAGTTACATTATCCTGATACTGAGCAAATCTTTACATCCTTGTCCTAACCTATTACATTTTCTAAGTCATTAATTTGACATTTTCAGGGTATGAAACGACAACCTCTCGCATTCGAACTTGTCGAAGCCAGCCAAAGCCTTTAGCGATTCAGCCTTCCTGTCTGGTTGGTTGTTTGGTTATGGGTGCTTTACATACTGGCAACATCCAAGGTCATATCAGGATGGATACCAACTTGTGACAGTGTGCACTCATGGCAACTTTATAGTGCTGCCCCACTGGACAATCAGGCCACTGGCACCATGACCTGATATCCCACTCAGTCACATTATCCTGACACTGAGCTAAACTATCACTGAGCTCTATCCTATTAATGCTGAACGCCAAGCTAGGAAGTGCAAGTATCAACTTTATAAGTCATTAGTTTGACTCGACCGGGAACCGAACTCCCGATCTCCCACATGCGAGGCACTCGCTCTACCGATTCGGCCACCGCGCCCGGTTGTCCCTGTCTGGTTACACGCTCATACATACATACACACATACACACACACACACATACACACACACACATACACGCGCACGCACACGACCTGAGACAATGATACAGCACGTCCTTATCAAAGCCTGCGCATGCGCACTGTGGCCCCTGCGCACCACCCCTAACCGCAGTGCGCACCTCAATTTTCCACCTCGACGGTCCCAATAAAATAACCATGCATTATGGGATACTTGGAGAGAGACTAGCTCCGTTCAACCAACTATTCATCAAGCCCACTTTAAAAACAAAAGGAAATAAAGAATAATAATTTGTTTAAAGTTGCACAGTCCGATGGTGTTGGGTTCCTGACATTTTCCTGAGATAATAATATTAAATTGATTGCTATAATCTACCTTTCTTTAGTTTGAAGTGACTTTTATTTTAAATCACTAAGTTTTTAGATATTTGAAGTGCAAACATGTCAAATTAGTTTTGGCAAGCACGCCAAGTTTGACAATATAAACTTCTTCGGGTATAGGTGGGGTAGGGGCAGGGTGTGAGTGTGGGTATTGGTGAGGGTGTGAGTGTGGGTATTGGTGAGGGTGTGAGTGTGGGTATTGGTGAGGGTGTGAGTGTGGGTATTGGTGAGGGTGTGAGTGGAGTAGGTAGGGGAGGGATGGCTATAGGTAGGGTAGGGGAAGGGTGTGAGTGTGGGTATTGTTGAGGGTGTGAGTAGGGGGGCAGGAGTGTGGGTATTGGTAAGGTGTGAGTGTAGTAGGAATTGGAGGTGGGAATAGTAGAGGGCAAGGGTGAGGGTGTGAGTGGAGTAGGTAGGGGAGGGATGGCTATAGGTGGGGTAGGGGAAGGGTGTGAGTGTGGGTATTGTTGAGGGTGTGAGTAGGGGGGCAGGAGTGTGGGTATTGGTAAGGTATGAGTGTAGTAGGAATTGGAGGTGGGAATAGTAGAGGGCAAGGGTGGGTATTGGTGAGTGTGGGTGAGGTAGGCATGGGAGGTGCTAGGGGTGGGGTAGGAGTGTGAGCATTGGTGAAAGTGTGGTAGAGGCGGATATACATATGAGGAGGTAAGGGTGGGGTAGGAGTGTGGGTATTGGTGAGAGTGTGGTAGGGGCAAGTATACATATGAGGAGGTAAGGGTGGGGTAGGAGTGTGGGTATCCAATGACCCGAGGCTCGAGATGTCCGGCTCGTAGGGGCAAGTATACATATGAGGAGGTTAGGGGGTGGGGTGGGAGTGTGGGTATATGTTGAGGGATTGTGGTCTAGGGAGCAAGATACATATGAGGAGGGTAAGGGTGGGGTGGGATGTGGGTATTGTTGAGGGTGTGATAGGGCGGGTATACATATGAGGACTGGTAAGGGTGGGGAGGGGTGTGGGTATTGGTGAGAGTGTTGAAGGGGCAAGTATACATGTGAGGAGGTAAGGGTGAGGTAGGAGTGTGGGTATTGGTGAGTGTGGGAGGGGTGGGTATACATGTGAGGAGGTAAGGGTGGGGTGGGAGTGTGGGTATTGGTGAGAGTGTGGTAGGGGCGGGATTAGTATACATATGAGGAGGCAAGGGTGGGGTAGGAGTGTGGTGAGTGTGGGTATTGTTGAGGGTGTGTAGGGGCGGCTATACATATGAGGAGGTAAGGGTGGGGTAGGAAGTGTTGTGATATGGTGAGTGTGGGGAGGGGTGGGTATACATTCAGGAGGTAAGGGTGGGGTGGGAGTGTGGGTTATGGTGAGAGTGTGGAGGGGCGGGTTATACATATGAGGAGGTAAGGGTGAGGGCTAGTAGTGTGGGTATTGGTGAGTGTGGGAGGGGTGGGTTATAATATGAGGAGGTAAGGGGTGGGGTGGGCGTGTGGTATTGGTTGAGGGTGTGGAGGGGCAGGATACATATGGGTGGTAAGGAGGGAGGTAGGAGTGTGGGTATTGGTGAGGGTGTGGTAGGGGCGGGTATACCATATGAGGAGGTAAGGGTGAGGTAGGAGTGTGGAACATGTGTATGTGGCAGGGAGTGGGTATACATATGAGGAGGTACGGGTGAGGTAGGAGTGTCGGGGTATTGGTGAGAGTGTGGGAGGGGTGGGTATACCTATGTGGAGGGTAGGGTGAGGTTAGGAGTGTGGGTAGGTTTGGTGAGGGTTGTCGGTGGGGCGGGTATTCATATGAGGAGGGGTAAGGTGTGAGGGAGGTCGGAGTGTGGGTTGGGTGTGAGTGTGGCAGGGGTGTGTGTATACATATGAGGAGGTAAGGGTGAGGTATGAGTGGTGGGTATTGGTGAGTGGGGCGGGGCGTGTATACATATGAGGAGTGTCCAGGGTCGGGTGGGGAGTGTGGGGTATTGGTGAGTGTCGGAGGGGCGGGTTATCATATACATATGAGGGAGGTAAGGTGGGGTAGGGAGTCAGTGGGTATTGGTGGGGTGTGGCAGGGGGCGGGTATACATATGAGGAGGTAACGGTGAGGTAGGGAGTGTGGGTATTGGTGAGAGTGTTGGTAGGGGCAAGTATACATCTGAGGAGGTAACAGGTTGAGTAGGAGTGTGGGTATTGGTTGAGCAGCTGGCGGGTGCGGGTTTACATATGAGGAGGTAAGGGTCGGGTAGGAGTGTGGGTATTGGTGAGGGTGTGGGACGGGGTGGGTATAATATGAGGAGGTAAGGGTGGGTGGGTAGGTGTGTGGGTATTTGGTGAGTTGTGAGAGGGGGGTGGGTATATAAATGAGGGAGGTAAGGGTGATGAAGGAGTGTGGGTTTTGTGAGAGGTGTGGGAGGGGTGGGTATACATATGAGGAGTAAGGGTCGTGGTAGGAGTGTGGGGAATTGAGGAGAGTGTGGAGGGCGTGGGGAGGCATATGAGGAGGTAAGGCGTGAGGTAGGAGTGTGGGTATTGGTGAGTGTGGGAGGGGCGATGTATGGGGGAGGTAAGGGTGGGTAAGCAGTTGTGGGTTTTGGTAGTGAGTATGTGATGGTTAAAATGGGTATACATATGAGGAGGTAAGGGTGGGGGGGGTGGGAGTGTGCGTATTGGTGAGAGTGTGACAGGGGCCGGTATAGGTGGGGGTAAGGGTGGGGTATGAGTGTGGGTATAGGGGCGAGTTTGGGATGGGCGGGCATATGTGGGGCTAGGGGTGGGGTAGGGTGCTAGGCAGGGTACATAAATGGTGGCGGTACAGTGAGGGTGTGTGGGGTGGGGTGGGGTGGGGTCGGAGTGGGGGTGGGGAAGGGAGCCGCTGGCAGCGAGGTTGTACAGGTGTAGCAGGAAATCGCAAACCCTGTAAATCGCAAACCCCCACTTGTGATTTCCTAGGAAATCGCATATCCCCCCTGGAGATCGCAAACCCCCCATTCGGCGGCGGCGGCGGCGGCGATTTGTTTACTTTACGTTCGTCGAATTTAGGGTTAAATTGGTCAAATTTCACTGTCTGTTTTTAATACTTTCAGCGTAAATTGCTCTTAGGTTACATTAAATACTTCAGATCTTCCTCTTCAATCGCGCATTAAGATATTTTTAATCGATCCAATGAAAGCTTTTAGATGTATTTTACAAAAATAAATGCTCTGCATAGGCATATCATTGCTGCAGTGTTTACCCTTCGCGAAGGGTAAAATACGGCAATGCTATGTCTATGTGGAGCATTTATTTTTGTAAAATACATCTAAAAGCTTTCATTGGATCGATTAAAAATATCTTAATGCGCGATTGAAGAGGAAGATCTGAAGTATTTAATGTAACCTAAGAGCAATTTACGCTGAAAGTATTAAAAACAGAGATAATAGTGAAAGTTGCGATATTCTGAGTGTCAGTGCCAGTGCATTGTTAATGGCCGTGAGCAATCTTCTTACAGAAAAAGTGAAATATCTCTAAAAAGACACCACCCAGAGACAAACCGCTTGGTACACATATAGAAAACATATTTAATGAATAGATTATATTAGATTCATATGTTTAGGCTTCTGCATTTCTATTAATTTTGAATAAAATAAACGTTTTACACTGCGCGTACGGGCAAACTCAGTGGCAGTGTGCCTTCGTTCTGCAGCCGAGCTGCGCGCGCATACACAATGTTTACAAACATTGAAAGGCATCTATGCGGCGGTAGCCTTAATAACGCTTCGAATTTAGGGTTAATTTAATGAAATTTCACGATTTGAGTATATAATTCTGTTAAATATGGTCGCATTGAATAGATTTGGCCCGAATCGGTCCCAAAACACAGGGGGGTTTGCGATTTCCAGGGGGGTTTGTGATTTCCTAGTAAATCGCAAACCCCAGGGTGTGCAATTTCCAGGGGTTTGCGATTTACTGCCACACCGGTTGTCGCGCACAGACCCCCTGGGACTGAACTGCAGTGATTTATAAAGTATTTCATGGTCGCTGACCAATAGCTAACCACGGCTGCACTGGCTTTACTCATTGATCACCAAACACACACACATTGTGGCAGTACACATACCGGGTCGTACCCACAGGAGGTGTACCGCAGCGCACTGCCCGCCTCCAGGGGGCGCCCCGCAGGTAGGTGGGTGGGTGTGAGTGGGATGGGGTGCATGGGAGTATAGGAGTGTGGGTGGTGGGAGGTAGATAGGTGTGGGGGTGGGAGTGGATGTGTGGGAGTGTGGGGGCATGGGTATGTGTGCGTAGTGTGGGCATGGATGTGTGAATGTATGGATATGGGTGTATCGGTATGGATGTGGGAGTGTGTATGTGGGGGTGTATGTATGTGGGGATATGGGACATGGGTATGGGTGGGTGTGAGGATATGGGGATGTGGGCATGTGGGGGTGAGCATGTGGGGGTGGGCATGTGGGGGTAGGTGTTAGTGGGTGTGGGTAGGTGTTAGTGGGTGTGGGTATGTATGAGTGGGTGTGGGTAGGTGTGAGTGGGTGTGGGAATGGATGTGGGTGTGTGGGTGTAAGTGTGGATGTTTGTTGTTTTACATCTTAGCAACATCTAAGGTCATATCAGGACGTCATCATATAGGTTCGCATTGTGGACGGGAACAGAATGTTCACTGTGAGTGTGCACTGCACGTGAATTAGTGTGAGTGAGTGTGAATGAGTGTGAGTGAGTGTGAGTGAGTGTTAGTGAGTGCTGAGTGCTGAGTGTGTGTGACTAGGTGCAAATGTAGGTGAGCGTGCTTGTTGGGGGATGGTTAAAGTTGCATATTCCGATGGTTTTTAGCTTTTGCCATTAACAAAAAAAGATAAATATATTAGGTTGATTGTTATAATTGACCTTACTTCAGTTTGAAGTAATTGTTATTTAAAAGGTTAACCTTGAAGTTACATGAAGTGAAAACATGCCAAACTTGGGCATGCTTGTCAACATTGTGACACCATAGGCCATTTTATGGCAAATGGGATTTTCATGGCAAATGGAATTTTTAAATCTATCAACTATTTTAATCGAGTTGTAAATAGGTCACATTATGGGTTTATTGCACAGAATAGAATGGTTCCTGCTAGTGAAGGCATACTATTACTTTATTTACTATTAAATTTACATTATTATTATTATTAAATATTATTACTATTATTATTTGTATGACCTGAATGAATTTGAATATTCTAAAACTTCGCACACGAGACTTGAGTGTTGGTTGGTTGGATTGTTGTCTTAGGTCCTGGCAACATCTAAGGTCATATCAGGAGGAGACTTGAGTGTCATATCGATAATGTTGCCAACAGTGTTGAGATAATCTAATTGCTAGGTTACATCAGCGTTAATTTCACCTTCATTTGGCCGCCTTTCTAGTAGAGGCCTCGTGGTGTCAGCCAGTTTCTGTTAGATTATAGCTAATAGATAAGGAAAACATCAGGAGGGACATGCCACAAACCAGCTAGTCAACTATTTCCCCCAAACTCATCACCATCATCATCATGCTGTCGGTCGCTATGCGACAAAGACTGCTTTCATTACTTGACTACCGCTCTCCATTTAGCTCTCTGCTGTGAGAGTTGCGTCCATGAGTCGGTCTTAATGTCTCTCAGCTTCAGGTTTCTCTTGATGGTATTACATTTCATGAAAGCTGCCTGCAAAAATGTTGAAGTGCTGCTGGCTTTTGCAAGTTACCAGCGGCACTCTCTCGGGGAGCAAACAGAGGTTTCACACCGGCAAGAACATGTCAAGACAGGCGCAAAACTATTTGTCCCTGCAGTGGCTGGTCGGGAGATGTTGGGAGTTCCATACATCAACCACCCTTAATGCTGCCACAGTGACATGGTTTTCTGTTTAGGGTTTGCTCCCTTAGCCTTCGGTTCTGTCAAGAACCTGTACCACAAGGCAGTGGTTTACAACTCTGCAGGGCAGGGGCGTCAAACTACCTACAAACTAACACTCTCCTATAGACTACATCACGGGTCCGACTGCACATGCGCTGAAAACGGTGTTGGGAGCAAAGCAAAGGTGTACTGCCATTGAGTTTACCGATACGCGTAGGGCAAAACTGGCATTTTATTCAAAATAAATAGAACTACATAACAATTTGGCACAAACATGGATGGAAGGATGCAATATAATAATATAATGAATATGTTTAAGACACAACTCTCCATAATTAAGCATTTTGAGCTAAGAAACATACAATTTCAGTCAGTTTACAGGCTGATGTTTACATCACCATTGATTAGCCAGAAGTAATTCTTGTTCTAAATATTAAAATGTCAGATGTGTCAATAAAAACTTGTTTCAAAGAAATATATAACCAATATCTGATTAACCCTACTCATTTTCTATTTCTACATATGTCATTAACCATGGGATATAAATAAAAACATGAATTAAATAAATCAAACTGACTCTGGCTAACTTTTCATGTTCTCACTTCAAATATCTCGAAAGTTTACAATTTAAAATAAAAGTAGCTTTAAACTAATGTAAAGTATATACTAGTGATCGATCTAATATATTTATCTCAGAAACATTGCCGAAACTCAAAACCATCGGACTATGCAACTTTGTGTTTTCTAACTTTGAAAAAAATATAATAGACAGAAAGCAGAAGGGAACACCTATATTCATTTCTTCAAAACAACAATCCATGTTCCTTCACTGTCTTGTCAGGAAAAGAAATAAAGGAGAAGAAAACCTCCCCACAAAAAAAAAAACATATTTTCTCCTGTGTCCTCCTAATCCCTCCATAATCATTCTCTTAATCTGATCAGTGACTGCAGCACTGAGAATAATACTCAATTAATCATTACCATATGGTTTGCAAATTGGTGTATTTATAGAGTGGTCCATTATGGAAAGAGATTGGTTTTCATTAATTACAACAACAAAACTAAATCGGAAAATCTGATTTCGGGATATAAAACGAATCTGTTGTTTGTTGGGGTTGCACATCCAAGCAACATCTCAGGTCATATCAAGGTGGGTGCCGATTTGTGACAGTGCACACTCACGGCGACTTCATAGTGCTGCCCGACTGGGTTTATTTAATAAGTAAATAAATAAATAAATACATAAATAAATGTTGTGGACTAGTAATATTGTAACTAATGGACAGACGTTTCTAGCCAGTTTGGGATATGCAGATATTGGTAACCACAGCTTTGTGGTTAGCATACCTGCTTTGTTTGTTGCAGGGTGGAGGTGATACTTTGGTAGTTTTTGTTGTTATTTATTTTACTCTTTTTTTTCACAGAGCGTGGGCAGAGAGGATTTGGGAAGAGGAAAGGGGGAAGGGGGAAGAGGGCGGGTGGGGATATATTGGTTATGATCCTACCGACTGTTTCAAATTTGCATATTGTGTGAATAGCAGCTCCCGCTACCTCTCCATAACATCCCTTTTCTAGACCAATCACGTGGTTACATACACTAAGGCTACCTCCTCACATGTATGTCAAACCATGAGGCTCAAAATGTCTTGTCTTTTTGCTAGCATAGTAAACCATTTCTTCATCTTTAAAAAAACTGTATCAATACTCAAATATTTGTGCCTCAGCGCCTGAAAAACAGTATTCAGAGGAATAAAATATATTTTCCAAAAACTGCTTACATCATACACTCGCAATAGAATTGCATATATAAATAGCTCACAATTTGTTGACATTAAAGTTGCATAGTCCGATGATTTTGAGTTTCTGTCATTTTCTGAGATAAATATGTTAGGTTGATCGTTATAATCTACCTTACTTTAGTTTGAAGTAAATTTGATCTTAAATTGCTAACTTTTGAGGTATTTGACACGGTGTATTTGAAGTACAAACATGCAACATTAATTTTGGCAAGCACACCAAAACTTCTGCAGTAACAGATCCTATTAAATTGCCCCAGTATTCTCTTCTATGCGGTGACAAAGGTTTAATAAGTACACCAATATCTAATAAATATAGAATCAAATCTAGATAATTTTTCGTGTTTTAAAAATGTGACGCTTTCATTGGACTATGCAGCTTTAATTTGGATACTTTCATGCGAAGAAAATAACTAGGAAGCTTCTCTGAGCAATAAATCAGGTCGACTTGTCTTAATATCTCATCATAGCCGTTAGAGCGGTTGCACATTTAATGAAGACTATAACAGAAGAGGTAATTAATGTCTAAATAAATTTAAAAAAAGTCCCCGCGATACCTCGGCGGGGATCGTCTACTCCATTGATAGATGGGAACAAGAATGTCAGTGTGCTAGCTAATCCCAGGGAAGTGAGGGACATTCTGGGGACCAGTCATTATGCATTGAGACTCGATAAATAGGCTGGCAGCCAGTAATGGTGATCAGTATGCTGGTATGAATAGGTAATTAGTCCTCGGGCGTCACACGTGGGCGGGGGGTGTAGAGGGAAGACGGGGTGTGATGCGATTGGCGGTGGGTGGGGAATGGGTAATAGAGCTGTGATAACCAATAGAGCTGTACCAACGGTGGATGGGTGTGAAATCTGATGACTAAGGTGTAATAATTATAAGTGATGGTTAGGTGTGATGGTGATGTGTGATGGATGATGGTGATGTGTGATGATGTGTGATGGTGATGGTGAGGTGTGATGGGTGATGGTGATGTGTGATGGTGAGGTGGGATGGTGATGTGTGATGGTGAGGTGTGATGGTGAGTGGCGAGGTGTGATGGTGATGTGTGATGGTAAGGTGTGGTGGTGACGTGTGATGGGAAGGTGTGGTCGTTGATGGTGAGGTGTGTTGGGAAGGTTTGATGGTGAGGTGTGATGGTGAGGTGTGATGGTGAGGTGTGACATGTGATAATGAGGTGTGGTGGGTGATGGTGAGGTGTGATGGGTGTTGGTGAGGTGTGATGGGTGGTGGTGGGTGTGGGGGGTGTGGTGGTTGTGGTGGGTGTGTGGTGGGTGTGTGGTGGGTGTGATGTGTGATGATGAGGTGTGTATGATGGTGAGGTGTGATGGTGAGGTGTGATGGTAAGGTGCGATGGGATGGTGTGATGGCGAGGTGTGATGGTGAGGTTTGATGGTGATGAGGTGTGATGGGAAGGTGTGATGGGAAGGTGTGGTGGGTGATGGTGAGGTGTGATGTGTGACGGTTAGGTGTGGTGAGTGATGGTGAGGGGTGATGGTGAGGTGATGGTGAGGTGTGAGAGGTGAGGTGTATTGGGTGATGTGAGGTGTGTTGGGTGATGGTGAGGTGTGATGGTGAGGTGTGATGGTGAATAATGCCGAGCACCTGGCTCGGAAGTGATAAGTATCAATTTTTAACTCATTGGTTTGACTCGACCAGGGTTCGAACCCGTGTGTTCGAAGCCCACAATCTACTAAAACGGGAGACGGACGCTCAACTCATTCGGCCATCCAGTCTGGTAGCTTCTCAAGGTTAAAGGCTACGGTGTCAGGTGACACAGTAAGTGTTGACAGGCCTTCTAGGCTGCCACATCAGTCACTTTGTGTTGACAGCCTCCAGTAGTTGACCATATGTTACTTCGTGGATTTTTGTTCTGAGTGCTATTTTAAACAAATCAATAGTTAAATAGACGAGATCACCGTTCCGACTGTGCATGCGCTGAAAACGGTGTTGGCAGCAAAGCAAAGGCATATACCGCCATTGAGTTTGAAGATACGCATTGGGCAAAACTTCAATTTTATTCAAAATTAATAAAAATACATAACAATTTGGCACAAACATGGATGGATGCAATATAATAATATAATGAATATGTTTAAGACACAACTCTCCATAATTAAGCATTTTGAGCAAAGAAACATACAATTTCAGTCACTTTACAGGCTGATGTTTACATCACCATTGATTAGGCATAAGTAATTCTTGTTCTAAATATTAAAATTCAAATGTGTCAACAAAAACTTGTTTCTACATATGTCATTAACCATAGGATATACATACAAACATGAATAAAATAAGTAAAACTGACTCTGGCTATGGCTCAACAGTAACACCAGTCTGAGTGCCCAGATTTGTCTAAATCTAAATGCACATGGCACAAGATGTGCTGAGTATATTGATGTAAATGCAATGCTGGATAAAAGATTAATATCTTAAATTTTTAAATTTTTTTTTTTAGTTGGTATTCTGTTTCAAACAAGAGCTGAGATGAGCTGAAAGTAGCACATTTCATAGCTGCAGCCAGTGTATTAACATGTGCCATCAGCTTCTCAAGGGTTTGTTTTTCTTCCACGCATCCCACAATGCACCGCACGCCTGGAATGGCGATGTAGTCTATTACGAAGTATTAGCATATTTCAGGGATGAACGTGGTCTCCGGCAAAAATCCCGGAAATCAAGCTGAGCCCTTGGTGCCACCGAGTGGGTTCCAGACGAACCAAGCCATTATTATTATTACACCAACTGCGAATTTCCACGAAAACGAGAATCCCCCACCCCCGTATGTCAGTTAATCGCAGAAAATTCCGAAAGTCAGAACTCAACTGTCCTTATTTTTACTATATTATCACCCATGCCAAATTCTTTCTTGTTTGGATTTTGTTCTAGCAACATTTAAGGTCATATAAGAATGGGATTTGGACTAACCAATTGCTGTCATATAATCTATATATATATTGGAACTTTGTGAACGTTAATCAGTGAAACTTTACAAAATCTCGGAAATCCACGAAATCATGGAGATCTTTCTTCCTCGATAGTTCAATGAAAGCAGACACACATATATATATATATGAAATATAAAAAGGTACTTCAAACTAAAGTAAAATAGATTATCACAATCAGCCGACTGTATTTATCTAAGAAAATGGCAGAAACCCAAAACCATCGGACTGTGCAGCTTTAATAGACTGCCTGTTCTAGCAGGGGTCATGCTAAAGCGCTGTACAATAAAACCAACAGTATGCCACAGTCACAAAGATTGCTTTGCTGCTTGCTGTTGCTGATAAGCTGTTGTTCATTTCGTTCCATTATTTTGACAATTTCTTCAGAATTAGCTAGCCTTATGAATAAAACAAACAAAATTGAAGAAATTCTCATTTTAGCTACATAGACAGAACTCGAGACAGAAGCGGATATCCAATTACACCAGTCAAAAGGCGTTGAACTTCGGTTGATGGTTCTGTTTTATCTTACTAGTGAGAAAACCTAAATTTAACTCACCAGTAATCGACCTTTAAATACTGTAACTAATAAATTAACATTTTGATTCAAGACAAAATAAATAAAATCTTAAATAACTCTTTAGACATTGCCGAGTATCATCCCTTCTGGTTGTTTTACATCCTGACAACATCTGAGGTCATATGAGGACGGGTACAGACTTGTGGCAGTGCACACTTATGGCAACTTTATAGTGCTGCCCCACTGGGAAATCAGGCCTCTGGCACCATGACCCTGATATCCCACTAGGTCACATTATCCTGACACTGAGCTAACCAGTCCTTTCCCTATCCTATTAATGCTGAGCGCCAGGCTCGGAAGCGACAAGTATCAATTTTATAAGTCATTGGTTTGACTCGACCGGGAACCAAACTCCCGACCTTCCGCATGCGAGGCCCGCACTCTACCAATTCGGCTACCGCGCCCGGTTCATTCTTTCTGAGGTCACACTTAAAGTAATTGCATTAAAATGTAAGTCTCTTCGCTGGGGAACCAGAGATGTGGGTGGACGGGTAATTCTTCTAAACCCCTGGGGCCGTATGCACCAATCGGTGTTAAGGCCTTAACCGCGGTTTGGCTAGCTCCACACGGCTAAATGTGGAAAATCTGTATGCATCAATCGGTGCCAGCGCTAGCCGCCGACCGTAGCCTAGGCTAAGCTACCCCAGTTTCAAATCAGGTTTAACTGCTAGCCACGCCGGTTAGTGTGTGTGTGTATGTCTCAATCTATTCAATGCTATCATATTTAACAGAATTACATATTCAATAAGTGAAATTTGATCAAATTAACCCTAAATTCGAACCGATATTAACGCCACCGCCGCATTGGCAGCGTTATTCATACTGTCGAATCGACGAATGTAAAGTAAACAAATCACCGCCGCCACTTCGACGTCGATATCCATACTGTCGAACGTCAACTAAACACACATCGCCGCCGCCGCCGCCGAATCGGCAGCAATATATTAGGCCCAAATCTATTCAATGCTGTCATATTTAACAGAATTACATACTCAATAAGTGAAATTTGATCAAATTAACCGTAAATTCAAACCGATATTAACGCTGCCGCCGCATCGGCGGAGAGCTTCGATGTCGATATCCATACTGTCGCACATTAACAAAACAGACATCGCCGCCGCCGAATCGCCGGCAATATATTATCCCAAGTCTATTCAATGCGATCATATTTGACAGATTTATATACTCAATAAGTGAAATTTTCTCAAATTAACCCTAAATTCGAACCGTTATTAATGCTACCGCCGCATTGGCGGCTTTATTCATATTGTCGAATCGAGGGAATTCCCAAATCTATAAATAACTTCACGGTTAGCTACCCGCCCCGGCTAGGACATTGGTGCATACCACTTTACACATTTCTCCGACCTGCCGCTACCCGGAGGTAGCTACCCCAGAGCTAGCGCCTAGCACTGGCTAAGCCTATCACCGATTAGTGCATACGGCCCCTGATCAAAGAGCACCTGAACGGATGGACATTTTCATAAAGGTTTCTGCAGATTATTTTGACTGAAGTTTTCTATTGAATGTGTTTATCCCCATTAATGTCTTTGCATCTCGTGTGGACGGCCATCGTATTAAACAAACGTAATGTACCACATCTTAGCGTTGAGGGACCCTGTATTACAAGAAACTTGTTAGCCTGCCCGAACTGCAAGGTAATTACTGGAATTTGCTTAAACAACCTCTCTGACCTGATAGGTAAATAAGAAATTATAATGGTGACATAATTAATACAGCTTGATTCCCTGAATAACAATTTGGAGAAGATAAGAACATTTCAGACGGGAGAAATAAACATTGAGAGGCACAGTTAGGTGATGAGTGCTAATTTACATAGAACCGACAAGTAATAGACCTTCAAATGTAACTCACAAATAAACATTCAGATTCATAACAAAATAAATAAAAGTTTAGAGAGCTCTTTAGACATGCCGAGTACCATCCCTTCTGAGGTCACACTGGAAGTAATTGCATTAAAATGTAAGTCTCTTTTCTGGGGAAACAGAGATGTGGGTGGTCAGGTAATTCTTCTAAACCCAGCTCAAAGAGCACCTTAACGGAGGTACATTTTCCTAAATGTTTCTGCGGATTATTTTGACCAATGCCTTTTATGTAAAGCACATTCCTTCACCAATGCCTTTTATATAATGCACATTCCTTCACCAATGCCTTTTATATAATGCACATTCCTTCACCAATGCCTTTTATATAATGCACATTCCTTCACCAATGCCTTTTATATAATGCACATTCCTTCACCAATACCTTTTATATAATTCACCTTCCTTTGCCAATGCCTTTGATATAATTCACGTTCCTTCACCAATGCCTTTTATATAATTCACCTTCCTTCCCCAATGCCTTTGATATAATTCACCTTCCTTCACAATGCCTTTTATATAATTCACATTCCTTCGCCAATGCCTTTTATATGATTCACGTTCCTTCACCAATGCCTTTTATATAGTTCACGTTCCTTCCCCAATGCCTTTGATATAATTCTCCTTCCTTCACCAATGCCTTTTATATTATTCACCTTCATTTGCCAATGCCTTTTATATAATTCACCTTCCTTTGCCAATGCCCTTTATATAATTCACATTCCTTCGCCAATGCCTTTTATATAATTCACATTCCTTTGCCAATGCCTTTTATATAATTCACGTTCCTTCACCAATGCCTTTTATATAATTCACGTTCCTTCGCCAATGCCTTTTATATAATTCATGTTCCTTTGCCAATGCCTTTGATATAATTCACCTTCCTTCGCCAATGCCTTTTATATAATTCACCTTTTTGCCAATGCCTTTTATATAATTTACCTTCCTTCGTCAAGGTCTTTTATATACTTCACCTTCCTTCGCCAATGCCTTTCATATAATTCACCTTCCTTCGCCAATGCCTTTTATATAATTCACATTCCTTCGCCAATGTCTTTTATATAATTCACCTTCCTTCAGCAATGCCTTTCATACAATTCACCTTCCTTCACCAATGCCATTTGATATAATTGACCTTCCTTCGCCAATGCCTTTTATACAATCCACCTTTCAATGCATTGCATACTATGTATTTCCCTTCACCATTACAGTACCAGTGTGAATATAAAATGCATTATGTGAGTATAAAATACACTAGAAGTAGAAGATCAGGGGACTCTAATTATTAGAGTTGAGCGCCAGGCTGGTTTGAAGTGGGTTGTGAGGTTCTTTATGGGGGCTGCTGTGAGGTACACTGCAGGATCTGCTGTCACCACGCTGCTGTCAACATCTGGGCTGAGTGTTGACGCGAACCGCTTTGTGTCTGCCTCCCCAGGTGGCCTGTTGTTGACTGTGAAGACACTAATGTGAACAGGTGTGAGCGGCTGGGGGAAGTATTCCGTATAACATGTTGGTTGGTTGTTGGAGTTTTACATCCTGGCAACATCTAAGGCAATATCAGGATGGGTACTGACTTGTAACAGTGCACACTCATGGCGACTTTATAGTGCTGCCCCACTGGGAGACCAGGCCACCAGCACCATGACCTGATATCCCACTCAGTCACATTATCCTGACACTGAAGCCAACCAGTCCTTGCCCTATCCCAAGTGTCTGGCTAGGAAGCGACAAGTATCAATTTCTAAGTAATTGGTTTGACCCGACCAGGGTTCGAACATGAGGGTTCGGATCCCATGATCTACAAACCCGAGAGATGGACGCAATAACATGGTTGGTTGGTTGTTGGAGTTTTACATCCTAGCAACATCTAAGGTCACATCAGGACGGTCGCAATTGACCTTGTGATAACATTGAATAATGCAACTTTGATGCCACTTACGTGTACAGTAAACGCCATTGTATACAAATAAAGATTGCATGCATACTAAGGTATCCATGTCTGTGTAGCCAAAACAGGGTTGCCAACCCTTATGGTTTCGCCATAAGGTGTACACTATTTTGTACCCATCATCACCATACGTCAATCTTCCGGTTTTTGGGTGTTTTTTTGTTGTTGAATTTGTTTTTATTCCATTTGAATATATATCTTTTTTTTCAGTACCGAGGCTGATTTGTCCAATGTTGGCAACCCTGCAATACCATTAATATAGCAATATTATATCAATCTCACAGATTATTGTGTCCAAAATACACCACAGAGCCGATGTCCACTTTTTATGCTGGGGGGGTTGTCAAACTAACAAACAAACAAAGATTTTTAAAAAAATTCTAGGGGGAGTACCCCCCCCCCCATGCCAATATAACATCCCTTAAGATCTTCCGGTTTTTCATTTTCCAATGTTGGCAACCCTGCCAAAGGGCACTGTGTATGATGCTGTATGACTGAAGATGGCACAACATACATGCATTACGGCAAGAGAACGAACAGTGCGTGCAAACATGCAGCACCGTTCTACCTGTGTGCACCATCATGACAACCATTACTTGTCCTGTTCCGGTTCAAAAGAAATTCAAGCATTTTGCTTGCACTGGAATATATTCCCTATACTGTTATAGTGTTTAAAGCTGCATAGTCCACTAAAAAACGAAAACCTGACCTGTTGTTAGGACGTAATGCCCCGACAAACAAAGAAACAATCACGAGTTACTTGATGACATGCCGGTTCTCACCCCTGCCATCAGAGGGCAGGTTGATGGTGGAAATCCTCTATTATAAGACCCTACCCACAGAGGATGATGCAGAATGAGTTGCTGCCACAACATTAGTTCTCACTCCTGCCATCAGAGGGCAGGTTGATAGTGGAAATCCTCTATTATAAGACCCTACCCACAGAGGATGATGCAGAGTGAGTTGCTGCCACAACATTAGTTCTCACCCCTGCCATCAGAGGGCAGGTTGGTGGTGGAAATCCTCTATTATAAGGCCCTACCCACATAGGATGATGCAGAGTGGGTTGCTGCCACAACATTAGTTCTCACCCTTGGCATCAGAGGGCAGGTTGGTGGTGGAAATACTCTATTATAAGAACCCTACCCCTACCCACAGAGGATGATGCAGAGTGAGTTGCTGCCACAACATTAGTTCTCACCCCTGCATCAGAGGGCAGGTTGATGGTGGAAATCCTTATTATAAGACCCTACCCACAGAGGATGATGCACCGTGAGTTGCTGCCACAACATTAGTTCTCACCCCTGCCATCAGAGGGCAGGTTGATGGTGGAAATCCTCTATTATAAGACCCTACCCACAGAGGATGATGCACCGTGAGTTGCTGCCACAACATTAGTTCTCACCCCTGCCATCAGAGGGCAGGTTGGTGGTGGAAATCCTCTATTATAAGGCCCTACCCACATAGGATGATGCAGAGTGGGTTGCTGCCACAACATTAGTTCTCACCCTTGGCATCAGAGGGCAGGTTGGTGGTGGAAATACTCTATTATAAGATCCTCTATTTCTCATTATTATAAATATTTTATTCAATAATTCTTTTTGTCAATATGGCTATGTAACAGTTGTTAAAGAAATGAGTGGCTAGATTCTTAATACATAATTTCCACCACAAACCCAACCTCTGGTGGCAGGAGCAAGAACTAATGTGGATAGCTGTTTTAGAAGATTTCCACCACCAACCTGCCCTCTGATGGCAGGGGAAAGAACTAATGTGGCAGGAACTCACTGTGCATCATCCTCTGTGGGTACCGCCTTGTAAAGTCATCGGCTGGCAGCTTCAGTTGTGTAATTAGGCTAAGAGGAAATCACTACAGGCAAGAAACGAAAGCAGATATAGAGTGAAAGTAGGAGATCTAGACTCACTTCTTTATTACATTTTTAACCGTCCAGGCTATTCCACCTGATAATGCGAATGTTGTGGGTTCGCCCCCCCCCCCACATTGGCCACCAGGGGGTGGAATAATCCGGATGGCTAAACTGGGGCCATGACCAGGATTAGTAAGGAGTGTAATACCTTTTCGTTCACCTTTTATATGCAATTATTAGAAGAAAAACGGTGTGTTTTCTTGCTTGACAGCGCATTCGTCTTGTGACAGTGGCGCACAGCCACTGCCTTCATGCTACACGGCGTAAACTGATGATTTAGGGGGTACTAGGGTTACATTTCTAGAAGGGCATACTAGTGCTAGCCAAATTGGTACTCCTGTTTTTATTTTGCGGCTAGTCACATATCTTTCGCTGTCAGGCCAAGAGCCTATGAGCAACAGTAAGATTTGAATCGAAAGGCGGTTCACCATAATAACGGCGCGGCCCTTATGTCGCTCTGAATGGAGGAGTCGTACGGACGAGGATTAGCTACCCCGGCATAAGGTAATGCGCGCGTTATATTTAGTTAGAGTATTAAAAATTTGCTACTGCGGCCTTCCGGCGATTGGAGTCGGTTAGAAATAAGGTTGAGTTAGGCCGGAGGCAGTTAGCTTTGAACTAGTCCGCGTAGTTCCATTTGTTACGGCGTCTCCTAGCGACGAAGCGCGTCGCGAGATGGAGGTGATGTCAGGAAGCGTTAGTGGAGCATTAGGTCAGTCGTACATTGACTGCCAGACAGTTTGTTGGCTGTCACTACGTGCTGTTGCTTTCACTTCTTTTCGATCTGTTTTGGACTTTAATTTCACTTTTCTTTTCCTGTATCTTTCATATTTCTTTCTCTATATTCGGAACTCTCTTCCCAATACTACTGGTAAATTTCCTCGTATGATTTAAAATTTGGAATATATATATTTTTAAAATAGCAAGAAATCGGCTAAGTTAAAGGAAACGTAATATCTGGGATATTGCCGTTAATTTACCTTAGTTGCTCATCACTTTTCTAGAAATCTTTTTATTTTCCATATTTTGGCTGGGGTTTTTCAAATTTTAGGCTGTTTTAACCATTTTTCGTAAAATTCTGTAAAAACATATCTAATAATATTTCAATAATTTGATAAATCCTAAAAAAAATAGGGGTAATCAAAATTGTTTTAAGTTGTTGAGGACAATTTCAGACAAGTGGTTCTTTTTGTGTGGGTAGTAGCAAAATTAACAGTTGTTTGGTTATATTTAGGTAATTGTGCAGCTCACAGTCTGGTAGAACTGCGAGCTGGCGAGAAGGCGAGGAGACAATGATGTCCCTATAGCTTCTCGCCGTGGTTGTTTGCGCTCAGCAGCAACTGCGGCAGAGGAAAGGGACTACCAGGAGGCACCGTCTTTGGATGGTGCTTCCATAAATGCGGACAATGTCCAAAACACCGGGGTCTCACCCCTAACCTTACAGGCGGAAGCAATCCGACCTGACAGGGTCTCACCCCTTACTTTAGATGCGGACACAGCTCGTGCTGGTAAAGCGTCACCAACACCTGTATTTGCCTCCGCATGCATTTATCGGCCTAAAGCATATGTATATGTATATATTAGGTTATTTCAACTAACTGGCTGTCCCCTCGCCGTTCGGGGTATATTAATGTTACCAAATTAATCCAGAACTAAGCAGTCCAGCTAGTGTTGCTGCTGCTGTCATGGTTAATCCGCCTAAGTGCATGTCATTATTTTAGCCAAAAGTAACACTACATTAATTCCGTTAATATGTCTGTTATTATATTCCCGCAGATGGGTTAATTAACTGCATAAGGCCTATTAGGCATAAGGCCCTTAAAGTTGCATGGTCCGATGGCACTTGAATTTTTGTCATATTTTTGAGATAAATATATCAAATTGATCGTTACAAGCTACTAATCATTAGTCCGGAGTGATTTTGATTAAAGATGATTAGTTTTGAAGTAATATGAGCTGAAAGAACCAAAAATAATTTTGACAAGCTTGTCAAAAGTCCTGTGGCTATGACCCAGATGGTCATCTCGCGGTGACCACGTGATGTGAGATGACCTGGAACCTTACAGGACTGTAGGTAGGTATTTCTGTTTGGGTACGGGCCTTCTGGGACTGGATTAGTGCCATAGGCCCATGGCACTAGGGTTTTTAACAAAATATAATGTGTGTCTGTTGTCTGCTTGTGTCTGTCTATGTATGTCTGTATGTATCTGTGTGTGTGTATTTCTGTGTTTCTCTGTATGTGTGGGTATGTATGTGTGTGTGTATGTATGTGTGTGTGTCTGCCTCTATCTGTGTGCGTCTGTCTATGTGTCTCTGTCTGTGTGTGTCTCTCTCTGCAAAGTCAGGTCGGGTGTATGTGTGTCTGTGTATGTCAGGTGTGTGCATGTCTGTGTGTTTCTGTGTCTGTGTGTGCTGTCTATGCATGTATGTCTGTGTGTGTCTATCTATGTGTGTCTGTGTGTGTGTGAATATGTGTGTGTATATGTATGTGTGGTAATGTATGTGCGTCTGTGTGTATATCTGTGGGTATGTATGTGTGTGGCTGCCTCTGTCTGTGTGTGTGTCTCTCTCTCTGCAAAGTCAGGTCGGGTGTATGTGTGTCTGTGTATGTATGTGTGTGTCTGTGTGTATGGGTGTGTATGTCTGTATGTGTGTGTGTCTGTGTGTATGTATGTGTGTGCATGTATGTGTGTGTCTGCCTCTGTCTGTGTGCGGCTGTCTATGTGTCTGTGTGTGTGTCTATCTCTGCAAAGTCATGTCGGGTGTATGTGTCTCTGTGTATGTCGGGTGTGTGCATGTATGTGTGTCTGTGTGTGCTGTCTATGCATGTCTGTCTGTGTGTGTCTGTCTGTGTATATATATGGGTGGTAATGTATGTGTGTATGCATGTGTGTATGTTAGTGTGTGTCTGTATGTATATGTGTGTCTGTGTGTATGTCTCTGCATGTCTGTGTGTGTCTGTCTGGGGGTGTCTGTGTGTGTGTGTGGCTCTCTCTCTGCAAAGTCAGGTTGGGTGTATGTGTGTCTGTGTATGTCGGGTGTGTGCATGTGTGTGTGTTTCTGTGTATGTGTGTGCTGTCTGTGCATGTCTGTCTGTGTGTGCCTATCTATGGGTGTCTGTCTGTGTGTGTATGTCTTGTGTGTGTATGTCTTGTGTGTGTATGTCTGTGTGTGTATGTCTGTCTCTGTAAAGTCAGGTCAGGAAACACACAGACACATACACACACATCCACCTCATATCCCCTTCCCCTCTATGACCCTGCACAGCAGGCCTACTTGGTTGGGGGGGCTAATGGGGTCACGAGATTGGCCTAATTGGTTAATGGCCTTCCTGCATAATGGGTGTTTCAAACTGAGTGTTCAAAGGGGTGAGGTTATAAACTCACTGGTTATTCTGTATATACTGTCCCAAATCATTAGCTAATACACCAATATCTATGTTGGATATATAGCATCAAATGTAAGTAGTTGTTTTAATTTTGACAAAATTATATTTCATCGGACCATGCAACTTTAATTACATATAAAGCAATCGAATATCAGGTTTTTCCATAGCGGTTAATATACAATAAGACTGGAGGATAGTAAACAATGCAAGGAACGTTCCAATTCACCCTTCCAAGAGCTCACGATCGTTTATTCTTACCAAAACTAACAAGATGGTGTAGTAGCAGGTTATATTATTATAGATAAATCCCCTCCCATGGTTATTTACTTTAAATAAGTTTAGAATTTCAAGAAATAAGGCCTAAATCTCGGCTAAAACATCAGAGCGTGCAAAAACACATCTGATGGGTCTGGGTCCGAACGCCCGACCTCCTCTCGTTGCTTGGAAAGTCGCAATTGACGTATCCAAGCAATGCGTTACGGCCGAGAACCCACGGCCATGCAAATGTTGGCGATTTGCGCACCCGTGAAACCGAGTAGCCCGCATCTCTAGATGCGAGTCACTCGGCACCAGTGCACAAATGCCCAAGGCGAGCAGTCTCGCCCACTTCACATTTATAGCTTCAGGAATCAAGATGGTGGCACACACCTGATCAAACTCTCCAATCAGCAACAGGCATTCTTACATCAACTAATGATATTCAAGAACCTTGTAACCAAGGCATGGTTGTTTAGGTCTACAGTGCCCTGTTGTGTCTCGGTGTGCAGTGATCCATAAATAACACTTGGGGAGGAGGGGGTCTGTGTACAGAACTCCAAAGACTCTGTCACATTTCAAGAAGTGCCCCTCTCACACTATCTATTATAATACACAGTCTCTACCTTAACTCAGTGATGGATCACCAACACCACACAATCCTATATGCCTTTGGTTTTACATACCCTTTACCATTATATAGACCATTTGTAATTTATTATAGAATAGTTCACACCATAACCAATGTCTTACGCTTAAATATCGGGAAATTTTACAGTCTTATAATAGAGGATTTCCACCACTAACCTGCCCTCTGATGGCAGGGGAAAGAACTCATGTTTGGGGAAGCAGCTCACTACGCATGCTCAATGGAAAAGGTATATGTAAGATTTCGCACAGGGGAACGCTCCATTTCCGGTTACAAGTTCTGAGGGGACGCGGAGGAAATGGGCCTTCTCAAGGGGTCAGCACCCAGAACTGGGTCATCAAAGCAGAACATCAATCTCCACGTAAAGCTATTTACCAAGTATACCATCATTAGCACTAAAGGGGCTCTTCAGATCTGCTTGGAGAGCAATGGTGGACATTAGTCTGGTTCCTGGACATGGTTGCTAAATACCAAACCAGCCACCACTTTGTAAGACCAACGTAATGTACATATTTCTTGTGTAGTTCTTGTGTGATTTTAGGGACAGGGAATGAACAGAGAAGAGAGGCGAGAGACAGCTGTATATATTTAACCAGAGCCCTAGATAATAATAATATAGACATAATATTATAACTTTGGAGCGAGTAATGCATGCATGAGGCAGAGCCAGGCGAGGAAGAAGTAGCTAGGATTGGTGGCAGCACCAGGTGAGGCCGAAGGCCTGACCAGTCGATGAGTAGACGAGTGTCATTAGTTGGTGTAGAGTCAGTTGATATGAACTGAAGATACAGTTAATAGATAATCGGTTTCTGGATAATTATACTCGCATAATTGTTTATACAGCACATATATATTATTAATTATGAACATATTCCCACTACTCCTTACTGTATATTGTCACATTCAATATGCCAATATTATTACCTATGGAGCGGATGTGGTGGCAGAATCGGTAGAGTGCAGACTTCCCATGTGCATGATCAGGAGTTTGAAACCCAGCCGAATCAAACCAATGACTTGCAAAAATTGATACTTGTCACTATCTAGCCTGGCACTCAGCAACACAAGGACTGGTTAGCTCAGTATCAGGATAATGTGACTGAGTTGGAAATCGGGGTCATGGTGCTGGTGGCCTGGTCTCGCCATGGGGCAGCACTATAAATTCACCAGGAATGCACAGTCACAAATCGATACTCATCCTGATATGACCTTAGATGTTGTCAGGATGTAAAATCCCAACAAACACACTATTAACTATAGAGCGATGCCGCCTAGTTACTTTCGTAAGTCGCCAGTATCTGGAACTGGTGGAACCCTCAGCCTTGCCGCCGATTCAGCCACTAGGGGGCACCACCCACCACTCCACCTGCTTCCGCCTCCCGTTATCATGGATGAAAGTGGTCTCAGACAAAAAACGCGCAAATGAAGCTGAGTTTATTACACCGACGGCGAATTTCCGAAAGAAACACACATTTTCCTCCAATGGGGTTAGCACTGTCAGGGAATTGCATAAAAATGCCGGAAGTCAGGTCTCAACTCTCCTTGTTGTGATTTTATAATCACCCATATGTAACTATTCTTGTTTGGCTTTTACGTTCTAGAAACACCTACGGTTATATAAGAATGGGATTTGAACTGTTGAACTAACCACCTGTTTTTACATATATCCCAATTCCTTTTTTTTCTTCTTTTTTTTTCTTGAAGATTCCAATCATGGATAAGTGTGAATAGACTTTTTTTCACCATTCGACAGTTTGTCGATAGAAAGCCCAAGCCTACACTTTTACCGGCCCAAGGGATTTTTAACCTCCCACACCACATAGACATGGTATGAGAGCAACTGGCCTTTGATGACGCTGTAAGTTATACACAGTGGTGGAAATCCAAATTGGCAGAGGTGCGGGCATGGGGAATCGAACCACCGACTTTCAGATTAGGGAGTCTGACCTAGTCAGACAGTCTAACCACTCCGCCACTATATACAACAAAAACTCGCAGAATTCCACGAAATTACAAACATCCTTCATGCTGGCCTTATACTTACTTCACTTGCCAGATGTGATCAATTTACTTCGATATGATCAAAACAAATTTGTCCTTTTCAAAATGTTTGTTTGTTGTTGTTTTACATCCTAGCCACATCTAAGATCATATCAGGATGGGTACTGAATTGTAACAGTGCGCACTCATGGCAACTTTATAGTGCTGCCCCACTGGGAGACCAGGATATCAGCACCATGACCTGATATCCCACTCAGTCACATTATCCTGACACTGAGACAACCAGTCCTTGCTCTGTCCTAATAATGCTGAGTGCCTGGCTAGGAAGCGAGAAGCATCAATTTTTAAGTCATTGGATTGACTCGACCAGGGTTTGAACCCACGATCCCATGGTCTACCAACACGGGAGACGGACGCTCTAACTCATTCAGCCATCCCGTCTGTTTTTTTCAAAATGTAGTCTAGCAGGAACTACTGATAATGCAGCCATGTTCCTTGTTTTACATACAGTAATGTGCTGCCCCTATCGGACAAGAAGCCACGCCACATTGGCAGGTGGGCATGGATAGAGTGATTGCATGAGGGAGCCTAGGTAGTGAAATGGTTATATAGTATGCTAGCCCCGGAATGGCAAGAAATGTGGTTTCGAATTCTGCTCTAGGTGCAATTGATGTTTATATTTTATTGTGCCTAGAGCAGGATTCAGGATAATATTTCTTATAATATACAGTAAAACCTCTCTAAATCGACCGACCATGGGTCCGCCTTGCCTCTAGTTGGGTTACTAGCTACCAAGTTGTCAAGCTTTTAGGATACACTGATATGGGGGTCAATTCAACGACCTCCCCACAGGTAGGTTACACTCTACCATGATGTCCTATTTTATCCGTCATCTAAAACTGTTTTCTATGGCCTGGCAACAGTCATCATATAAACTTGTTTGTTGTTGCGTGCGTGCGTGCGTGCGTGCGTGCGTGCGTGCGTGCGTGCGTGCGTGCGTGCGTGCGTGCGTGCGTGCGTGCGTGCGTATATATATATGTAGCCTGGCCACTGAGTGCCAGTGAAATGACTTGAAATGTCTATTATAGTAACAATGTGAGTTGTACTAAAAGGGGGTATTGTGTAACACTCAGCACTCCTAGACTGGATCCACCCTGCCAATAAGACCTAAATAGGCTTTCCCTATACAATCACACGGGGAGGGGGTGGGGGGGGGGGGGTCACATAGAGTGAAATCACGACTATGTACCTGTATATATGCCTACTTCTAAGGTTTACCTGCTCATGATTTTCAAGTTCCATTTTCATAGTGTAAGAATTCACAACTAGTCAAAAGTAGTATGTATCTGTACCATATATACAACTGTCTGGGGTTTTCATGCCCATGACTTCCAGTCCTATATGGGTTATGAGGCTTAACGCTCTGAAGGGCCATTAATATGGTAGTGTGCATAGTGCTGGATGGCATCTATGTCCATATGACAATGAACTGGTTGTTCTGGTGTCATATAGATGAGCTTTGCAATCCGACTGATTACAGCTCTCTAAATAGTATCACAACCAGTCAGTGTGATAGTGTGCATAGTGCCGCATAGCATCTATGTCCATATGACAATGAACTGGTTTGTTCATGGTGTCATAGATGAGCTTTGCAATCCATCTGATTACAGCTCTATAGTGCCCTAAGGCATCTACGTCCATATGACAATGAACTGGATTGTTCATGGTGTCATAGAAGAGCCTTTGCAGTCTGTCTGACTACAGCTCTCTGAGATCCAATTGACCACCCCTTCCGGGGAGTAGCAATGTCAGGTGCCTGGTCAGTTGCCTCATAACAATCACCCCTCGGGGGGCTGGCAGTTTATCTGCCTGATCTGGTAGCCAACCCTCGGGGAACTGGCAGCATCAGGTGCCTGGTTATTTGTCTCATAACGATCACCCCACTGGGGACTGGCAGTTTTATTTGCCTGATCTGAATGTTACCGGATTGGCCACTCGTGGCTTACACATGCTTTTCTGCTCAAGGGGGAACCTCCCATGAATGTATTGGGTGTCGGTCCCCGCTGACACTCAAACACATAAATTGCATTGATTTTTTGGCCCTGCGCCAACAATTCTACACTGCAGACAGTATGCATGACTTTTTTACTAAAGTAAAACAAGAAAACATTTTAGCCTTTTTGAGGGCAGCTGGACTGTACCACCTCATATAGTTTACTAAATAAATTCAATCAATTATTAATCAAACTTTTTTTTTCTATGGGAATTTGTTTACCATGACCACAAATATATGATTGTGAGCTTTCTAATTTAATGAGTGTCTATTGGCACATAATTGATTGTCTGCTTTTACATGTAAGAGCGATGGTTTGAACAAAAAACAAACATTTCTCGCCGTGAATATGGCCTATGCTGCCGACACAGTGTAAAGCAACCACCAATCAATCAATCAATTAATAGCATTCCTAATGAAAAAATGCAAAGAAATGCTCACCCACACAATGCCTAATGATCCTCCATGGCGGCCATTTTATTATTGCAAGGCGAATGAGAGACACTGGCTGTTCTCTTTTTATGCTAACTCATCCTGAGGCAAGGAAAGCAATTTAAAGCCGCTTTGCGTCGGTGCTTCCTTCGTGGACACAGAAAAGCCAACAAAGCTGGGACGTCACCTTACAAAAGAGGCAAATCCGCTCAGAGAATAAGGATAACGAGATCACCAAGATATTAACGCAACTGAAAACAATAGGAAGACAACGGGTGCTGGGATTTGAAGATGGAGGGTTGGGTGGGATCGGAGAGGTGGGGGGGATGATGATGATGATGATGAGAAGGAGGAGGAGGAGGAGGAAAGAGGAGAAGGGGGAAGGGAGGAGGAGGAGGAGGCAGTGCGAGGGGAGGGAGAGGAGGAAGGAGGCCGGGAGGGCAGGGGAGGGCGGGGCAGGGAGAGGGGAGGGGAGAGGAGGCAGGGGAGGGCAGGGGAGGGAGGGGAGGGAGGAGGGAGGGGAGGGAGAGGGGGAGGGGAGGGAGAGGGGGGAGGGGAGGCGGGAAAGCGAAGGGGAGGGGAGGGGAGGAGGAGGGGAGGGGAGGGAGGGGAGGGAAGTGAGGGGAGGGGGAGGAGGGGAGGGGAGGGAAAGGACTGGGGAGGGGGGAAAAGAGGAGAATGAAGAGAACGAAGAGCAGAAAGAAGAGGAAGAAGAGGAAAAAGAAGAAGAGACAGAAGGAGACCGAAGAGGAAACAGAACACAAAAAAAAGAGGATAAAGTAGAGAAAGAATAGAAAGAAGAGGACAAAGAAGTTCTACATTACTAGGATCGGGCAAGGAGCAATAGAATGAGGAAGACCAATTATCCACGACTGAACACCCCCTCCACCTGCTTAATTAACGAATGTAACAGACGGGATGGCCGAATGAGTTAGAGCGTCCGTCTCCCATGTTGGTAGCTCGTGGGTTCGAATCCTGGTCGAGTCAAACCAATGACGTAAAAATTTATACTTGTCGCTTCCTAGCCAGACACTTGGCATTACTAGGATAGGGCAAGGAGCAGTGGAATGAAGAAAACCAGTCGTCTGCAACTGAAATTTTCCCTGCTTAAACAACTAATGTACCCCAAAAAAAACACACACAAAACATTTGACTAAAGGATGGTTTCTTTCTACTCACTGATCCGTTGGATGTAAATAACACTGCTGTGAACCTTACCTGGAAAAAAGGAAGAAAAGACGAACAATTAACGGAATGTAAGCAATATGTCTACTGTGTGAATAGACTATACATATACCCGCTTAAAATCTATGAAATATAACGTGTGGGGGGTGGGGGGGTAGTGCATATATATATAAAATAACAAGCTCAGAAAGGAACCATTTGAAAATAAAATACAGAAAATGAATAAATCACATTCAACATAAATAAGTAAGTGGTGGTACCTTTCCTTAAAGTTGCATAGCCCGATGGTTTTAAGCTTCTGACATTTTCTGAGATAAATACATGAGGTTCATCGTCAAAATATACCTTACTTTAACTTGAAGTAGCTTTTATTTTAAATGGCAAACTTTTGAGATATTTTAAGGTCAAACATGTGAAATTAGTTTTGGCAAGCACGCCAAAACTCTTACATCACAGACGTCTGCAGTAATAGGTTCTATTAAATTGGCTAGTATTCCCTTTATATGCAGAAATAATTGTCTAATAAAGATCTAACTTAGATATGTAAAATCAAATCTAGATAATTGTTTTGGTTTTTTTAATTTGATACTTTATCGGACTATGGAGCTTTAATCTCAGCATATGTACAGTTAAAGCTGCATAGTCTGATGAAGCATCAAATTTTCAAAATCAAAACAATCATCTGGATTTGATTCTACATATCTAACTTAGATACTGGTCTACTTATTAAACATTTATCGCCACATGGAACGGAATACCGAGGCAATTAAATAGAACCTGTTACTGCTAAAACCTATGGTGTCAGAGTTTTGGCGTGCTTGCCGAAATTAATTTAGCATGTTTGCACTTCAAATATCTCAAAAGTTAACCATTTAAAATAAAAGCTACCTCAAACTAAAACAAGGTACATTATAACGATCAATCTAATATATGTATCTCAGAAAATTACAGAAACTCAAAACCATCGGACTATGCAACTTTAATCCAACATGGTTGGCTCTCTCCCAACCCGGTTTTGAATAACAGAATCAGCAGGCCAAGAATAATAGACGCACTGCATTTGACCTTGAGTCAGCCCGTGTCATCTTGGTTGACCTTGGATGACCTTGTTCGGCCTAATGCGACCTTGCCTCGTGGACGCTGCTTGAAGAGTGGATCTACGTCAGTGTTTTGACAGATCTGCCGGAGCCACCCGGACACATCCATCACGACCTTGACCTTGACACTGGGATCAAACCAGAAGGTCAAAGTCACTGAATACCCTCTCGCTGCACAAGAACCATCAGCATGAGCAGATAGATGTATACTGCACCACGGAGAAAATTATGAACCACGAGTACAACTTAATCTATATGTGACGTAATTCGCGATAGAAATTGTTCTGTTACCAAGGTGGGAAAAAGAAGGAAAAGAAAAAAAATGAAAAAGGAACTAATACAAAATCTTATCCCTGCTAGAAAGATTTTAACAGTGTGTAGTAGACTACATTGACCTCACATGTCTCCGGTAAAAAAAAGCGAAAATGCTGATATTCTCCCATAGGTTTAGCATCGTCAGGGAATCACGGAAAATTCCAGGAAGTCGGGTTTCATATATATATTGGTATACGCTATGGAGAACCATTGCATCCAACCCTCGACTAGAGGATGGAACTATTGATTGATTGATACGCTGATAGTGCTTCGGCATTTGAAGCACGTATTAGTAGTATATGCCGATAGTGCTGCGGCCTTTGAAGCATTTATTAGTAGTATACGCTGATGGTGCTGCAGCGTAAAACAACGTATTACTAGTAATAGTATACAATTATAGCTACAGGAAATATCCAGGAAATCCGCGTAATCACGGAGATCTTTCATCCCTGACATAGACAGGTGGGCGTGGAGAGGGTGATTGCACCAGGGAGCCCAGATTTACTAATGGTTAAGACACTAGCACTGCAATGGCAGTGGAGTGGGTTTGAATTCCGCTGTACGCACTATGTTCCCTTAGTTTGCTCCCATCTCCCATGACACTGGTCCCATGACCAGGATCCTGTACAAGTACACACTGCATGGTTGGTGAACTTACCTAGTAGTACCCTGGGTAAAGCATTTAACAACTTGGGGACTTACGATTCAAGGGAGACAAGTGTAGTACTACTACTAGTAGTGTACACTGACCTCTCAGACAAGGAGCCACATAGACAGGTAGGCAGGCGTCCATACGGTGATTGCATCCGGGAACATACATAGGCTAATGGTTAGGATGCTAGCCCCGGAATGGCAGAAGTGTGGGTTCGATTCCCACTCTAGGGGCAATCTTCTCTTTGCACCCGCACTACAATAATAGATTGATCCCATTCATCCCCAGAAGCAGGGCTTACATAGATTTAAGAAACATTCACGGTGATTTCTGAAGATATATCTCCAGAAATCATAGAAAATTAAGAAATTTAGTAGATATATGTGGACTATTTTCCTTCCAACATCAGGGATGAAAGTGGTCTCCGGGGAAAAAAGCGGAAATGCTGATATTTTCCCATAGGTTTAACATTGTCAGGGAATCGTGGAAAATTCCCGGAAGTTGGCTATCATATATTTGGTATACGCTGATAGTGCTGCGCCGTTTGAAGCATGTATTAGTAGTATACGCTGATAGTGCTGCAGCATCTGCACTACACATTAGTATATGCTAATGGTGTTGCAGCGTAAAACAGTAGAGCCTATATGTTAATCATGCTGCAGGATTGAAAAATTCCGGAAATCCGCGAAATCGCGGAGATCTTTCATTCCTGTAACATGCACTGCTGGATTGGTCGTAATGCTTGCATTGCGGTTGATTCGTGGCGGAGGAGGACCCCCCCCCCCCTCCCCCCCCCTCTCTCTCTCCCTCCCGATTATTTCATCCCCCCCCCCCCCCCCCAGCTATGCCCTTATAACTGCGCCCGCCACTGCCTCCAGCCACTCCGCCTCCTGTTTTCCTTCCTCCAGCAGCCATCACTTTTTCCACCCACCCCTGCTTTTCTCTTTCTTTCCTTCTCTTTCTTTTTCTTTTCTTTCCTAGGGTGGAGGGCTCTTCGGGGCTCTTCCCTTCCCACTGACTCTTCCCAGGATGACCTCGCCACGCCCGGCAGGTCCTGACATTTCTGAGAATCCTGACATTATCCTTATTGAGCATGTTATTGTATACCTCATCTTACCTATATTCCTTGTATGCATTGTTCTACATCTCCTCAGTATGTCATTTATCCTGTTCATTTTGTCCTGAATAAAATGTTTTTCTTCACCCCCGCCTCTGTTCCTCCTTCGTCGCGAATCAAAGGAATTGTTGGGAAAACCATTTAACTTAAGATTAGAATGATCAAATGAATAGTGCTAATCTGTCTGATGGATGTTCGATGGACGGGTACCTCCATGGCAGTGTGCACTCATGGTATCTTTATAGTGCTCCCACACTGGGAGACCAGGGCACTGGTCAACCCCATGACCAGATATCCCATCTAACCACATTATTCTGACACTGTGCTAACCAGTCCTTGCCCTATCCTAGTAATGCCGAGCGCCAGGGTAGGTAGCAACAAATATCAATTTTGTGAATCATCACTTTTGTGAGTTTGAAATCGGTCAGCATTAGAACCCATGTATGAAGACAGGAAGCCAGCCAGTCAGCCAGCCAACCAGCCAGCCAACCAACCAGCCAGCCAACCAGCCAGCCAGCCAGCCAGCCAACCAGCCAGCCAACCAGCCAGCCAACCAGCCAGCCAGCCAGCCAGCCAGCCAGCCAACCAGCCAGCCAGACAACCAACTAGCCAACCAACCTGCCAGCCATCCCATTCGATGCCTGACTTTTGTAATTGCTGCGTTCACTACAAAAAGCCAATATGGCTACCGCACCTGACCATTAATTGCCTCGACCCAAGGTTGATGGGATTTTACTGTTTTGTCAAGAATGATGGATCACCTATATGGACAGTCCATACACACAATCGATAGACGATCAACTAAATGTCATTATGCAAGCTATTTGAGGAGAACTCACAGAAGTACACACATCCATACACAAGAACACACATACCAATACAGATGTTAATCCGCAAATCAACACATATATACAACACAGAAACATATATACACTGTAATAATCCAACAAGCATACACTAAGACGTGTTGGGAGGTTAGGTATGGAGGGGGTGGGGGGCAGCTCATTGACAAAGCGTGGGGGAACGCAGCATCACACTTCCGGTGCCGTGATGCATCGCGGGAAGGGCCACTTCCGGTGTCGGCGGGATCTGAGAGGCTCCACCTTTGGGCAAGGTGCGTAGTCTCCAAGCAGAACACAGGGACGCCTTGTGCTTGTAGAACTTCAGCTGAGAGCTGGACTATGCTTGGAGAGTGTGGATCATGATTTATTCAACGCTAAGCGGTTGGATAGCTCTAGGGTGTTTCTATACGTCTAAGCAGTGCACGCTCTACATGCATATGTGCATATATGCATTTCTGTTACTGAATTTTAATAAAAAAATAAACAGGGAGAGCCATTGTTAGGCAGACATCAGGAAGTGCTCATCAGTCACCGACTAGATGGGATGGCCATATTGGTAAGAACGCTGACCAGCTTCCTATGTAGATGGTCCTGGGCTCGAAACCTGACTGAGTCAAACCAATGATTTACCAAATTTAAACTTGTCGCGACCTAGCCTAGTAGTCGATATTACTAGGCTATGGCCATAACTAGTTCAATCACTATCAGGATAATGTGACAAAGTGCGATATCAGAACATGGTGCTAACGATATAGTCTTCCCATGGGGAAGCACTAATAAGTCGCCATTTCCGTGCACTGTCCCAAGTTGATACCCATCCAGATATTACCATAGATGTTGTTAGGACCTAAATCCCAACATACAGACACACAAATCATCATTCACCAACATTTCCCGATGGAGAAAAAAGACAACATACAAAACAGTTTTTGACTGTTCATTTCTATTCCTAGCCAAACACATATTATGTCTAGTCGGTATGATTCGAAGACCGGCCAACGTGGGTATACTATTGATATATCCGATACAATCCTAGACACTGTATGAGGGGGATGTTGCCTCTGCTGCTACTGCTGCTGCTGCTTCTGCTGCTGCTGCTGTTGCTCCAATGAGTATAGACGAGATCACCGTTCCGACTACGCATGCAGTGAAAAGCAAAGCAAATGCGTCTGGCCATTGAGTTTGCCGATACGTGTCAGGCAAAACTTCAATTTTTTTCAAAATGAATAGAAATACATAACAATTTGGCATAAACATGTATGCACACATGCAATACAATGATCTGATGAATATAGCTAAGACAAAACTAGCCATAGTTAAACATTTTGAGCTAAGAAACATACAATTCCACACAAAACAATCAGTCACTTTAAAGCTGATATCCACATCACCATTATTAATTCTTGTTCTAAATATTAAAATGCCAAATGTGTCAAAATACATTTGTTTCAGAGAAATATATAACCAATATCTGATTAACCCTACTCATTTTCTAGTTCTACATATGTCATTAACCATAGGATATAAATTTAAATATTAATAAAATAAGTAAAACAGATTCTGCCTATGGCTCTAACACTACTCTGAGTGCCCAGATTTGTCTAAATCTAAATGCACATGGCATAAGATGTGCTGATTATATTGATGGAAATGCAATGCTGGATAAAAGAGTAATATCTTAATATATTTTTATTTTTTTTTAGTTGGTATTCTATGTTTCAAACAAGAGCTGAGATCAGCTGAAACTGGCACATTTCATAGCTTCACCCAGTGTATTAGCATGTGCCATGTGCTTCTCGCAGGTTTGTTTTTCTTCTACGCATCCCACAATGCACCGTGCGGCTGGAATGGTGATGTAGTCTATTGTAGCTGCTGCTCCAATGGGTATTGTGGGTGGATATATCATGCGTGAACAGCTGGCAGCAAAAGATTTACGGTGGTTCTAGAAAATAGCTAGTAGTGATTTTTCTTCTTTTTTTTTTCTTGAAGATTTATACTGCCTATCATAGATAAGTCTGAATAGACTTGTTTTCACCATTACACAGTTTGACGATAGAAAGCCTGTGCCTACACTTTTACTGACCCAAGAGATTTTTAAGTTCCCACACCACATAGACATGGTATGAGAGCAACTGGCCTTTGATGACACTGTAAGTTATACACAGCGGTAGAAATCCAAATTGGCAGAGGTGGGGGGCATGGGGAATCGAACAACCAACCTTCAGATTAGGAGTCCGACCAGGAAAAAAGTCAGACACTCTAACCACTCCGCCACAGAGAACACCAAAATTACTATACCTTCAGCATCAGTTTGTGTTATGAAGGAAACTACTTAAATAAGAAGTTAAATTGCACCAGCTTTGTTGCAGGCTCTATTTTCTTCCCTTCAATGCAATGGGCAGTCTACATTTACATATCCATACATTTCATTCATAATGAAGTTATATTTAACTTAATGGTTTTGCATTTCTACCTCTTTTTTTTTTAAAGATAAATATATTAGGTTGATCACTATCATCTATTTACCTCGGTTTTAAGTTATTTTTCTTTATTTTAAGGGGTTAAATCAGGAGCTATTTGAGGTGAAAACATGCAAAGTTAAATTTGTGTGCGCACACCGAAATGCTGGACACTGGCTTAGTTGACCCACTTTTAACAACATCAGCATAACACCGAAGCATCAAACTGTAATAAAAGTGTAATGATTGCACCAGTATCTAAGTTCGATATGTAGTGTCAAATCTAGCTAAGTGTTTTGGTTTAGAAAAGGTGACACTTTCATCGGACGATGCAGCTTTAATCTAGAAAACGGACATAAGCCGTGTTCACACGGGAAAAGTTTACGCCGGTTTATACAAGGTGGATAATATGAACCGAACTAGTGTCACGTTCACACGGGCAGTACTTGGGCTGGAAATCGATATCAGTGCATGAGCAAGTCCATCCTAACCAGCGCCAGTTTCGGTTAGTTGACGTCGGCACGAGAGAGTGTGGGTTCGACCTAGATATGTATAGACTGAATCATATTGTTTTGGAACCGTAAAAACTTCTGCTGGGCAGTGAAAACCTTAAAATAAATCATGAAAAAAATATATGTGCACCTTTAGCAGGTTCATAGACCAAATTATATTATATAGTGTGACGTGCTTAATCCGCCTCAAGTAAGTCGGTTGCATTCACACGGGCGATATAAGTTGAATCATAAAATTCGGTTCATATAAACCACCTACACAAGTGGTATATAAAATCCGAATAATATGAATCGAATCAGCCCTAATCCGACTTAGCCTCGCGTTCACACGCGAAATGTAACCCGAACTATACAAGTCGATTTTTATGATTCGAATTAACTGCCCCGTGTGAACACGGCTTAAGAGCAAACCACAACAAACATCTCCACATAATACATTGCCAATTCTATTGGTGGCCTCCCTAGAACTATTATATTAGTCTTAAGCCGTGTTCACTCAGGAAAAGTTTAAAGCGATTTAGACAAGGCGAATCATATGAATCGATTTAGATGCGCATTCACACGGGCAGTACTTGGGCTGGAAATCGATATCAGCGCATGAGCAAGTCCAGACTAACCAGCGCCAGTTTCGGTTAGTCGACGTCGGCACGAGAGAGTGTGGGTTCGACCTAGATATGTATAGACTGAATCATATTATTTTGGAAGCGTAAAAACTTCTGCTGGGCAGTGAAACCCTAAAAATAAATGATGAAAAAAATATGTGCATAGCTAGCGGTTTCATTAATTAATTTATATAATATGCGCTTTTGATCGACCGGAAAGTCAACAAACTAAGGTCTCGACTGCGCATGCGTGTGACGTCCTTAATCCGCCTCAAGTAAGTCGGTTGCGTTCACATGGGCGATCTAAGTCGATTCATAAAATTTGCTTCATATAAACCACCTCCTTAGGTGGTTTATAAAAAGCGTTTATATGAATCGAATCAGCCCTAATCCGCCTTAGCGTCGCGTTCACACGGCAAATGTGAGGCGAACTAGGCAAGGCGATTTATATGAGGCGGATTAAATCGCCCGTGTGAACACAGCTATAGTTCAGTGTATGGATGTTATATTGTGGCAGAGACAAAAATCCACTGTGGTATGTGTGGTATTGCTTCACCCATCTCGATATTCTGAAACCTCATTGAGTGATTTCCTTATTGGGACTTTACATCCTAGCAACATTTAAGGTCGAATTAGGATGGGTGTCCACTTGTGACAATGTGCACTCATGTTGACTTTATAGTGCTGCCCTACTGAGTGACTGGGCCGAACCATCATGACCCAATATCCTATTCAATCACATTATCCTTGTATTCAGCAAAACCAGACTGTCTGTTCCCTATCCTATTAAGGTCAAGCGCTAGGCTAGGTAGTGACAAGCATAACACATTTTAAGTCATTGTTTTAACTCGGTCGGGTTTCGAACCCATGACCTCCCACACAAGAAGCCAGCCAATGTTCTCAGGCGGAACCTCATTGATCAATAAAGCCTAAAAGAAAATTGCTTCCTGTGTAGGGTCGGTAGACAGGGATTTTATTTAATTCTTTAAATAATTTGTTACCATGAATCCCTTGACAATGGTCGATGTTGCTTGCAACATGGGTAATTGAACAAGCTGGAGACGGATTCTTATTCAAATGCCTGGTGGCGCCACCTATACTCTTAACATTAAATATGTACATCGACGCCTAACGGGTCTTTTGGAACTACGACGAGTAACCACGCAGAAATGGCAGACATGCATATGTAAATTAAATATGACGTCAATAGACAAAATCTGTTACAAAGCTATGGGAATTTTCGGCCCGGCTAGCTGCTATATATAAAGCGAGCAAAACCTAGCTATATATAAAGCGAGAAAAACCCGAACTTGGCCACTACAACTTGGCGGCGGACGGAGACGGACATTCTACTCTGCCATCCCGCCCACCCCACAATAAAAGACTAGAACTACAGGGCATAAGCATCTCGGGGCCTTCTCTCATTATACTCACGCATGTACGATTACCATTCTAGTGCATTCAAAATTCCAAATATATACCATTCATCCGAGTCTGCGTCATTCAATTATGTGATTTGACGTCTGAAAGAATTTATTTCTAAAGATCAAATAAATTCATCAGACAATTTGTTTTCAGTCAGCTACTTTTTACAAGGCCGGTTGCACAACTACAACCCCCACTTCTTTTTATTAGGTGGAAGTATATATATTGGAGTGACGGGGGGGGGGGGGGTAAATATGCTTATTCTGCTGAATAATTCTTTTGTCAGTGCCGAAGCACTGGTCTTCCAGCCATTTCTTTTTCAATTCAGGATTATTTACACAATGGTATATAGAGTAAGGTATACAATAACTGTTGAATACACAATTTGCAGCATAGAACACAATGCAATTCTGTATGGGCTCAAACAATAGCACAGATTTAGATCTATTGAGCCAATGTGAATACATAAAGAGAGTCCACACATCCAGTGCAAATGCATAAAAAGGAACAGCGTAGATCAGACTCCACTGGGCCAATGCGAATACATAAAAGGCAGCGGTTGCACTTGTCTGCAAATTGCTTCGAACCATTAACACCTCAGGCAGTGTTATCTTTATATTCTAATAACTATGGACTAAACATTGTGCATATCAACCTGACTTTGCACTACAGTAATATCTGTCTCCACTGACCCCCTATGAATGTTGCACCCTCAGTATGTGCGAACAATTATTCAATGTATGAAATGTTTTTATTTCATTTGACTGACCCTTCACAACAAGCCACCCGCTATGTAAGGGCATCAGGAGTCTGGACGCAGGGTTGTCCTTTGAAGACAGGTACTACTGTATGTCGGGAATTTCAGGCTTATTGTCCTTTGAAGACAAGTACTACTGTATCAGCGTATGTCAGGAATCAGAGGCTTATTGTTGTCCTTAGTAAACAGGCATTACTATATATATCAGCAATCCTAGACTTATTTTTGTCCCTTGTATATTGGGAATATTAGGCTTACTGCTGTCCATTAAATTTAATGAACTGTACTACCGTATATCAGGAATTTTAGGCTTAGTGCTGTCCTTTAAAGACAGGTACTGATCTGTATATTGAAGCTATCAACCTTTGCGCTGTCCGTCTACTATATATTGAAACTATAAGCCTTAGTACTGTCCGTTAAAGAAGGTACTACTGTATATTTAACAATCAGCCTTAGTGTTGTCCATTAAAGACAGGTACTACTGTATATTGAAACTATCAGCCTTAGCATTGTTCATTAAAGATAGGTACTACTGTGTATTGAAACAATCAACCTTAGTACTGTCCATTAAAGAGAAGTACTACTGCATATTGAAACTATCAGCCTGAGCGCTGTCCATTAAAGACAGGTACTACTGTATATTGGAACTATCATCCTTAGTACTGTCCATTAAATAGAGATACTACTGTATATTGAGCTATCAGCATTAGTACTGTCCGTCAAAGAGAGGTACTACTGTATTTAGAAACTATCAACCTTAGCGCTGTCCGTTAAAGATAGGTATGACTGTATTTTGAACTAACAGCCTTAGAACTGTCCAGTAAAGAGAGGTACTACTGTATATCGGGGGAATCTCAGGCTTATGACATTCACAACTCATTGAAGGTCGGCCGGCCTTATGATTCCTCTGAAAACAAATCGAAGCGGCAAAGACAACACAACACATTTGTTGTCCGAGCCAGGCTTTAAAGGTCAAGGTCCTATTTAGAGTGTCCGAGGCGGTAAGGTCAGGCACGCCTGCGCAGTGTGTCCTGACAACACGGCATTCGATATTCATCGAGCAGACGACACTCTGATCACACTGCTGTGCCAGCAGTCATTCTGCCACAATGGGAACAAGAATGCAAGAACAATCATATTTCTACATAGGCTTGGCATTGCCTCAATTGATTCTGAGTAGGGTTAATACAATAGCCAGAATGCTGTTGTTGTGCTTTGGTTTTCTTGGTGTGTGAGTTGTTTTTTCGGGGTCAAGAAAAAAAAAGTATACATAATAAAACATACAGATGACATGATTCTGGAGCAGTACGTCGGTCGGGATGGGAAGCAATTAAATCATAAACGGAACAGAAAATATACATGTCCTAATTTTAAAGAAATATGTAAAAAACCCTCTCCCATCTCTCCTTGTCTATCGCAGTATGTCAGTCTCTGCCAGTATCTGCCTGTTTGTCTATCTGTCTGTCTGACTGTACCTATCTCTGTATATGCATGTCTGTCTGTCTGTCTCCCTTTGTCTCTGTCTGTATGCATCGTTGCCTGTCTCTCTCTGTCCCCTTTTCTGTGTATGTGTGTCTGCCTATGTGTGTCTGTCTCTGTGTGTCTGTATCTCAGTATATCTCTGCCCCTCTGTGTTTGTCTCTGTCTGTGTGTGTGTCTGTCTGTGTGTCTGTGTGTGTGTCTGTCTGTGTATGTGTCTGTCTGTGTGTCTGTCTCTGTGTCTCTGTCTGTGTGTCTGTCTCTGTGTTTGTCTCTCTCTATCCGTGTATCTGTCTCTGTTTGTGTGTTTTATAGTGTGTCTGTCTCTGTCTGTGTGTCCGTCTCTGTGTTTGTGTATATCTGTGTGTCTGTCTCTGTGTTTGTTTGTGTGTTTGTGTCTGCATGTCTGTCCATGTGTCTGCTCTGTCTGTGTGTCTGTCTTTGTCTGTTTGTCAGTGTACTTGTCTCTGAATGTGTATGTGTGCCTGTGTGTCTGTCTCTGTCTGTGTGTCTGTCTCTGTCTCTACCTCTGTCTGTGTGCCTCTTGTGTCTCTGTCTCTACCTCTGCCTGTTTCTTTGCGTGTCTGTTTCTGTGTGTATGTATCTGTCTATGTGTCCTTCTCTCTCTGTCTTTCCCCTCCTCCCTTGAAATTAGCTAAATTTTGATAGTTGCAGCCACATAGTCAGGAAGGTGTGGACACGGTGATTGCATAAAGGAGCCTAACTAGTATAATGGTTAGGATGCTAACCGTAAAAAGGCAGAAAATGCAGGCTTTAATCCTGCTGTAGGTGAAATATTTCCCATTTTTACCCATTCCCATGAGACACACATGATATCCTGACCACTATCTAGGTACCAAAATTAAAAGAACAAAAATAAAATAAATAAAAACACTACATTGGCACCTCCATATGAAACATAATCCCGTCTGCGTGATGCAAAAATCACGAGGCAATCCGCATGCATCACTTCCGGTATTCATCACTTCCAGTGCCGGCTTTCGACATTAGCCGAAGTCAAATGGCCGATTACCTCAACAGTGTCCGGTATCAGCCAAAGCCTGGATGAGCCGCTGCTGCATTTGGCCAACATAAAACACCCCCAGGATGCCTTCAATACTGCACAACACTACTGTACCAGCCAGTCTGGGGCAGCAGTCTAAATGAACTACTACTATACATGCTATCGTAGAGACAGCAAGTCTCAAAACAAGGTCACTGAATGAGTAGTCATGGCTGTGGGGGCCTAAAAAGAAAATTAGTGCATGATTCACTCAAATCTGAGGTCAAACTCCACTGACTATGAATTTCACCAACCTCATCATCATCATGCTGTCAGTCGCTATGCGACAAAGACTGCTTTCATTACTTGACTGCCACTCTCAATGGTGTTTTGTGCAGTTGTACATTTCATGAAAGCTGCCTGCAAAAGTGTTGAAGTGCTGCTGGCTTTTGCAAGTTACCAGCGGCACTTTCTCAGGGAGCAAATAGAGGTTTCACACCGGCAAGAACATGTCAAGACAGGCGCAAAACTATTTGTCCCTGCAGTGGCTGGTCGGGAGATGTTGGGAGTTCCATACATCAACCGCCCTTAATGCTGGCACAGTGACATGGTTTTCTGTTTAGGGTTTGCTCCCTTAGCCTTCGGTTCTGTCAAGAACCTGTACCACAAGGCAGTGGTTTACAACTCTGCAAGGCAGGGGCGTCAAACTCCCTGAGGTATTGCTATACCTGCAATACCTGCATACCAACCAACCTAATAATTACAATAAATGGGATAGAGGTAATTTTCTAAGAACAAAGGCTGCAAGTTCATCTGATGTAGTCTGTGTGCACACACAACCATCATTCAAGACCTAACTCCTAAAAAAATTTCAAATGACCTCATATCCCAACCTCACAAAGTCACAGCATAAACTGAGTAGGACTATCGCTACTAACACTAATGCAGAGGGTAGGTACATAACAAAATGTTGCAAACATGGCACCAAAAAACTAACATAATTATGGCCAGCCACGAACAGGGAAGATGACAATACCAAATTGAGACTATTGCTGTTCAGCGATGAAAACAAGCAGTGGTGCGAATTACTCGTTAGGGACTGGGTAAATAAGCCATCACAAAAAAAAAAGAATGAAAAAAGGCTGTACTAGCTCATGTATTTAGCCCGCCTATCGGTTTGGTAGGCTGGGGATTCGAACCGATGGGTTAAAAACCTGGCTGAGTCAAAGCAATGACATAAAAATGTATACTTGTCACTATCTAGCATAGCGTTTGGCATTACTAAGATCGGGAAAGGAAGGAGCAGTGGAATGAGGAAGACCAATTGTTCACGATTGAAATTGCCCCTGCTTAATCAACTAATGTAGCAAAAACCTAAACACAAATACTGTAATTAACAGCATTAAGTTATGTATCTACATTGTGTAAATAGACACACTATCAAAGGGCTCAAAGAACAATGTTTCAATGCTGACAAAAGAACCTTATTCAACGAATAAATATTATTTACAAACAAACATAAAAAAAAAGGGATACTTTCTAAACAGATCTATAAATTATCCTATTGTTGGTTGGTTGGTTGCTGGAGTTTTAGGTCCTGGCAACATCAAAGGTCATATCATGATGGGTACTGACTTGTGACATTGCGCACTCATGGCTACGTTATAGTGCTGTTCCACTGGGAGACCAGACTGCTGGCACCATGACCTGATATTCCACTCAGTCATATTATCCTGACACTGAGCTAACCAGTCCTGTCCCTCCTAGTAATGCCGAGCGCCAGGCTAGGTAGTGGCAAGTATCAATTTTGTAAGTCATCGGTTTGACTCGCCCAGGTTACGAACTCCCGACCTTCCGCATGGGAAGCCTGTGCGTCAGGTCTAATTGTGCTAATAGTAGGGAGGTAAGTCTGGGTTGGTGGGGGGCAAAGGTTTTCCGGCTTTTTCATAATGTTAAGAGGGGTTACCGATGTATGTATGGGGAGGGTGCGGGGGAGTATTTGAGTGCTCACTGTCCACGACACACTATCAAGCCATTAGATAGACGCAGGGGACCAGTCTCCACTGTCGGAGAAAAGATGCATTGAGGTCAACTAATGGAACCCAGAAGGTGTAATCGGTATTCGGACACTGGTGTCCGGGATGTCAGAGCATCGGATAATGGATGATTGGCACCAACCCGCCCTCTCACGGCAGTGGAAGAAGTAATGTTGTAGGAAGCAGGTGCTCTGTGGAAAAAGGTTTTATAGAGGATTTCCACCACCAACCCGCCCTCTGACAGCAGTGGAATAAGTTTTTGTTTGTTTGGTTGTTTGTTTTACGTCCTAGCAACATCTAAGGTCATATCAGTGGTGTTCTCTGTGGCGGAGTGGTTAGACTGTCTGACTTTTTTCTAGGTCGGACTCCTAATCTGAAGGTCAGTGGTTCGATTCCGCGTGCCCCCCACCTCTGCCAATTTGGATTTCCACCGCTGTGTATAACTTACAGCGTCATCAAAGGCCAGTTGCTCTCATACCATGTCTATGTGATGTGGGAAGTTAAAAATCCCTTGGGTCGGTAAAAGTGTAGGCTCGGGCTTTCTATCGACAAACTGTCTAATGGTGAAAACAAGCCCATTCAGGCTTATCCATGATAAGCAGTATAAATCTTCAACAACAACAGTACAGGATATCGACTTGTGCCAGTATGCACTCATGGAAACTTTATAGTGATCCCCCACTGGGAAATCAGACTGCCGGCACCATGACTCGATATCCCACTCAGTCAAATTATCCTGAGACTGAGCCAACCAGTCGGAAGAACTAATGTTGCAGGCAACACATTCTATGTTGAAAATATCCTATAGAGGATTTCCGCGCCAACCCACTCATCATTGAAAGAGTAATGTTGTAGGCAGCGAATGCTCTGTGGAAAAGGTCTTATAGAGCATTTCCACCACAAACCAATCCTTGACGTCAGCGGAAGAACTAATGTTATTGGAAGCACATGCTCTGTGAAAATTGGTCCTGTATAAGATTACCACCACCAACAATAAGCCCTCTGATGGTAGTGGTAAGAACTCTGCCCTCTGGTGTCAATAGCATGAACTAATGTTGTGGATGGCAGCTCACTGCAATTTGGTCTTATATAAGATTACCACCACCAACCAGCCCTCTGACGGTAGTGGTAAGAACACTGCCCTCTGATGTCGGTGGCAAGAACTAATAGTGTGGATGGCAGCTAACTGCATATTTGCTCCGTGGACAAGGGTCTATTTTTCTTTATATTGTAAATATGGCATAGACACTTCTCGCTACCAGTAGAAATTTCCATCAATATGTGACATATAATGTTATTATGCGAGTATAAATAATGAAATGCCCTAATTCCCTACATACCTAACCAGGTTGGAGAGCTCACCTCGTTCGGATGACTGGTCATTTTAGGTCCGCTTCAATTACCAAGGTCGTATTTTATATAGGATAATGTAGTGAAATGACATAAATGACTTTGTAACAATGAGTTTGGGATATATCAGAGGAAAGGAAAGGACTGCCCCCTCCCCACACACACCCTTTACACCCCTTTCATATGCAGTGGCCACCTTACTGGGGTTTGGGGGTTAGTTCGGAGAGGGAGAACAGTGAGCATGTCAGATTAAGTTTATTAGCTGTGTTATTATCTATACTTCATCAATTATTATTTTTGTCACTATTATTAGCATTATTATCATCATTAGTATCGTCATTATTATCATCATTATTGTCGTCATTAGTGTAATTATTAATGTCATTATTAATGTCATTATTAATGTCATTATTATTGCCATCAATCAATCAATAGTTCCGTCCTCTAGTTGAGGGTTGGAAGCAATGGTTCTCCACTTGTCCCGATGGTGTGCTGTTCTGATAGACTGTGAATAATTCAAGCCTGTCCACTGTGAAATATTTGTAAACCATGATGTTCTTGGTCTCCCTCTCCCTCTGCTGCCATTCACCTTCCCTTCCAACAATGTACGGTATATTGAACTCTGACGAATGATGTGGCCAAAATAAATAAGTTTCTTTGTCTGTATAGTGGCAAACAAGCTTTTCTTATTTTTAATTTTTCTGAGAACTTCTTTGTTGGTGATCTTCTTTGTCCATGATATTTTCATCATCCTTCGATAAGTCCACATCTCAAATGCTGCTAAACGTTTGTACATTTTCTTAGAGATTGTCCATGTCTCTGCCCCATACATTAGAGTAGACCACACATAACACTGAAGAATACGCTTCCTTGTTTGTATTAATATCTTACTTGATGTTAACACTCTATACATTTTGGAGAATGTTGTTCGGGCTATTGTTATCCTTCTTTTAATTTCTTCCTCACATCTCCCATCATTTGTAATCTTTTGTCCGAGATATATGAATTCGGATACTTGTTCTATGTTTGTGCCATCTATGGTTATATTGACATTTGGTTTTTCTGTCTTTTTACTTATAACCATTGTTTTGGTCTTCCTGGCATTCATCTTCATGTTGAATAGTATTCCAGCTTTATTGATTCTATTCACTATATCTTGTAGGTTTTTCTCACTGTCTGCTAGTATTACACTGTCATCGGCATATCTAAGATTGTTGATGTTCATGCCACCTATTGCCACACCCTTGCAATCTTCAATGTGTCTGAAAATCATCTCTGTGTACACGTTATTATTGCCATATTATCGTTATTATTAATGTCATTATTATTGTTATCAATGTCATTATTATAATCATTATTTTCATCGTTAATATTGACATTATTATTATTATTATTATTGACGTACACTCACCATTATAATTATCCCCAATCTATAGCAATAACAATGAAACAGATAATAGAAATAATGATGCAGACAGTGCG